>VDFB02168118.1:88615217-88891162 GCA_007258455.2 Sequoia sempervirens
AGGTTGCCCCCTTGGGGTGGATTTCTAGTTGCTTTTTTGTTTCTATGGTCACTTCTAGCTTTGAGATGGGAGAAAAGTGACTCTTCTCTAATATTTATTCCCCCATTGATCTCCTGAGTAAGTCTTATCTTTGGTCTCACATCAATCTTGCTTGGGTATTGGATCCTTTTCTTCCCTGCGTTATGGCTGGTGACTTTAATGTTGTTACCAGTTTGGATGAAAAATGGGGCAGATTAGCTAGGTTGGACCTTTCTTCAAATATACTCAGGGATAATGTTGACTTCTTCAACCTAATTGATGTGAAGCCAACTAATGGTGTCTTCACATGGAATAATAGGAGAAGTGGTGCAAAGGATATTTCAAGAAGGCTTGATAAATTTCTAGTATCCCGCTATTGGGTGAATGACAGGTGGTCTACCAATTCAGAAATTCTTGATTGGAGGGGCTTGAATCATTGGCCTATCAAGTTTTCAGCTATCCCATACAAAATCTCCAAAAACCCATCTTTCAAATTTTAATTGATGTGGTTGCATGATCAGTCTCTACAAGATCTTATGGTTGACTTGTAGTATAAAGGGATTATTTCCCATGGTAGGGCCATGTATTCTTTTGGGAAGAGGCTCCGACATGTGAAATATAGGCTCAAAAGGTGGAATAAACAATCTTTTGGGAATCTCCAGGCTCAGAGGTTGGAAGCTTAGTCTAAGTTGGATTATGTCAGATTTTAGATTCGTGATCAAGGGATGAAGTTTGATCTTAGTAAGGATGAGTCTCTAGCCATTAAGGAGTTGGAAGAAAGGGAGTTGCATGAGGAGATTTTCTAGAAGTAGAAGGCTCAAGTTGATTGGCTTCAGGAAGCAGATAGAAACATAAATTTTTATCACAACTCTATTAAGGCCCGAAGGTATGGTAATTCTATTACTTGTCTCATCTCTTCAGTAGTGTCTTAAATCTGTTCTAGTGAAGATATTTCAAGGGAAGTTGTCAGGTATTTTTTGAAGCTATTCACTAAGGATGATCCCTCCACTAAGGAGGAGGAGAGGGCTATTTTGAATTGTATTCCCTCACTGGTCTCTACTGAGATGAATGATACCCTCTTGCACCCCATTTTGTTGCTTGAATTGGAGGAAGTTGTGAAAGGTAAGGATCCTAGAACAAATGGGTTTCTGATTGAGTTCTTTTAGGAATTTTGGGAGATTATAAAATTTGATCTTCTAGAAGTGGTTCAAGAATCTCATAGGAACAAATAAATGCTAAAGTCTATGAACTCTACTTTCTTGGCTTTCATTCCTAAAAAGGATGGGGCTAATAGTTTAGATCAATTCAAGCATGTTGCTTTATGTAATGCGGCCTACAAGATTATCACCAAATTGATTGTCAAAAGACTCAATCAATTCCTCAGTGCTTTGATCTTTGATGAGCAAGGTGGTTTTGTTTGTGGGAGATAGATTTTGGATGGTGTGGTGATAGCGATGGAGGCTATTCATTCTATGAAAACCTCTAAGGAGAAAGCTATGTTTACTAAACTCGACATGGATAAAGCTTATGATTAGGTGGATTGGGATTTCTTACAAAAAATCCTCTTGGCCTTTGGCTTTAGAGAGGAGTGGGTGAATTGGGTTCCCAGTTGTGTGACATCTACATCCTTCTCAGTTCTTATTAATGGGTAGCCTTCTGATTTGTTTTGTTCCTTTGGAGGTCTTCAGCAAGGGGAACCTTTATCCCCCTATTTTTTCATATTCATGGTGGAGGGACTTGGAAATTTTATTAAATATCAAGTGAGGCAGGGTCTTATTCAGGGCTAGAGTTGGAACAATGGTCTACCTCCTTATTATCATCTTTGGTTTGTTGACGATAGTGGTCTGATGGGCATGGATAGAATCAATGAGGCAGTTAATTTTAGGAGACCCTTGGACATATAGTTGAAAGCCTTAGGTCAGAGAATTAATGAAGATAAATCTTCTATCTATTTCTTTAATACTCCTCAACTTATTCAGAGCAAGATTGCTAGGATCCTTAGATTTCAAATTGGTTCTCTTCCCTTGATGTACCTTAAGATTCCTTTGGATTTGGGCTCTTAGTGTAGATATTTTTTGGAAAGGGATTTTGTTTAAATTTCAGAGTAAGTTTAGTCATTGGTCCTATAGGTGGCTTTCTTCTACTAGGAGAGTGATTCTCCTAAAACTATGGTGCAAGATTTCCCCATCTATAGGTGTTTTGTGTAGGTACTCCCCTCTAACTTTGTGAGGGAATTTGATGCTCTCTCTCACCAATTTCTCTAAACTGGTAGTCTTCTTTTTTCCAAGTGTAGTTTAGTCAAGTGGGAGTCTATCTGTAGACCAAAGCATGTAGGGGGGCCTTGGTCTTTGATCTTTGGCTTTGGCTAGCAAGGAATTGGTGGCCAAGCTGTATTAGAGGTGGTACAATAGTCAGAATCAAGACTAGGCTAATATTCTAGCCTATAAGTACTTTCTAGGTACTGATAGTCAAGATGTGCCACATTTTGGTTTGAGGAGTAGGGGATTTTGTATCTGGGAAACTCTTAAAAAGGGAGCACAACTTATTAAGGATGGCCTTTCTTGGATCTATAATAGAGGCTCTTAAGCTCTTTTTTGGTAGGACTCTTGGGATGGTTACCCTCCAATTCTTTCTATCTCCCCTTAGCTTAAATCCCTTTGCAATATTTTTTCTGAAGATGGGTGGGTTCAAGTGGAGCATCTTAAAACAATTAAGCATATTAGTTAGGTGGAGGTGACTTTTTGAAAGGATCCACATGAGTGGCTCCTAGGTAGCTTTATTATGGATCATGTTGACCTAGCTAAAATCTTGAAGGGTTGGTTATATGGTTCCCTTATAGCGAGAGACACTCTGGCTTGGGGTCCCAACCCAAAAGGAAAATTTATTGTTGCTGAAGGTTATGTTGTGTTAGGTAGATAATTACATGGTTCGGTAGATGTTCCCTAGTGGAAGAAGGTATTGAATAGCTCCTCTTGGCCCAAGTGTAACTTATTCTTATGGTTGGTTTCTCAAAGGAAATTCCTTACATGGGAAAATCTTCACAAGAGAGGCTTTCAGGGACCCTTCATTTGTTTTCTTTATTTGAACAATGAGGAATGTAGCTCCCATTTTTTTCTTTGTCCTTTATCTAGAGAGATCTAGCATAGGTGGTGGGAGGCATAAAAACATGCTTGTATTCATGCTACCTCCTTAATTGAATTTTGGGAAAGTATGGGTAGGTGTCCAACGAAGACATCTTTTCTTTAGGTGGCTTGGGCCATTGATTCTATTCTTATTATTTGGAATCTTTGGTTGGAAAGAAATCATAGTCTTTTGTGACTCCAAATTGGGGAGTTTTCAATTGTGGTAGAAGATACTTAGCAGGCTTCAGGAGACTATCTTTGTAAAGTGTGACATGTCTAAAAGTATTGATACTAGTGATTATTCTATTGTAAGGAATTTGAGCTTGGGGGACAGTGGATTGGGCTGTACTACTGGAAAAAGATCATGACATGTTAAGCAGAGGATTTGTAGAGTTGGGAGGTCGATACCTCCCCCTGTTGGAGTCTTGAAGAATAATACAGATGGATCATCTCATGGTAACCCAAGAAATTCTAGTATTAGTGGTATAGGTAGAGGTAATGATGGAGGTGCTTTTTGTTTCTTCTCTTTTTATAAAGGGAAACACTCTAATAATTTGATGGAGGCTCTTGCTATTAATATTTCTATTGAGATAGGTTATGTGCTAAGATGGAGGATGATTATTTGTGAGTCAGATTCTTAGATTGTTGTGCATATGTTGAACAAACAAAATTTGGATGATGTTAGTTGGCAGTTAGCCTCGGTGGTTAGACAGATTTTATGCCTCTATTGTTCCTTGGATTTTGTTTCCTTTTGTCATATCCCTAGAGAGTGGAATAGAGTGGTTGACTATTTGGCAAAGTGGGCTTCCGAGAATGCTTATGGTTGGGATATTGGAGGGAGGGATAGTTTACCTCCTAATTATCTTGAGACCTTAGAGAATTTAATGTTGGAGGACAAGAATATGTAGTGCTATTGCTAGTGTCATCTATTGGGAACTTTTTTTGTTCTTATCTTGCTAATCAAGATTGAATAAAGGTAAGAATGAATTAATTAAATAATTAAAGCTAATTAATAGAGGACAAATGACTTTAGAAAATAATTAAATAATTAACTTTATTTAATTAAGAAACATTTGAAGATAAGAATTATGAAAAAATTAGAGTTGCAAGCCTAGGACAATTTTTAGTTTCTACAACTTTTTCATTATATGGTTAGAAGTTGATATAGAGGCATGAGTTTCTAACTAAGCCACCCTTCAGATTCTCACCTAGTAGACAGCCTAAAGTTTTGTTGCCTCAAAGTGAGCATGCATTTTTGGAAAAACAACTTAGATCTAATCCACATCGTGTTGGACAAATGGTCAAAGCTTGATCCACCTTTTCTTTTATTTCCTTTTGTCTTCATATCTTTGGAATTGTATCTTTGTGTATCTTTTTTTGTTATATATCATACACCTTGTTCATGCGTTTTCATCTTTATGTTGGTTTGACATAGGATCTTGGATCCTGTGGGCTTTGTCACCTCCTTTGATCTTTTTCATCCTCTGTCATCCACATTGGTATGCTTGGACCCCTCTTGAATGTCTACTTTAGTGTGAGTTTGAAGAATGTTCATCCTCTCACTAAAGTGGGGGATAGATGTAATAACATAAAAATTATGCCTTTTCCTTACTTGATTTGGGAATAATTAATGACAAATTGGACTTAATATGGCCTTGATCTAGTGATGTAATGCATTTTACACATCAACATTAGGTCTTGGGCACTAGTGATGTGATTTTTGCAGTTTTACATACCCTTTTTTCAAATACTTGTTTTAGATTAGAAACCCTAATCTGGGACTGATATGCCTAGACTGGCATATGAGTCCTAGTAGGCCAAAATATGAGGATTTTCAATGTTTCAAAGCTCATTCTAGTCCTCTACAGGTTTCTAGGTGCACACTTTTGATTTTACACCTTTCTATTCTAATTTACTTATATTTCTATGTCATTTAATTAATCTTTGCATATAACTAGGTTTTTTCATTACATCTTGCATTTCATTAGTCTTTCCAAGTCTTAGCTTGGTAGTGAAACCCTCTTTAGTCATTAATCATACCCTAGTACACCCTATTGTTAGATCTCTTTCCCTGTTCTTCATTCGATTGAGTTCTCTATGGTTTCCTAGAATGTCGAGTATAGAAATTTTGTTGTCCTAGGTCCTAAACCCTAGTGGTGACAATTTTCTATCTTACAAATACTGTTAATGAATATGCTAAAGTTTCAAGACAAGACATTAGTTATAACAAAAGTAATATTTACTTCCTTAATACAACTCAAATAATAAAGGAGAGTTTTAAACATTTTTGGGTGCTAGGAAGTTGTTCTCCCATCCACTTACTTTGGACTCCCACTCATTTCTAAGAAACCTCACAACAACTATTGGAATTATATCCTTGAAAAGATCCAAAGGAAACTTGAGGGTTTGAAAGGGAGGGTATTAAGCCAAGTTGGGAAATTACAACTTGTGAAAGCCTCTTTATAGAATATTTCAGCCTATTACCTCTCCCTCTTTAACATACTAGTATTTATTACTAAAAAAATAGAAATGATACAAAGAATATTTCTATGGACTAGAACAAAAGGTATGCTCCTAAGAAGAAAGGGGGCTTAGGTATCCAAATATTAAAGATCTTCAATAAAGAATTAGTATCTAAAATGGGATGGCTCCTTTTGGAAGAAGCTAAATAATGGGTTCAACTTATCATAGAAAAGTATCTAAGAAATATGGATCAAAGTTGTTTCCTTTGGGAAGAAGATATTCCTTATGGTTCTTTTTTTGGAATAACTTTCTCAAGATTAGAGGTACCTTGAGGGTGGAAGTGAAAAAAAGAATAGGAAATCGAAAAAGGACTGACTTTTTGGATGAAGCTTGGATTAGGGGTGCCCCACTTTCTTCTAATAGTCATGTATTACAAATTAAACAAAGGTTGTTTAGAACATTTGGCAATAGGGTCACTAATTATGTTAAATTGAATTGACTGAAACCTCAATGGATTAATTTTCCAAATTATTTATATGTTGTTGCTACTGATGTGGAAGTGCAAAAAAAGTGGGCTACCTCCTTGCGTATTCTTCTTTAACAGATTGAGGAAGCCGCTCTCTTTTTGAAAGATAGGGACTTAGATGAGCAGATATGGACTAGAAGATCTTTGTGGAAATTTTTTGTGAAATATTTTTATGAACTCTTGGAAATCCCACTGATTCCAAAGTAGAATTTTAATTGGAAAATGGTTTGGAATAAGAAGTTAATCCCAAAAGTGAATTGTTTTTGGTGGATAGTGGGGCATGGTAAAATATTAACCATTGATAATCTCAAGAAGAGAAGCTTTTTTTGGCCAATAAGTGCTACCTATGTAATGAGGCTAAGGAAACAATAATGCACCTTATGTTCCAATGCTTATACTCTTGTGAGGTTTTTTCCTTTTTCTTAACTGACCTATTAACTGACTAGGTCTTTCCTTCCTCAGTCAAGATGTTCATTGAATGCTAGGATTTCTTCCCTTATTTCCATAATATCATTACTGATTTATGGAGACAACTTCCCCTATTCTTTCTTAGATTTTTTGGAAGGAGAAGAATAACAAAGTGTTCAAGGATTCAACAAGGAGGAGTATGGATCTTTGCATGTCCATTAGGAAACAAATATAAGAAATCATAAACAATAATAAATATGCTTTCTCAAGAAAACTACCTTCCTATAAAGAATTAAGAATCAAACAACTCTAGATATTATATCAAGACTTGGCTAATGTAAAAAGGACAAAACAACTAAGAAGAAAGGAAACTATTTGGAAACCCCCAAAGATGAATAGGATGAATTGTAACTTTGATGGTTGCTAAAAAGGAAACCAAGGACTTGCAACTGTTGGTGGAGTTATTAGCGATCGACAGAGTGAACTTATTAAGGGATATGGTAAAGGATTGAGAGCTGCAATAAATAACCTAGGAGTTGTGAACTAATTAAAGGATATGGTAAAGGATTAGGAGTTATTATGATGGGAGAGGAAGTATAGATTCTTAATGATAGTTATTGTACAAAAATCAAGCAAGTTTATTATGATGAAAGGCCTTCACACTTCATTTTTATATAATGAATCATTGTGAAAAGGGGTGATTAATAGTACCACTCTTCACACACAATCATTCAATAATTCTATAGGATTCCTAATTGGATTGAATATCAACCTCACAAGGTGAGTCAATTCTTAATAAGGAGGACCTAGGAGGGGTTCTCCCAGCTTTAAGGGGTTCACCACCAAGAAAATGCTTGGAAAATACAAATAAGCATTCAACTCAAAAAACCTAATAATGCAAGATAAATGAGAGATGGAAATGATGAAATTATGCAATAGGGAGTTAAGATGTATGTACCTGGGAAGTTTGGAGATGTTGTGAAGATATTGGAAATGCAAAGAAGCTACCAAAATGTGTTATGGAGGAATAAGATGCCCTTTCTATTGTCTTAGTCCCATTGCTATTTTTTGAGGAAAATGTAGAATCTTTAGATGTTAGAACTAGATTTGAAAGACATTTTGAAAAGCACCCTTAGGAGGACTAAGATGCCTTTACTATTGGCTTAGTCCTGATCTGAATTTCTTGATTTTTTGAGTGTGTTCTTGAGGCTTGATCTCTATTATTCCTTCTTCTTTGATCTTAGGTTTTAAAACCTTCATATTTGGCTTGAGAGTGAGTTTCTGTGAAGATTACAACTTTGCAACTTTCCACTTCAAATGATCTTCAAATCTTCAACCTAAGTTTGCAATCAAAAATATGCAAGAGAGGGAAAAACTTATTGATTGTTAATGAATGGGGGTTGTCCTTGGTCAAACCCCTTGGTAATTAAATGTTGAAATTAAATAGAATAATGAAGGAAATGATGAATGAACAACATGAAATGCTACAACTCACCAAACCCTTGTTGTAAAGTCTAGAAAATTGTGTGAAATGGCTGCAATGGATATGGATCTTGAATCAAAGGAAGAATTGATAGATATGTATTTTATTTGCTTGCTTGAATAAAAACCCTACATCACAAATGTTAGCATAACAACACACATGATCCAATAATATCTTTGATATGATGCTTGAATCTTGATGATGGCTCCAAATACTTGAACAACTTCTCTTGAATTCTTCAATGCTTGAATGCTTAGATGCTTAAGTTGTTTGTTATGAAAAATGAGTGAAGGAACCTTATATTTATACTTATCTATTCTTAATATCCCAAAATTACACCACACCAAGCTAACATATGAATTCATTAGTTAAAGGAGGCTGAATCCTACCATAATTTGAATTTAAGTCTCAAAAATAACTCAAATGGGACTAAGATGCCCTAGGTGGTGTCTTAGACCCAAGCCACGAGACTTTTGGCACAAACACCAAAAAGGGGCCCAATTAAGATACCTCAAAACCAGGGTCCCAAGACCTTTGGGGGACAAAGATGACCTAGGTGGCATTTTAGTCCTGACCCAAAAATTAGGGAAACTTAGATAAATTCATTAAATTTTTCATTTATCCATTGGAGAATGTTGGGATTAGCCATAAAAGATATAATTCATAGGGCTTGTGGATACAAAATAGGACCAATTAAGACATAAATAAGGATAAACAAAGCAAGGTAGGACCAAACAAGTGTGAAAATGCAAGGGTATTCATTTTACTACACTACAATTAGCCCCAACTTTAGTGAGAGGATGAACTTGATTCAAACTCACACTAAAAAGGCCAACCACATAATCAAGATGGGTTCAAATGTACAAATGTTAATAAGATGGGATGACAATAACCAAGACGATGTCCAAGCCCTTAGGTTCAAGATTCTATGGAAAACCAATGCAAGAAAAAATGAACACACTTATGGATGATATATGAATCCATAACTAGATCACAAACATACACCATCAAAGATAGGAAAAAGAAAAGGAAGAATGCAACAAATCAAGCTTTGATTGGCCATACAACATAGTGGATTGGGTCTAGGCTTTTTTTCTGAAAGGTTTACAAGTGGAACACATTTTCCACTATGTAAAAAAAATGCATGCTCACAAGAGATAATGAAGCCAGGTGTCCACTAGGTGATCCATAGGAAATCCATATCAAAGTCATACCCCCATGACTATGAGAAGGAAAAAAATAAAATGCACACAGACATGGGCTAGTGAAGCTAGGTGTTAACTTGGTGAGCCCCAAAGGACCATATCAAAGCCATACCTCCATGACTTTAATAATGTACAAAAGGAAAATGGAACAAGAAAGAGGGATGTTCGAATGGATTTTACTGAGTTCATGTGAGGTATTCTTCTTAGGGGACATCATGCCTAATGTCTCCAAGAGAGGACCAATCAAAGGATAAAATATTTGCAACTTATGGAATGTAGTGTGTTGCATCACCACTAAGAGGAATGTCATATGCTAAGATAGATCAAGCTCTTGAAGGAAATTACTCCCAATGACACCACAAAGAAGAAAACACATCACCTGAAATAAGAAAATCACATCAAGGAACATATAAAGGAAAAAATCAAATGAAATCATGCCACAATAATGCCAGTGTATGTCCCCACTTTAAAGGAATTGGTAACACCATGCTATGAGCAATTACTTTAAAGCAGCCAAAACATGAAAGGAAAAAGGAAAAGAGGGTTTCCCCCTAGAAGCACATAAGGGATCTATGGATTTAGGGTCAGTATCTGTCTATGATCCAATGATATCAAAGAGCTCAGAACTGTCATCATTCCCCAAATATAGATAGAGGTAGAAGAATGGCACAAAGAGAGCAAAAAAAAAGGAAAAAACCTTTTGGTTCAACATGGAAGAAACATAAATGTCTCAATTCCTTGCGTCATCCCCAAAAGGAAAACACAAGAAAAAAGTGAAAGTGAAAAGAAAAGATAATGAAAAATATTTTGGGTTAGCATGGAAGAGACATGGGGTGTCTCGACTCCTTGCGTGATCCACAAAATGAAAACACACTATAAAAAATGAAAATGAAAAGAAATGACAATGAAAAATATTTTGGGTCAACATGGAAGAGACATAGGGTGTCTCGATGCCTTGCATCATCCCTAAAAGGAAAACACAAGAAAAAGGTGAAAATGAAAAGCAAAGATAAAAGATTAATGAAAAGGACAAAGTATATTACATACAAAAGAATGAAGTTACAAATAGAGGAATGCACATAGAGAGAGGACATATCAAACAAAACATCACGGGGGATCACATGACACACATGCATTCAAAAGGGAAAACAAAGAAGAAAAAGAAAAGATAAAAGACTAGTAAAGCACATGTGAGTCAACCATCCAGTAGGTCATCCGCATCCTAGTTTTTTTTAGTGTATATGGAATGCAGATCACTAGTGAGAGGGACAACATCAAGTGTTGTACTACGCGAATCACCAAGTTCAACAAGCAATGCATCACCTAGTTTAGGAAGATCATCATGATTATTATTGCTTAAGCTCATGGAAGAGGAAAATATAAAATTTAGCTCATATTGCACTTTCTCATCATCATCCAAGTTAGCTTGAATAGGAGGATGAATGATAATATCCATGGAGGGTTTTGGTCCTTGTTGTGTTGGAGACATAAATTTTGTTTGTTCTGGTAAGAGAGGAGGGTCATTGTTTATTGCTTTTGTAAAGTTCAGATTTTGATTTTCAATGTTATTTTCTTCATTCATATTTTGCGCAATAGCATGACATTTATGCCTATGCTCTCTAGAATTTATGTTCCTTTTCTTATCTTTAGGAAAGAAGAAACCATGGAAGCTTGTTCAACCACTTTCTATTTATAAATTTCTTTAGGGGGTATATTAGGACTCGTTTGGTTTTCTCTAAGGCCTTTTATAGGAAATAGGAAAGGTATTTTTCATGGATGGGTCTTGGTTTGTTCGAAGGGATTTAGGCTCAATATTGTTTTCTTCAAGGTATGAAGGTTCAATCATGGGTGGAGGGAAATTCTTAAGGGATAATCTAGCTATTCATTTTTCTTTGAACTTTTGGTAGGATAGGAAAAGGAAATCTTCATGGGGTCTTATCGGTTCAAAAGGTTGAAGCCAAAAATAATATAAGGAAAAGTTTCCACAAGAAGATGAGGGTGTAAAGCCACTATGGTTGATAGTGAATATTTCATTGTTGACGAGAAACTTTAACCACTTATGGAAAATGGATGAGACCGCCTTCATGGAGTTAAGCCATTTGTAGCCCAACATCACATGAAATTGGTCCAAATTGGATATGATAGAGAATGATACATTTAATTTCTTTGGTCCTACTTGTAAATGGAGTTTTATCGAGCCCATCATATCATGAGAAAAACCATCATGCATTTTAATCCATTGTTTCATTTTATCATATCTATCTTGAGTAAGTTCATGCACATATAAGAGTTCTTCTATGATCACATTCTCTCCACAGATGGGATGAATTAAAATCCTAGGAGTGGGCTTGCTATTCATTACGTCGGCTATGTAAAGAGGACCATTAGGTGCATGTTTTATTGTTTCTTCTAAAGAGAAAGTAATGTTGGTGGGCATTATGGTTTGTTGTTTACGAGGCTCAATTTCAATCACTCCTATCATTGTATTAATAGGATTTTGGTCATTAGTATCCATAGTACTCTTTTCATCATCATTCATAGGACTTTGTTCATTATTGCTTATATTCTCATCATTTGTGTCAACATTGATCACATTAGGCTTAGTTTCACTAGCCTTAACAAATGAAATATTATGGTTGGGCATGGGATTGGTAAAGATTTGCAATTTTTGGTTGGGAGGAGCTACAGATTTATTAACTTTTTCATTCACACCTCCAATTTGGATGTACGATTGGAATCAATGAGGTCTTGCACAAGATGTTTAAGATTCTTGCAATGTTCAGTATAATGTCCCCTTTTTAATTATAAGCATAGTAGGAATTGTGTCAACCTTAGAGGTAATGACTTGATAGGACCTCAAGAGGTTGAATATGAGGTAAGGTAAGCATGATTTTGTATATTAGTTGGGTCATAATGTTGTGAAGTGTGTCAGGTAATGGTGTAAACTTTCTTTTAAGATCCCCAAAGATATAAGGATTACTCTTCTTTATAGCAGCTACTTGGGTATCAACTGGTTGAGTACATTGAGAGGAAGAATTTAGTTGAATGAAAATTTTATTTTATCATCTGAAAGGTTGATAGGTGTTTTGGATTGAAACTTCAGACTTTTCAAGATGGGTAAAAGTGGTTTTTAGTACACAAATACCTACAGAATTTTGATAATCTCGAAGGGGAGTGCATAAATGCATGAATGGAATTTCATCATGGTGAGCTTGTCTCTTATCTTACTTTGTAAATTTTATGTGAACATCTTTTGAAGGTGGGAATTGAGAATATTCACACTAGTTTCAGAATAGAGTGATTAGTAGCATGAAATAAAATTAGTGACTTTTTCACCTTCATTTTGCTTACATCTCACTTTCTCGTTGCTGCTCGGGATTAAATATTCCAACACTCCCCCTTAATCATAAGCCATTCTACTTTTCATCATCATTTAAAATTTCCAAAGAAAAGTTTCCAGAGCAAGGATTCTAGACCATCGGTCCCTGCCTTTTATCACTCTATAAAACTTTTGGAGCAATGGACCAAAAGTTCTGGAGCACCGGTGCAAAGTTTATGTAGCAAACCTATGTGCATCTATTTTTCATTCTGGAACTATCTTCTGAAGTTCTGAAGCATCTACGCTTTTCAGTGTTTTCTAGAACCAAAGTTCTGGAGCATCTATGCTTTTCTATGTTTTCGATAACCAAAGTTCTAGAGCATTCCTGCATACCAATCCTATTCCTTAGGCATTTAAAGGATTCTTTTGACAATGCCTTTGTGAAAATATCAGCGAGCTGGTATTCAAGTCTGCAATAATGAAGTTGAATATCTCCATGCTCCACCAACTCCCTTATGAAATGGTAGCAATTTTAAATGTGCTTGCTTCATCCATGAAAGATGGGATTCTTAGTCAATGCAATAGAAGAAACATTGTCACAAAATATGGTTGTACCATCTTCTTGTTGCTCATTCAAATCTGCAAGGATTCTTCTAAGCCAAATAGCCTGGCATGTTGCTACATTGTTGCTATGTATTCTGCTTCAGCTATGGAGAGAGAGACTATAGGCTACTTCTTTGATGCCCATGACATTGCTTTTGAACCTATTTGGAACAAATATCTCAAAGTGCTCTTCTTGTCATCTACATTTCCTGCCCAATTATTATCTGTGTACCCAACCAGTTGAAAATCATTAGAGGCGGTGTACATAATGCCATAACCTTTCGTGCCATTGATATACCTTAGAATTCTTTTTCCTGCTTGCCAATGTGTTTCCTTAGGTTTCTCCATGAACCTAAAAATCAATCTTACTACGTACATCAAATCTGGTCTTGTTGTTGTCAAATACATGAGGCTTCCAACCATGCTCTTGTAGAGGGTTAGGTTAACCCTAGTGTTGTTGTCCTCTTTTCTTAATTTCATACCTATAGATGTTGGGGTTGGGGATGGTTTGTTGTCTAACATTCTAAATCTCTTCAATATTTGTTTAGCATAACTTGTTTGTGAAATAAAGATGCCATGATCTGTTTGTTGGACTTCTATGCCTAGGAAATATTTTAGCAAACCTAGGTCTATCATTTCAAACTCATTTTCCATTGCTTCTTTGAAATCAGCAATGAAAAAATTACTATTCCCTTAAAAAAATAAATCATCTACATACAAAACAACATTAAGAATCTCACCATTGGCTACCTTGATGTAGAGTCTGGGCTCACTTCCACTTTTTCTAAACCCATTGCTCATAAGGTACAAATCAATTCTATTGTACCATGCCCATGGTGCTTGTTTAAGCCCATAAAGAGCTTTTTGGAGCCTATAGACCTTGTCTTCTTTCCCTACAACTTCATATCTAGGTGGCTGGTCCACATACACCTCTTCTTTCAACACTCCATTCAAGAATGCTGATTTCCTGTCCATTTCTAATACTTTCCATTCGTGCTGAGCTGCAATTGCTAGGACTTCCCACACTGTTTCTAGCCTTGCAATTGGTGCATATGTTTCATCATAGTCTCTTCTAGGCTGTTGCTTATATCTCTTAACAACTAGCCTTGCTTTATGTCTTTCAACCTTACCATTAGTAGTGCATTTGGTCTTATAGACCCACTTAACTCCAATGACTTATTTCCCTTTGGGTAAATCAGTGAGCTCCCATGTTTTGTTTCTCACTATAGCATCCATTTCTTCATCCATGGCATTAGACCATTTTTCTTCCTTCACAACTTCTTCAAAATACATTGGATCACTATAAGAAAACATAGAAAATTTTGAATTCTCATCAAAGTCATCATACCTTGTGTTATCATAAATTTTCCTCATGCTTCTAGTATTTTGTGGCATCAATGATGCAAGCGTAGGATCAAAATTTCTAGAGCTACTTGACTACTGGACTGATGAAGAAGACTGCTGCTATTAACTTCCAGAGCATCTACCATGCTGGAAGTTTCTGGAGCAACTTCCCTATTGAATTTTTTTGGAGTTGTTGCTGCTATTTTCTAAACTATTACCTTGTTTTAAAGTTCCAGAGCATCTTCCTTCTACAATTTCTTCATCCTCAAGAGGTATTGAAATAGAAATACTTGTGTTGCTATCAATTGTTCCATCCCATGACTCATTTTCAATGAATTCAATGTCCCTGCCGATCACCACTTTCTTGGTGATGGGATTGTACAATCTATGGGCTTTGGATTCTTCACTATAGCCTATGAAAATGTATTTTTCACCTTTGTCATCAAATTTTTTCCTTTTCTCTTTTGGCACAAGTGCATATGCCACACATCCAAATATTCTCAAATGCTCAACACTCCATTTGCATTTTGTCCATGCTTCATGTGGGATTCCATCATGAATGGCCTTTGTGGGGCACCTATTTAAAATGTAGATTGTTGTTGCTACATCATCACCCCAATACTCATTAGACAAACCTTTTTCCTTCAACATGCTTGTTTCCATCTATGTGATGGTCCTATTCTTCCTTTCAGCCACTCCATTTTGTTGTGGAGTATACAGGGCTGTGAGTTGTCTTTGAATACCATGAGACTTGCAAAAATTCATAAAATCTTGAGGGATATACTCTCCCCCTCTATCTGTTTTGAGGACTTTGATATAGTGGCCACTTTGATTTTTAGCCAAGGCCTTAAACTCTTTGAATTTATCAAATGCATCTAATTTGTTCTTCAAAAGATACACCCAGATTTTTTTGCTATATTCATCTATGAGTTTCATAAAATAAAAATTTCCTCCTAGGGTTTGGGTGTTCATGGGACCACACAAATCTGAATGCACCAACTCTAATGGTGCTCTAGCTCTCCTAGAATTCCCTAATTGAAAGGGCTCCCTATGTTGTTTACCTATGATGCATGCTTCACATTTTCCATCAGGCTTTACAATTGCCAGTAGGCTCCTAACCATATCCTTTTTAGCTAAAAGATTTAAACTAGAATAGCTTAGATGCCCATACCTCAAATTCCAAAGCTTGGATCGGTCTTGGATGACTGTCTTGAAGGCTGACTACTGTAGGCCTATTGACTATGCTGAGATTTACATTTTGAGGGGAAACATTCAGTTCTTTATCATTTGAACCACTACCATAACTTTCTTGCTTCCAGCTCTATCATAGATTATGCATTCCCCTTTCTCCATTAGCACTCTATATACATTTTGACCCATCTGTCCAATGCTCAAGAGGTTGTGTTTCATTCCAAGGGCATAGAAGATGTCATGAAGTTGTCTTTATTCACCATGCTTGATTTGTAAGCACACTATGCCTTTGCCCATAATTGGAACTTTCTCATTGTTGCCCATTTTGATTTAAGACTTAATGTTGTGGTCAATGGAGGCAAATAAATTTCTATTGCCACTCGTGTGGTTGCTATAGCCATTGTCCAAGTACCATACTTCAACACTGCCTTGTTCTAGAAGATTGCATGCAATGAACACTTGATACTGTTTTTCATTTTCAGCCTTGTTTTCCTTTTCCATGTTTACATTTTGACTCCCTTGGTTCAGGTTGTTTCTTCCTGCATTCACTTTCATAGTGACCATACTTGTGACAGTAGTAACACTACACATTGCTCTTATCGAATCTTTGATTCAAGCTGCTATTTTTCTTTGTGTTTTGAAAATCTGATTAGGAGGTGTTGGCCTCCTCCTAACTATTTGATCCTCCTCTTCCAGATTTGCTTCTACCTTTGCCTCTTTGACCTCTTCCTCTGCCATTTATTCCTCTTCCCTTGCCTCTCACATTTCCTTGTGCTTTGAAGGCTTGTTCTTGGGAAGAATTTACGGACCTATTTAGGCACTGCTCATGGGTTTGAAGTGAACCCATTAACTCATCAACTGATAATGTTGAGAGGCCCTTGGCCTCTTCCATGGCAATAACCACCAGGTCAAATTTTGTGGGTAAAATTCTAAGAATATTTTCCACAATCTTCTGCTCTACCATAGTTTCTCCATTTATCCTCAATTGGTTAATCAAGGTGGCAGCCCTTGTATGAAAATTTAAAATGGACTCATTGTCCTTCATCTGCATGGTCTTAAATTCTCCCCTTTGTAGATGGAGTTTCACTGACCTGACTTTCTCAGTCCCTTTGCAGGTGGTTTGCAGTATTTCCCATGCTTCTTTTGCATAACTAGTTGTTGCTATTTGAGAAAGATAGCCTCTATCAAGGCTGCCTCAATCAAACTGAGGGCTTTGGCATCATTTTTCCTTGTCTCCTTCAACTAGTTCTTTTGAGCATTGCTCAATGTTGCAGATGCATTTGGGTCAGTCACATCTGTGAACCCATTTGCTACTAATTCCCACAAATCATTTGCTACTAGAATGGTTTTCATTTTCTTTGTCGAGACATCATAATTTTTTCCATCAAATATAGGAGGTTGCTGCCAACTCCTATTATCTCCTCCAGCCATTTTGCTAAATGGTGGAAAACTACAAATACCTAGATAAAATCTAGGGCTTTCCCAAATACCCAGAAACTAAAGTTTTATCACTTCATGCCTAGGAACAAAGCCAAGGCTTTACCAAACTAAATTCCCAAAAACTTAGGGCTCTGATACCAATCTATTGGAAAAGAAACCCAACTACAATTGGAAAAGAATGAAAACACGCATAGCTCAAAGGAGACAAACACAAGGAGATAGAAATAATATATATTCAATTTTTCTATTTCATTCACCAAAGGATTACATTCAAAAATATTATTGACAACAACTCAGAGAAAAATCTATGTACATTCTCATACAAAAAATGTGCTTATTCTGGCACATCTTCCTTCTGTGTGCTACTATGTGCTGGAAAGATTCTGAAGCACTGTTAATGTCCTCTACTACTACAGGTTCTCCTAAACATTCACTTTCTATGTTGTGTGTTCTGTTGAACATTCCCTTGTTTGCTGCTGCAAAAAACTTACTATCTTTTTCTATAGAATAACTTTCTATTCTTTTGTCTTTTTGTTTCCTTTCCAAAAATTGGCACCCAATTCAAATTCAACCACCACAATTAATTTGCTGCCAAATATTAATTGGCCAGCATGGTTGTCAGACACAACAAGGGGGGAACAATCCAAATTGGATTTCATTTGATGGTGCATTAAATGCACTTTCCCGTTGCTGCTCGGGATTAAATATTCCAACAAAAAATGGGAAGCTACACAAGACTTGGAATCTATTTAGTAAAGGTGTGGGAAATAGAACAATATCAGTGATTTTATGCAATTCATTGGTGATAATTCAAATCTAATAGAAGAGAATATTATAGCTAGGCTAGTTGATATTCCTAATGGTGTAGGCTACTTGTATCACTAATGTTGTATGGATGCTATAAATTTTATTTAAATCAATATAAGGAGCTACCCACTTCGGTAGCACTTACAAAATATATATATATATATATATATATATATATATATATATATATATATATATATATATATATACTTTATATATCTCATATATATATACAAATATATAATATATAATATAATACTAATATTTAATGTAAATAAATTATATCATTTTATTTATTTATATATTATAATAAATTATATTACAATATTACTATATATTATATTATATTATATTATATTATGTTATGTTATGTTGTGTTAAATTATGTTATATTATAATATAGTACAAATAATATAAGATATTTTTCTTTTACTCTCTTGTCCAATTGTATTTTTAAGAAGAAAAGAAAGTGAAACTTATGATTTGACACTAATATTGTGGAGGTGGGAGTTTCATTCTTTTTTTTTCATTCTTGTTAGATTGAATTTCCCTTGGAAAAAGAAATTAGGGTTTGAATTTTTGTTTCTTTTTTAATTTAAGGTTTGACATATATTTTGTGTGCTACATTAAAGGGGCTTTAAGTGGTGATTAAAACATGCTATATATTTTTCAACTATATTTTTATCTTTGACTTTATCCTCTTTTACTATTATCACTTTTCCTTCCATCATCTTTCTTATTTCTTTCTTTTTCCTCCCAACTTCTATCATTGAACCTTTTTATTAATTTACTATCCTCTTTGAATTTAATAATAAAATATTTTAATTTTTATATGTTATCATTTATAAAAACACATGAACTTTTATAGTCTTTTATTTTCTCATCTTCTTAATTTCACCTATCAATACTTAACTCCCTTTTGAATTTGAACTTGATGAGGCTCATGATCTTAATTCAAAGTATATAATTTCCATATTTAGCTATTTAATAAATATTTGCATATCTTACCATCCAATTTCTTGTATATACCAATGAGTAGATAAGGTTTGACTATAGTATGTTGTAATCCTTTTGCTATGCTTAATATAAATAATTAGCTTAGATATTTTTCCATTTAATTTAATTTTCACATAATATTTTTTAATATTTGAGTTAAAAATATATCTAAATTGTTAATAATTAGATATAAAATTAAACATGAGAAAAAATTAAGAGATGAATATACATATATTCATCATTATTTTTGAAATAAAAATCTAGTTTCCTTGTACTAATGGACAATAAATTTACTAGATTCTTATATTTACTATAAATATATCAACTATTTTTTCTATATTCTCCAAATATAAGAGTTCATTTAATTGTAAATGTTAACTTGAGAATAACATTTTCATAGTTGGTATCTAAAGAAGATGTGAATTCATTCAAAAATATATATAGGAATTTTTTTTTGAGCTTCACATTCTAAGAGTAAGTTAAGTTAGTTTAATAGGAATATTTTTTATAATTAAATATGTTTAAATTTTAAATAAATAACTAAAATTAATAATATTTTACATATACTTACTACTTAAATATAACAAATATTAAAAAATCACTCAAATTCTCATTCTATAGCTATTTAATAATTTAATTTTAGCTTTATATTTTCAAAGAAAATTTCTTTATATTTAAATATGTATAAATATTTTTTGCTTATATTTATTTTAAAAATCACTCAAAATTTTAAAAATTTATATTCTACAACTTCTATTATAAATAATAATTTTAATTTTTTAAAATAATTATTAATTAAATAAAATAATAAATAAATAAATCTTAAATAAACAATTTAAATAAAAATAATAATTCTTAAATAATTTTAAAATTAAATAATTAAATAATTCTAAAATTAAATAACTCTTTAAGTAAGAAAGTGATTATAGTATATAAAAAATATTCTTTCAGTATATATGTATATATGCATACATACATATATATATATATACATATATATATACATATATATACATATATATATATTCTTTCCTTGTTGTCTCCCCTCACCACCCTACCATACAATCTTTCCACTTGAATGTATGCCTTAACCCAACCTAACACCAGAGTAATAGAAATTCTTACCACTTGTAGGAGGAAAGAGATGGACTTATCAATCCCTCCCCATCTCTTCTCTAGCCCTTGCAAGTGCAACATTCACACCACCACAAATTTTAGGACCTCCAAGCCATTTCCAAATGACATGTAGTAGTGTTGGGGTAGCGGGACAAGTAGGTTGTCGTCCACATTTTCCAACACCTTGTCTATTTCCCTAAGCTAGGAATGCTCAAAAACCATTTGGCATAGCTTCTTGCTCCTCACCTTTGAGAGCCCCATGTATAAGAGCATGACCAAGAACATGGCTGATATCTATACATTTTCCCTTAACCTTTGTTGAGCTAGGAGGAATTCTTTTCCCAACACTTTGTTTCTTGCCCATAGAATTAGTAGGTGTGATGAATTTAGCAACCCTTTCAACCTCTTGTCTATTACCTCTCCATATAAATATTCTTGTTGCTTGGTCATGTTTAGGAAGAGCGGAGTCTCCATTTCTACTATTGAACTTACACACAATATGATTCCAATTCTAAGTTATTTAATGTTGCTTCTCACTTTGCTCTCTTTGTTTTCTTTGTTCAATTGTTAACCTTAACCCATCGGTCTTTGCTAGGATGACAACTTAGAGAAGCATACTACTGAATCACATTCACCAACTCTTTCATTCAGTGTGGCTACACAAGCCATCAGTTACTTATGATCTGTCATTATTGAGTGTAGTTGCTATTTTTATGCGCATGTTATTTCCAATATCAACCTCTCTCCCAACGTACCCTTGAATGAAAACTCCCACAGATGAGTTGCTTTGATGGCACACTATCATTTAATGATCTTGTCCTATACATCATGGCTAGTGGTGCCAACATGCCCTTCCTTTCTCTACCCTTTTTCATTCTGATAGAAATTTGGAGATGTGTGTCATCACATCAAATCATTTGTTTCCCTAATGCAATATGGCTGCATAAGCCAAATACAAATTACAATCATCTCCTTCAAGACATCATTACCATTTTCATGGAAGAGTTACTTATGATATTGGCCACCTACAATTCATACGCCTGAAAGATACCTACATCACATTTTTTGTCCCAATTACATCTTTAATAATGATGATTTCCACATCATTATAGCTCCTCATGGTAACCTGTCCTTGAAGAGTCACGTAGATCTATCTATCAAAGTCAGTACCTTCTAGTTCTAATTTCACTACCTTTTTGGTAGATCCCTTTATATTTTCTAGTGAACACATGTCATGTCCCATATCTGAGGTTATCATCATATGAAAAGTGGGTGTCCACATCATCCACCTCACCTACCTTGTAATCCATCCTTCTTTGTCGCACCCTTTGCCAAGTTTTCTACCACATGGTTTCCCTCTGTAGAAATGGCTTACCTTGAAAGCCTCAAATTTTTCTAAGAGCTACTTTATTGGTTGTAACCAATGATTTAATTTCCAATTGGGAGCATTGTTGAGTCATATTGCATAGCTAGATCACTCAATCCTAGACCACACAGATAGGGAATAGCTAGGTAACTATTTTTTTTTTCACTTTGTCATACTAACTTGTGTAGATCATTTGCTTCTTTGATTTTGATCGAGTTGCCTTATTAATTGTTTTAGTGATCAAACTTTCAATTTTGACACAAAGTCTCTCCTAGGTCATTTCCTTGCATTGAAATATTCTCCTATTACATTCCTTCTATAGTTCTTAAATTATAATAGAGGGGGAAATTGACCATATGCTATCAAATACTGCTTTTCTTTGAGGTTTGAGCCACATATTGAACCAGGTGAGTAAATATGAGGCCATCAGGAATTGGAAGCTCAGTTTATTCATAAAAAATTGCCAACATTTCTCTACATAGGGGAAAAACATTATCATGTGATCCTCATTTTCAGTACTCTACTTAAAGATGACACACCACCCTGGTCCCTGTATTCCAAGCATGGCTAGCCTATCCTCTGTGAGAATTATTTTTTGGACTACCAACCATGCAAAAACAACTACCTTTGGAAGGCAATATTTTCCCCAAAATGAGTTAGGCCAGTTTTACCTTACTTCTTCCATTTCTTTTATTCTGTAACCAAACTTGACAACTTGTGACCTAGTATACGAGCCACACCATTTGATAGTATCTTCTTGATTGGATGGGGAGAAAGTTCTTTCTTTTAGGATTTTAGTTAGAGAATCCTTTTTCTCTTGTGGGAAATTTAGATCTTGTAGGGAGTGTCATTCACATTTTTTGACTCCATCTTGGCATTTTTTTTGCTATAAATTTTGCATATCTTGTCTCCCCAGATCCTTGTTTCTATTTTGATTTTCTCTAGATTGGGATGTGTTACCAAGGATTTTTTTCCATTCCAAGAGTCTAAATAGAAAGAGCATGATTTCCTATTCCTTACATCCTATGTTACATGCTTGGTAATGATGTCTCAACATTCTAGCAAATAATTCTATATTGCTAAGCCTTTCAAGGGGTTGGCAATAGTAAGGATTCAAGTTGGGGAGTCTGAATCTAGGTACTTTCTTCTCAATATCTTGACCCATTTCTAATCTTCTTCGCATACATGTCCCACAAATTTTTTTCCCCCATATCCATGTTCATCAACTTTAATTTCTTGATGCCCATTCCCATTGCTTCCTTCGATGTACATACCTTCTCCCAAGCCACCAATGAGAACTTCTAGTGTTCCCCTGATCCACTCTAGAAGAAATATTTGAATATTTGGTTGAGTTTTTCTTCAACCACTATTGGAATATTCAAGTGGGCCATTGAGTAAAATTGTATGGCTAATATCACTAATTTTACTATCATAAGCCTCCCTATTGATGATAGCCACTTCCCTTTCCATGTCCCCAACTCTCTTTTGTAGCTATTTACTAGGTTTTCCCAGTAACATTTTTTATGGATGCCAACAAAAAGAGGTATTCCCAAAAGCCTACCTAGGAATTTTTCCACTCTCAGCCCCAATATCCTTGCCAATTCCCTCTATAGGCTAGGTTGTGTGTTGAGGAAGAAGACCTCTAATTTATGCCAATTTATTCCTTGTCCTCATGCTAAGTAGTACTCTTCAAGAAATTTTTTGATTATTCATGCCTCCTTTTTGCTCGCTGCTCCAAAAATTATTTTATCATCTACAAATTGTTAGTGTGTCATTGCTTCTAGTACATTGACCATTGATACCCCATTTCATTCCCCTATTTTCCTTAACGCACTGATTCTTCTACCCATAGCCTACACCATAATGACAAACAAGAAGGGAGATAGGGGGTCCCCTTGTTGGATGCCCTTGGTAGATTCAAAGAAGCCCTGTGACATCCCATTTAATAGGAAAAAGAACTTAGTAGTTAATATGCAACTTCTAATCTAGCTGATCCACTCTTCCATGAAGCCAACTTTTTTTAGCACCTCTACTGGGAATTGTCTATCCACTAAATCATATGCTTTGAGGATATTTAATTTGAGAATCATACATGGATAGATTTTCTTTCTAACTAAGTGCAAGGTTTCATGAGCTAGAATGATGCCTTCAACAATTGATTGACCTAGGGCAAAGCCACTCTGTTCTTCTGATATTCTCTAAATTAGAATAACTTTCAATCTATTAGCTATGATTCTGATGACTACCTTATAGGCCATATTATAAAGTGAAATAGGCCTGAAATCCCACATTGACTGAGGGTCCCTCTTCTTAGGCATTAGGGCCAAGAAAGTGTGGTTTGTTGAGTCCAGCATAGTCATTTTTTTTCTCAATTCCTCCACTACCAATGTCAAATATTCTCCCATAATGCCCCAATTTTTTTGGAAGAATCCCACAAGGAATCCATTTGAGCCTAGGGATTGATCAGGATTAAGCTGGAAGGTTGCTTTCTTCACCTCTTCCATACTAATTTTTTAATATAGTGCCTTGTTTTGATCTTCTCCTATTACTGTTGGGATGTAGCTCAGGAGTTTGTCCTAAAAATTCTTGTTCTCTAGAGCTAGTTTGTTTAGTATTACCTAAAAAGAGTTTACTGCATCCTCATTGACCTCATCCATTTATTAGGTTTCTGATCCATCCTCCCTTCTAATTTTTGTGATTCTATTTCTGCTCCTCTTTTTCACCATTTTTATGTGGAAATACTTGGTGTTCTTATCTCCTTCCTTTATCCATGTTTCCATTTATTTTCGTTTCCAAAAAAACTCCTCTCTTTTCAAAATTTCAACCAATTCATCTTTCATTGTTTTTCCCACTTCAAAGTCATCACTTCCCATGCCATTTTCTATGATAAGTTCATTTAGTGTAGCTAGCTCTTTTTCAACTCTCCCTTACTCTTGGAAGATGCTTTCTAAGTGCAACTTGTTCCATTCCTTCAGTTCTTTTTTTCACATGGTTCAACCTTTTGCTAATTTTGTATAGATGATAGTGGTTCCTAGTTTTTAGCTCCTCCCATCACTCAGAAACTAGATCTAGAAGTCTTTCATCTCTAAGCCACATATTTTCAAACTTGAACTGGCTTCCTTTATGGGATGCATCTAGCTAGATGAAGAGTTGGATTAGGAAGTGGCCCAATCCAATGTAAGGCAGTATAATTGCTTCTTGTAAGAGATTTTCTCCTCCCTAATCCCCAAATAGGAAAAATATTTCTAACCTCTCTACAATGCTGGTGAATTCTTTTCTCCTATTGGTCTAGGTAAAGGTTTCATTCTTGGTTTGTATGTCTAGTTGATTTTTGTCCACAAATTTCTAAAATTCCTACTGAATTCTTATGAATCTACCCAACCCACCCCTTTTTTCTCCATAGTTCAGGGTAGCATTGAAGTCACTAGCTTCTCTCCCTTGAGATTTTCTATGGATGTGGATATTTTCTTCCATAAATTTATCTTTTCAATTGTGACTATAAGCCCATACACATTTATTATCGTGAAATGTTGATTCTTTTGGAGTAGTTTACATTTCATCATTATGTAGCTTTTGTTCTCTTCTACCACCACTCTAGATACTGCTAGTGGGTTCCAACGGATGCCTAGCCCCCCTGAGTCCCCCTCATCTCCCACAAAATTCCCCTTCCACTGTCTCCAACAATTGAGTCTTCTTTTTCTTTCTTCTGTGTCCCATTTTGTTTCTTGTATGAAGAAGCATCGTCTACTTTTGATTGGTCAATTTGGTGCTTGACAAGGTGTAATACCCCTCCATGTCGGTTGTTTTGGACTTGTGTGTGTGTGTGTTTCATTGGTTACTGAGTTATTTGATTGTGTGGAAAATATAATATGTTAGTAATCACGTTTAAATAATTAATTAAATCATAAATGAAATTGCAAGGTTATTTAAAATATGATAAGAAATTAAAATCGGAATCAATTAGGTTAAATCAAATGATTTAGAACAAATGATCAAATCAAACTAATTCGTTAAAAGTAAAAGTGATATTATTAGATAAGTTGATTTAAATTGTTATGAACATATAATCTTGAAAAGATAATTATTATAATAAGAAATTTAATGGATACTTATTTAGAATCTTGGAAATGGTTGATTTTAATTATTCTAATGTGGAAGTAATTAACAAATAGTGTATTGTGAAGATAATGAATATATATTCAAATAGAAGTTCATTTTGTGGAGTTAAATTTATTTAGTTTAATCAAAATGCTTGATAAAAGGAAATGAAATAGAAATACATGAAAAGGCAACAAAAAGAATTAAGGATTAAATATTATTTTGATTTATTTCTTGAAATGTGACTGTTGGTATTCTCTAGAAGAGAAACAGAAGAGGCTTATTGTGTGAGATTTTATTTATTTTGGATGGGGAAGGGGGTGGTATTCTCTTTCCAACAAATTTTGGTGAAATTGGCAGTCATCTTTCTGTTATTGTATTACATTCTTTTATTCTTCTGAGAATTCATTTGAGGATTAAGATTTATGGTTGAGGGAGGATATTGGAGCTGCTGCTGGAAGGATTGGGTCAGCAAGAAGGATAAAGCTTCTACAGTTATCTACAGGCGTAGGACGCCAGGTTCTCCTCCTTCTTTTAAATGATCTTCTTTCTATAGCATCAAATGAAATAAGAATTCTTTGTTTTGGATTTGAAATTTAATGCATGTTGAAATCACGCGAATTCTTAGAAAAATTTGGGACTGTTTTCCAATCAAAGAAAATCTTACTGGGGTTTGGGATGGTTATTTATTTAAAGTATATTTTGTTGGGATTTTAGAATTGAGCAGGGTTATGGTGGTTTCAAGTTAAATAATAATAATAAACCAGTAAAAGAATAACGTCATCTCTGAGAATTCGAAGTTGTGAAAATCCTCAATTGTAGATAAATTTTACAAAGTTATTCTGTGTATAAATATTTGTATTGAGCAGTAATTGAATTATATTTCTCTATATTCAAAATATTCTTTTATACAATATATATATATATATATATGTATATATATATATATATACACAAATTTGTATGCACATTTATATATATAAATATAAAGATAGTTAAAAAAAAAAATTTAATATAATGATAATAAAAATTTAAATAGGTTAAAAGTTTGCTGAATAAAATTATTTTGATTTTTTTTTTAATAAATAAAGTGAGGCAGACTGGGTGATGGTCCGGCCTCGGCCGTACCCACCACCCAGCCGGTCGTGGTGGTGCGGCAGCCTACGGGCTACCGCAGCAGTCCGAAAGACTGCTGTGACAGTCCGTAGACTGTCCATAGTAGTCCGTCGGACTGCGGTGGCAGTCCGTAGACTGCCCACGGCCGGCGGCATAGTCTCCTGTGCGGTGTGTGTTGGGAATTAAAAATTTCCCCAATTAAATTTAAATGTAATTAAATCTCAGTTAATATACGAATTTTATATGTTATTTTTCTATGCGGATATTTATCTTTATAAATATATATATAAATATATAAATATATATATATATATATATGTATATATGTATATATATATGTATATATATATATTTATATATACATATATTTATTAATTAATTTGATTATTCTGTTTTCTCTGATTTAAATAATACTGTATTATTTAATTCTGTATACAATATATTCAATTTCTTTTCGATTAATTTATATTCTGTTAATTTAACTGTTAGTTAAACAAATGCATAAATATATTCTGTTATGATTAAAATCATATTTTCTGTAATTTAACTGTTATTTAGAAAATAGATATCCACATTTAGATTCTGTTTCTTTTTTGATCAAAAATAAAGCAAATTTGTTACAATGAAAATAATAGTAAAATAGAAAAAAAATCTGTCTTATGGATTTGTTAAATTATAACTTTGAGTGGATATTGTTAGCAGAAAAATCATTTACAAAAGTAAAACAACATTGTTTATTTAATTCTTGTTTAAATGTGAATATTTTTGGGAATAGAATTTATTATGGGATTAAATAAGTTGTTCTTTTTATATTTCATCTTGTAGTATTATTGGATTCGTAGAACAAGTCTTTTCTCTTTTTACATTCCCTCCTCAAAAAGAATTAAAATATATAGATTTGTAGTGGTTTTAAAAGGTATTTATGTGTGTAGATTTATTCAGATAGATTTGGGATTTTTAAGGTAGTAAGTTTTAATATGTGGTTTAAGAATTTAGAATATTGTTATTACGGTCATTTTAAAGTATAGACAATTGGTCTTAAATGGTTTTCACAATTAATTTAAATATTGGAAGTGAATGTTAAGTTAGTATGGTGAAAGAGGAAATTTAAATGTATGGGTATGATTAGAGATTGATTAGGATATTCTCAAATTGGATAGTTTATTTGTGAAATGGGATTTTTTAATCTTTTGGAAATTGACTTCCTTTATATTTATTTAATGGTTGATTTGTAAGTTCTCTTGATGAATAAGACTTTTAGAATACTTGTGATGATTATCATGAATTGTTTTAGTTAATTGAGTACTTCCGATGGGTAAGTTGTAAAGTCATTTAGTTCTGGTTGTTAATTGATTGGCTATTAAATATTGTTCTTGTTTGAATTTTTGGTTGTTGTTTATTATGCGAATGTTTGGTGGAGTTGTGAGTGATTGATTATTTAAGGTGTTCTTTAAATTTGGTCCCTTGGATGCCTGGTTGCATGCTTTTACCTCTTTTATTAAAGGATTGTTTTTGGACATTTCCGTATTGGTATGAATGCCGTTGGAGATTAATTTTGATTCAAGGAATCCTTTGTCATTTAAATTTTGTTGCAATGTAATTGGGAATTTGTATTTTGTTGATGAGTTGTGGGAAGTTGATCTTCTTGGATTCTGATTTATTTTGTATCAAAGTTGTTTATGTGGTTTGGATGGGGTGGTTGATCTTATTTTAATAAATTCACTCATTATATTTGAATTGAAATTGATCTGGTGGCCTTGCAATTATTGTTGTCATTGATATGTTGTTGTTTTTATGAAAGTGGTTTGTGTACCATCATAAGGGGGTTCTAGTGAGGAGAAAATTGAGGTCTCCCATGGAATGCCTAGTTGGTGGCTTTTAGTTTTATTAAGCGATTTTGTTTAAAGGTTGATTTTCTTTTGCGTTCCCTATTTGAGGTAACACCATTGTTGATTTGTGGATGGGTCTTGATGAATCTTCCCTTTTTATGGCTTTTCTGAGTTACTCTCTTATTTGAGGAAATTTTATCCTTGTGTTGGATTTATTGGAGAAATACTCATGTTGCTTCACTTTACCTTTGTTTATGGGTTTTCATTCTTTTGGCTTCCAGAGGCTTGAGATGATTGATAATTGATGTTCTCTCTCTTTATGGGCCCTTGATGTGGCAAGTGTTTTGGTTTCATGATTTTAAAAGGGTTGTAAAGAATTTGTTGAGACTTGGAAATTGTATTTATAGCGAGATGGGTAATGCCTCGCATGCTTCTCAGTTGTGATCTAATATTCTTTTTTGATGATACAACCCTTGGTTTTTATGTTGTTGGGTCTCTAGGGAGAGTGGCTCCTCGTGGGGGCCGGCTTTAAGGGGAAGAGCTCAAGATAACCCACGAGTGAGTTAGTAAAAAAGTGAAAACCTAATAATTAACTTAGGAGGGTTGGGTAGTAATATCATTATAAGATTAATAAAATGGATGCCTCGTCTTCATTAGTGCTTCCGTAGGCTAATGGAAGGCTGAGAAGGCCGTGGTTGGCAAGGTCGTGACCTCGTCTTCACGAGGTCTACGGCTCCGCATGAGTCACCCTATGGACCCGGTGCCTCGGTTGGGAGGAAGAGCAAGGATAGCCATAGATGGGACCGGCGCCTCCAGTTGGGAGGAAGAGCACAGGACAGCCCATGTAGGACTATGCGATGACACTCTCCCCTAGTTGCCCATGTGTTTTACTTTATTGTGGTCCTCTGGAAGTAGGTTGTGGGAGTTGGTTTAGATTATTGATTTATGGATTTATATTAATTTGTGATTATTGCCTTGATACATCTTTGGTGTACTTTGTGGTCTTGTAGGATCTCATTGATATTTGGTTTACAATCTTGTATCTTATGATACTGTGATATGATGTTATTGTGTTGTTTAATTGCAATTTGGAATTGTATTATGTTTAGTTGATTTGGAAGTATTCTATGATCATCCTTTGGTTACTTGTTTACTGATCATTGCTTTGTTTTATGTGATGAGATTTATGACTTTAAGTTATTATGTTGCTCTTGGATGTTGTTGATTATGTCATTAGTTTTATGATACTTTTGTATGGCATTGAGTCTTGTGGTTCCCTTTTTGGATGTTCTTGGTTGAGGTCTCTTTCTTGTTAGCTCCTAGCACGGGGGGTGGGTCTTCGGACTCACATGGTCGGGTGGAATGTGCCAAGCACCCCATTGGGTCCCCAGTCGAGGATTGAGAGGTGCGGATTGGTGTTGTTGCAGCGACTCCAGAGTTGTATCCGTCTTGGAGCCAGTTTTCATCTATTTATTTGTATCATGTTATCTTATGTATGGTTTCCATTTATGGCTGGAAACACTTTTGTATCATTGTACCTCTAGAACATTGTACTGTAATGTAATGTTAACTCAGTGTGAATATTGGCTATGGCAAATGTTATTCCTTGTGTTAAGTTCTTTATGCGTATGTTGTATTTATGTACTCAGATGGTTTCTTAGTAATGATTATCATGTATATGTTATATTTGTTAATGTTTATTATGTTATGGATTATATCTTTGGATTTTATTCTTTATTGTTGTTCTGTGGATCTCAGTCTCATAATGACTCTTCGTGTACCCCAAGGGATGTATGTGTTAATGAATCTGCTTAAATGAAATTCATGTTATGACTTAATGTGTAATACTTGTATGTTATGTTAATTTAAAAATAAAAAATAAAAAAAAATTGTGTTGTAATTATTGTTTAATTGTCCTTTGGGGTTCGCACGACGGGGCGTTACACAAGGTGCCACTTGTTAGGGGAATTTATGCCCCTAACATTCCATTTTATGAACTTCATTTTCCCTACGGAAGGATAACATCCTTCCTTGTCCTCAACTTTTTTTTTTCTAGCTACATTTGTTGTTGTCTCTAGTTTGGCCTTGTTTGTCTTAGGCCCCCTCTTTCCTCTTTTCTTGATGTTGGGCTTCTTTATTCTTGAGTGATATTGTTCAAGGGTTCTTTCTTCAAGAAGCTCACCTTATTCTACCTCCTCTTGGTCATCCTCATCTAAGTCCATCTATTAATATTATTATTATTATTAAAATGGAAAAAAAAAATATTATAAATTATAATTGTACAAACATAATTATTATAATCATTGTAATTAAGATATATAAATATAATTTATTATTAATATTAAAATTTATATTATGGAACAAAAGTGAAAGTGGGCCTCTAATAGGAATTTTCAAAAAATTTACCCCATAAATTGTTCGAAACAAGCAACAGTAAGAGGGGGGTGAATTAGTGTTCTACAAAAACTAACTTTGTTATTTTGATCTTTAACCCACTTTAAGCATTCAACCAAAAGAAATATATGCTAAAATAGAAAAACAATAACCACAACACCATAACACAAGGATTTTTACATGGAAACCCTATTAGAGGAAAAACCACAGTGGATGGCCAATCCACAATATAATCTAAGTAGACTCAAAAAAGAATTTTACAAAATGGGAATGCACTTGCATTCAGGCACACTTCCTAGAGCTCACTACTCAAAATAGGAAGGCACACTACCTTATAGAGATTTGGATTAGATCCAAGAGAATGAACTAAAAGAATAGCATCTACGAATGCTTGATTATAGTTCTAGTTAGGCTCAGTTGTTGATCTTCTATCCTTTTGACTAATAATGAACTTTTGCTCTGCTCGTGCTGTGACTCACACCACAAAATATTTTTGCACAAGTGAAACTATGCAGAAAATCGCTCTAACACTCTTTTGATATTCACAATACACATCGACACACCATGCACACATACCAAAATGATATACTAGATCATACATATATATCTGTAACTAACAATTTAATCGCAACAAGTTGCCTTTAATAAAACTTAAAAATATTAGCAACTGTCGGTTCAAATCTTAAGAATTATCCAATGCACATCCACAACGATCGGCCACAACTTAGCTCAGACCCAAATCAAGATGAGGGAACACAAAAATATTTGAATAAGTATTCCTTGAATATCCACAACACATTATATCAATTGAGTCAGCCCCAAAATACTAATAAACAAAAAATTATCAATCACATCACTAATCTTACACATCACTTGGTTTGAGGCACTAAGATTTTTGGATAAAACAAGAAATACACTAATGAACCTTTCTTGGAATCCACAACTCAAAATAACAACTGGAAATCTGCAAGTGAATCAATGATCACCAAACTATCGGATGCTCTGTTCTTCCTTATTGTCCTCAATCTAACTACTGGTATAGGAAAATGATGTCATGCATATCCAATTACCAACTAGGGTTGCCATCAATGACAACACCAAAGCATAATTGTAGTGTCTCTTTCCAACAATCTCCCCCTTTGGCATTGATGGCAACACTTAGTGAAAAATGACTAAATGTTGGATCAAAACCAACACGAAGTACACTACCACTTCAAAACTTCAAACAAAAATATTCGATCTTGGCTCAAAAATGCAACTCCCCCAAGATAAATACACATTTTTCACTATACACTTATCCCCCTTTGAGGGTATGTGCAGGATCATCATGGAAAAAACAAGCCCTAAAGTGGTGAAAAATTCAGAAAAATCAGAGTTACGCAACTTGATGTAAAAATTTGAATAATTTGTCTATATTATTTCAAAAGTATGTAAGAATAGAATCTATAGCAAATTGAATGTAGTTTCTAAACTACTAGGTTTTTTTTTCTAAAAAAATCTATTTGGTGAAAATTTGAAATTTCAATGCAATAGTAATTAAATTTTTGGGAAAAAATAAGAAATAGGTGTCTGTCTGACCACCCTAACCACAATAAAATGATAATATTTTTTTATAAGATTTTAGATATAAGTAGAGAACTCATGTCCTGATGTGATGCATATTATTTTGTAATTTTTTTCCAAGTAAATAATTAATTATGTTTTTTTATTACAAATTTTAAAAAATATAAAAAACTCATATGTGTAACCACCTTAACTTGTTCAAAACTTCATGAAATTAGGTTTTTTTAGATCGTATAGTATGTGAAGCATAGAATGTGACACATGTTTCAAATTCAAAAAATGTGATACCATTTGAAAGCTATAGATGTTTTTCAATCAGCCCATCAATCAAGATTTTAGTCGTAATTCAAAGAGAAAATGAATAATAATTATTTATTAAATTCAAAGTAAAGCATAATTTATGTTGGTGGAAATCTGAGAATCTCCTTTAAAAACCTTTTTCATTTCATCAATTTTGGGTAAAAGAAAAGTTGTCAGCCACATACCCTACACATACCCATCATATTGCCACTTTTTGGTCCATCATGATCTTGCACATACCCTTGACATCAATGGGAAAAATTGGGTAAACCAAAGCAAAATTCCATAACTATAAAGGCATGAACTTGTAATTTACAAAAGTTTGAAAATATCTGCAAAATCTTGCTTCAACACTCTAAAATTGTCATTGCAAACCTTTTTGAGACTCTCCAAAACTATTATGTGACCACACATTAAGTAAGATTGAGCTTCTGCAAATTCTAGGTTCACTAGGTCACTAGCAGCCACAACAACTTTCACTTCCTTCAAATCACTCACCATTATCTCAATCTTTGAAAAAATTAGTCCTCTGAGTTCACTTACTCTCCCAACAATCCTATCATTTTCATTCTTCAAGAATCTTATTTTTTCAAGTAGAGATGTTACTTGACTTTCTTGTTGAGCATCATCACAAACTAATGGATCAAAAGTATACAAAATGATAGCCAATTGATTTTCAACATCCTGCACTTTTTTTTCACTAACTTCAATAAACTTGGACAAAACTAAACATGCCTTATAGGCCTTGCTATCTTCAGATATGGAACCTTGAATGTTCTTCATGCAGGTGGCTAACAAATTCTTATCCTTTACAATCACTTCCTTCAACCAACTAAGTATTTTACCATTACACTCTTTTTGCACTTTATCCTCAGTAGATTTTTCAAGAGACTTGAATTGAGTACTTACAATATTTATGAGCTTCTTTAGCTCACCGGAAGAGGAACCAAATAGATCCATGACATGATTAGGAATTACTTTCTATAGAACTCAATATGTAAAGCTTACCAATTCACTATCCTCTATGTGAGACTTCAGAATCTTCTCACTGGCCTGAGCTTGAGCAATTGATGTGACCATCATCTAAATTGGGGACAAAGTCGATAGATTGATTGAGCTGCCATTCAATTTTGGATCAAAATATTCCTATTGCTCCATCAAATATTTCTTCACTACCTCAACAATCTCTCTTCCCTTCACTTTGATTTCCTTAACTTGAACTTTTTCTTTTTCAGCCTTGGGTTCTTTAGAGACTGTTTCCGGATTGCCTTTGGGAACTTCAACCTTTTCATTTTGTATCTCCTTCTCCTCATCTAATACCACCTTAGGAACTTTAGTTTCCATAGGTGTCTTTGTATTTTCCACATTAGGAGGAATCTAAAAATCCTCAGTATCTTCATTCACTTCCTCATTTTCTAGAACATTTTTAATATTCATTTCCTCTACATTAATATGATTCTTTGAGAGAAACTTTTCTAGAATCCCCTCAGTTTCACCAATAGCATCAGTTTCACCAATTATGAGTTTATTCAGCCTTGTCTTGCTCTTAAATTCCTTTTTAGCTTTTTCAATGAGTGAATTCATCTCCTCAATTGACATTTCTAGACATAAATCTACAAGAATTCTCTTCTCGAATTCTCTTCTTCTATTCTAGCACTTAATCTTCTCAACTCCAAAATATTATACAAACTCTTTGGTAAGACAGACATAATCTAAACAAGAACTTTATTGAAAATGTTCATATGTTTTATTGTGGCTTTTTCAAGAACTCTTTGACCAGATTCATCAAAAGTTTCATACAATTCATAGAGGGGCTTGAGATTTCCATCCTTGATAACTCCATTCTCAACTTCCTCAACTGGCATACCAGGTTTGTCAACCTTTTCCATTTTATTTGCATCTTCTTCTTTACTGGAAGATTTTCTCTTAGTTAACTTTACAACCTGAGTTCCAGTAGCCTTCATTTCTCTTAAAACTTCTTCTGATTTTGTTTCCTCATCTTCTGAAACAACTTCATATGATCTTATGCTTTTATTCTTCTTCATTTTACCGAAAGGCTTGTCTTGAGCTAGCTTGGCTATAGGGGAACTCCTTGTAGATCTAGTGTGGGTAGAGGATTCTCCCGAACTAGCAGACTCTATTTTTTCTTTCACTTTTTTTGCTTCTGCCTCATCTCTCCTCCTTCTTGCTTCTCTCAAAGCTTCTACATGTAAGCCCATACTTTTTGCAAAAACTTCTACCTCTTTTCTTACTTTCTTGACTATCATCAATTTTTTCAATTCCTCATGAACTTGCATACTTTTCTCTACATAATTTCCAAACCTCTCTTCTCCCTAATCCAAAGGTGAACTCATCAAGTGTTCTACATACATCTTCAAAATGTTCTCCTCTAATTCGGATCCCACAAGCATGATCCATATTGTTCTAGGATTAGCAGCTTCCATATGACATTGGTCAATATCCACCATGAAGCAAATAGTATCTTTATACTATTCCAGAATTGAAGTGGGAATTCTTTCCATGGAATGCATCATATTCTAGAAATTTTTTAAGTACCTCTAGAGGGTAGTATTCTTGACCTGACGATCACCAATTCCAAACAACATGTTCCTTATTTGAATAGCTACAGGCACATCATTTTTCCAATGTACTTTTCCAACACCCAAAACATCATCCATGAAATAGAAAAACAAACACAATAGCAAATTAGCATATTTGAAAGTATTCTTCTTATCTTTATTGATTTTACTCAGATTCTCCATCAATTGACTTTTGAGCAGCTTGCACAATTCATATTCTGCATTTTTCTTTACCATTTCATAAGTTGCATAGATGGTTGTACCAAATATAGAATTATCCCAGCTAGAAAGGTATATCTTGTAGCCGATGACCATTGATGCAAATTTTGCATTCACTTCAACAATATCTTCTAATTTAATTTCCCTTCTATCCCATTGTGCACCTGTTGCCTCTGTAACCTTCTCATTCTTCATGGATTTCAAGACTAGAAGTTTACTAGTGTAATTCAGACCTGTGACTGCACATATAGCCTCTTTTGTGATCTTGAATGGTATATTTAGCCACATGAACATGGCTCAAAATGTATCTAACCCATTCACTTTCTGGCCATAACGAGACTGAGGCAGAATTTCTTATAAATTTTAAATTTCACACCTAAAGATAGTTTTATTGTTTGTCTTAACAGATGAGATCACCAATTACTAAAACAACATCTAAAAGGAATTGATGCACCTACTGGGTTGGTCCACATTCTAGTATCAATTGCTTGCAAGGGGTTAAAGGATTTTTCTTATAGTTCCCCCTAGGCCAAAGGCCTAAAACTAATTCCCGAAGGAGTTACCAAAAGTATATTCTGGTGCTGACATATTTCCTTCAATAGAGCGATTATTTTTTACCCATTTCTTCTACATTTTCCTCCTAATCACTTCTGTAGTAACTTTTGGGTATGTGCAGGATCATGATGGGCCAAAAAGTGGCAATATGATGGGTATTTGTAGGGTACATGTGGCTAACAAATTTTTTTTACCCAAAACTGATGAAATGAAAATGATTTTTAAAGGATATTCTCAACTCTCGACCAATATAAATTATGATTTACTTTGAATTTAATAGATAATTATTATTCATTTTCTATTTGAACTACAACTAAAGTCCTGATTGATAGGCTGAATGAAAAACATCTATAGCTTTCAAACGATATCACATTTTTGGAATCTAAAACATGCATCACATTCTATGCTCCACATACTATAGGATTAAAAAAAGAAAAAATGAATTTCATGAAGTTTTGACCAAGTGAAGGTGGTCAGACATACGAGTTTTTATTTTTAAAAAAAATTTAATAAAAAATTCATAATTAATTATTTACTTGGAGAAAATTACAAAAAAATATGCATCACATCCATAAATGAGTCCCATTTTATTGTGGTTAGGGTGGTCAGACAAACACCTACTTCTTTTTTTTTTCCCTAAAATTTAAGTACTACTACATTGAAATTTCAAATTTTCACCAAATAGATTTTTCTTTTTCAAAAATAAACCTATTAATTTAGAAACTACATTTAATTTGCTACAAATTCTATTCTTACATATTTTTGAAATAATATAGATAACTTATTGAATTTTTTTATGTCAAGTTTCCTAACTCTAATTTTTCTGAATTTTCTGCCACTTAAGGGCCTATTTTTTCCATGATGATCCTGCACATACCCTTTCCCTTTTCCTTTGATATCTTGCTATGTATTTTGTCTTACCAGACCTCTTCTATTCTAACAAAATCTAGCAATATGCCAAATTTGTTGTAGTTGTAACAAACAAAAATTTTCTATTCAGACCAACTGTTCCACTAATTTTTCCTTGATATGCATTGGTTAGCAATATTCCCAAGTCTATTTCATGCATATCATCTAATCTCCATGAAAAATTTTCATCAAATTTCTACATTCATTGGACTTATGACCAAACTTGTTACAATTAAAGCACTAACCTGAGAATGATGGTCCACTTGGATTCATCCTACTTCTACGCTGAGAAGCCATATGGCCAAATTTTTTGCAAGAAAAAAAAAACCATTGAATCTTTGAGCATTTGGTTGTCTCACTAGATTCCTTCTACCTCCATTTATCTAATTTCCTTGTCGTAATATTCTTTGTCTAGAATTCCTTTGTCCATAGTTCCTTTGTCCAGATCTGGAAATTTCATCTTCCTCATAGCCAAGACCTCACTTGTCACCATCATTCCTCTAACTTTTAATGAATTCATCAAGCTTGGCTGAGCTTTCTTTGAATTTCTCCTTGTACTCATTTGTGGTAGTAAATTCATCTTTGAGATCATCAAGCTATTTTTCAAGCACTTCGTCATTGTTTTCAGATTGTTCCAATTCATTGTCCAATTTGGTTGCATTATTCATATTTTTCTTTGAAGGATTGAGCAATATATTTTTCATTCTTCTTTCTATCTTTAATCTCCTTGGTCATGTTCATCATGATAGATTCCATCTCATGCTTCAGGGTAACATTTTCTTTGGAAAAATTTTCACTCTTTTTTTCCTCCTTCAAGGCATGACTGAGTTATTCATCTTCCATGATTTTATTCTTCTACTTCAGCTGATCACATAATTTCTTTAAGATCTTTTCTCCCTTGATTCATTGATTTCGTCTTTCAGTGACTAGATGAATTTTTTTGCACTCTCAATATATTCTTGCAATTCCCGCTTCTCATATTTTGACTGGTCAAGATCACCTAGGGCCACCATAAGTTGTTGTTGAAGACTGCTTGTATCCATTGTAAAAAATTTCCAAGATCTCCCCAGGCTATTAGAATTCTTCCGAGGAACTAGCTCTAATATCAATTGTTGGAGACAAGCAACACTAAGAGGGGAGGGTGAATCAGTGTTTTACAAAAATTAACTTTGTTATTTTGATCATTAAACCACTTTAAGCATTCAACCAAAACAAATATGTAGAAACAAAAATAAAATAACCACAACACTATAACACAAGTATTTTTATGTGGAAACACTGTTAGGGGAAAAACCATGGTGGATGGCCAATTCACAATATAATTTGAGTATACTCAAAAAGAAGTTTACAAAATGGGAATGCACTTGCATTCAGGCACATTGCCTAGAGCTCACTGCTCAAAATAGGGAGGCACACTACCTTACAAGGAATTGGATTAGATCCAAGAGAATGAATTAAAAGAATAGCATCTAAAATGCTTGATTACAGTTCTAGTTAGGCTCAGTTGTCGATCTTCTATCCTTTTGACTGATATTGAACTTTTTTTTTGCCCTTGCTCTGACTCGCACTGTAAAATCTTTATGCAAAAGTGAAATTTTGCATAAAATTTCTCTAACACTCTTCTTATATCTGCAATACACATCGACACACCATGCACACATACCAAAATGATATAATAGATCATACATATATATCTGCGACTAACAATTTAATCGCAAAAAGTCAGCTTCAATAAAACTTAAAAAATATTAGCAACTATAGGCTCAAATATTAAGAATTATCCAATGTGCATCCACAATGGTCGACCACAACTTAGCTCAGACCCAAATCAAGATGAGTGAATAGAAAAATATTCAAATAAGCATTCCTTGAATATTCACAACACATTATATCAACTAAGTTGGCCCTAAAATACTGATAAATAGAAAAGTATCAAGTGGATCACTAAACTTACACATGACTTGGTACAAGGCACTAACATTTCTGGATAACACAAGAAATACATTGATGAACCTTTCATGAGATCCACAACACAAAATAACAACTGGAAATTTTCCTGTGAATCAATGATCACCAACCTATCAAATGCTTTGTTCTTCCTGACAGTCTTGAATCTAACTGCTAGTATAAGCAAATGATGTCATGCGGATCCAATTACTGACTAGGGTTGCCATCAATGACAACACCAAAGCATAATTGTAGTGTCTCTTTCCATCATAAATAAATAAAATCCTTCCTTCCCATGCTTTTATGGTGGTTGGTAGGCTAAAAAAATTAGAAAGGCACCCAAAATTCAAGGAAGAAAGATGTTGAATTACTTTTCCAATGTTGAAGTCATGGTTGTGGTCCACAATAGCCATCGGGTAGGTGAAATATGAAGTTTACTCATGGACAGCATGAAATTTTCTTGCGGTTCAGTGGGCCTCCTTCCCATCTCCCACATGCTTTCCTATCCATCAGTTCTTTGCATCCACAACTCAACATAGGTGAAAAAATCTTGTTGCCACTATTGCCAAAACTCTACCATTGGGATCAAAAACTTTTAGCTAGGGACTACACAAAGGGAAAAATAAAATCCAAAATCATACATATAGACTCATGCCTCATAAATAGAGAAAAGGGTTATCCAAAACAACCTCATTACCGAAACACCCTCTTGAGGTTTCTCTTTTGTATTCATCTACTCAACCAAACTATAAAGTGAACATCCCTAAAGACTTGTTGCTTCCCTCCATGTTAATTCATGCACTCATAGGTAAGATCTATAATTGTATCCCATATTTTAATATTCTATAAGAATGGGTTCATGAAAAATGGTTAGCGACCTTCGATGTTCTTAGAAACCATGAGGAAATAAAATACTTATTTTTTTTTAATTTTAGAATGTACAGAGACAAATCCCTTAAAGAAAAAGCTTAGTTTTTTATAGGAAAGGCTTATATCTCCCACCATAGACCTCTCATTTCAACCATAGATCTACATTGATTCAATAATACCATTTTGGATCCATTTGAAAAAATTTCCTCTCGAATATACAAAGCTTGAAATATTAGAATTCATAGGTAACTCCATTGTCATATTCTAGAGAATTGATTTGGAGTTTTCCAAATACTCTAGCAAACCAACCAGGATCTATGTCCTTTGAAACAATAAAAAACCATTCCCCAAAGTCTTGTCCATCTAATCCAAGTGCTAGACCTATAAATAATAGATTGATTTAGAAAAAAATTCTTTCTACTGCTCCTCATGTCATTCCTTTCCACATTCAACCTCACAGTGCCCCCTGAGAACCCTAGCTCATGATGCCCTAGCTGTAAATTATGCAAAGAAACTCAAATTTAATATTGCAAACTTCTACCCTAGCCAAAAGTCAAATGTCTCTATAGAATATTTATTTTTCAAAATTTCCAAAAACCTTCTATCCCACACCCCTCTACCCAAAAAGAGCTTGGGTTTCTAGCTGAAGCACTACCTTATAACAAACACAAGAAACAAAAAGACAATATAATCACATGTAGGGAACTTTTCCTTTCCTCATTAGAGGTTTCTACTCATGTACAAAGCCTTGTGATTCAAAGAATAAATACTTATCGTCTTTAGACTTAGATGCTACCCTAAAAACCTTTTCATCTAGTACAAAAAATGGTAAACAAGCTTCTATAGGTGCTCCCTATCTTGTTAAATATAGGTAGTAGCAAAACATACACAATTTTTCTCAAAGTCCCATTATCCAACCCTCTCTATGTAGTAAATCTCCATCATCTATCATTACTCCAAATGAAGCCATGCTATATGTGTTAGAGATACAATTTGGTGTGGAAATCCTTCCTCAAAAAAGTGGTAGAAACAACATACAATGCCTGTAGATTTCCCAATTGTGGAGTCAGATGAATCATTTTTCCTTAGCATAGCCCATCTAGATGGTGTACACAAAAATCTCCAATAGAGAAAGACCTTCCAAGTACCCTTATCATGAGCCAAACATGTCATAATCTTCAATGGAGAAAGGCCTCTCTAAGGAATTTTTTTAGCATGAAACACCATTAACAGGTGTTTCCAATCATGAAAAAGACTTGCAAATGGAAAATGAGCTAAGATTTTAGGAATCCCAAGAATCCATGTCAAAAGAATAAATGTTTAAAATGGTAAATCACCTCATTATTCAAGAAGGCTTAAAATTATTTGATCAACTAGAAGATGAAGCATTAAACAATAATATAGAATATGATTATTCTCAAACCCTCTCTATCACACAAATAGAGATAAAATTCTCCCAAACACCAACTATGACATCGTCAAGTAGAGGAAAATCCCACGAATGAAATAGTTGCTAGTATTGAAGCTACATTGGACAAAAATATTAGACCAAGGAGAGCATGCTTATCTCCTCGAGGTCAATTAGATTCCTATCTTAAAATTTTAGGGGTTTGAATGCCCCTAATACAAGATGCTTAATAAAGCATCAAATTGGCTCTAGTGAATGAAACAACATTATGCTTCAAGAAAAAAATTACTAATGATTAGGCACAAGAACTCTTCAGTAAATGGAAAAATGATAATTTCTACATTCTTGAGCCCAACGTGCTTTAGGAGGCCTAGCAGTGTTATGGAATGCCGAAAATACATAGTTGGAACTAATCTTCTCAATGAAACATTAGATGTGTATAAAGATAACATCCTTTAATCTATGTTTTTGGTTATTTAATTTTTATGCACCCACATCCATAGTTGGGAAAAAGATCCTCTACGATACCTTATCTCAAGACTTACCAAACGTAAAAGAGGAGAAATTTCACTTGGGGGAACTTTAATATAATCTTACATCATAACAAAAAAATAGGGGCATGATCCCACAAAGGTCTTCGAAGACTTCAATGACTTCATAATAGAAAATAACTTATTCGGATGCCCTCTACAAAATGGAATATTTACATGGACTAACAAGTGAAAAGACTTATGCTCAATTCCAAAATGATCTGATAGATTTCTAATCTCTATATACTGCTATATGAACATAGCATCTATTGAGTCATCTATCCATTCATTCTCAGGTTGAGATCAATTACCCAGACAACTAGCCTTAACTTCACAAAGGCCCCATCCAAAATCATCTTTCAACTTTTAGGAAGTGTGGTTTAAAGATCCCACTTTCCTACCTCACATCAAGTGCTAGTGGGAAAATGTAACTTTTATCATTGGTTCCAAAATGTTTCAGCTAGAAAAAAATTTAATCTATATAAAACAACAAATCAAAGATTGCAATGAGCAACATTTCAAAAACACATTTTTGCAAAAAAATAGCATTTCAGGCCCAACTTGATGAGATTAGTTATCAAATCATAAGTTTTCAAATGAGCCAGTCCTCTTTCAGCCTACAAAATATTGGAACTACAAGAGATTCTAACAAGAAAAGAGATATAGTGGGGATAGAAATCTAGAGAACTTTGGCTCAAATAAGTGGATAAGAACACTAAATTATTTCATATGTCATTAAAAACAAGACAACATGAAAATGGTATTCAACATCAACTCCCCCTTAGATAGCAATCTAAAGGAAGAAAAATAATTAAACCAAGAAATGGTCTACTTCTTTTCAAATTTATTAAGCACATTAAATCAACAAGCTACCTAAGTGACCAATACCACCCCTAACTAGTTTATTTAACGTATTCTCTTGTTGATTTTTGAGGAAGAAAATGCACATTTGATAAAACCATTCACACTAGAATAAGTGAAGGAATTTGTTTTTCCATGCCACTGGATGAAGCTCCAGGTCTAGATCAGTTTATTGCAATTTTCTTTCAATTTTTTTTGGATTTCATGGTGAAAAAAATTCTTTTATCTTTATAAGAATCAAGGATAAATGATAAGATCTTGAAGTAATTTAATAACACCTTTATAACATTAATCCACAAAAATAATAACCCCTCTACCTTTGTTTACTTCAAGCCTATATCACTATGCAATACCATCTATTAAAAAAATTACAAGAATATCACTACAAGATTAGGAAAGATCATCCCAAGAATCATCAAGGATGGGAAAGAAGGTTTTATACCAAGAAAGGATATAATGAAAGGGCCTTAATAGACCATGAAAATTTGTACTCCATCAAGAAAAATAGAATCCTAGTAATTATTATCAAGATTGACATATTGAATGGTTATGATAGGCTAAATTGGGACTTCCTCTAAAAAGTGCTAAAAAAACTAGACTTTCACCACAAATGGTGTTATTGGGTTAACTCCTCAATATCATAGACCAAGTTCTCCATATTGGTAAATATAAGTACAACTAGTTTCTTTAAGTCTCCATAAAGCATATCCCTATCTGGTATCATTTTCATAGAGAGAAAGTTGGTAAGAATGAAGTAAAGTTGGAGTATGGAGTATGTACCTACAAAAGATCAAGTAGAAATTTTTTTAACAAAGGCTCTTCACTAAGATACATTTTATTATCTCAAGAAAAATCTAGGGGCTATTGCCCCTCCTCTAAAATATATGCATAAGATGGTGCATCTATCCAGGGAGTAATTCAAGTTTTATTCATTATCCTTGACTAATGGAGGCTACCTCTCAAGGGAGTAGGTGTTTCCAAATAGAACAAATGAGAGGGAGGGTGAATGAGTTGTACATTGAAACATTCAAACCCACATTCACCTTTAATCCTTTATAAATCATGAGCATGAATGTAAGCACATGAAACATAGACACAATCATAACCCTACACAGGAGAACACTTGATTTGCATGGAAAAACCTAATCAAGGAAAAGCCACAGTGAGGGTTACATCACATATATATGAATAACAATACTAAATACAATAGGCTTACTACTAGTAGGGCTCACTTCCAAAAAAAGGAGAAAGGATCACTACCCAAAATAATCACTATATGAAATATAAGAAATTATAAGAATACTACTACAAGGAGATTCACTACCTCAAAATAATAGGAGAATCCACCACAACAACTCTACACCATCCACAAGCTTTGGCTTGTTGCCTCTAGAAACTTCAAGTACACTAAAATTTAGACACCTGCTCATTGCATCTAGTAGCCTTAGTAACTTAAGCTCGCACTCAGATAACCATACTTGATCACATGCCCATCATCCTTCACATCCCCAACAATATAACTTTCTTATTTATCCTTTGCAACCTAAAATAACTTATCTCAATTGGCCAAAATGAATCCTATGAACCTCAAGTGTATGACCAACAAATAGGTTAGAAGATCAAACACTTCTATGATGGAGAGAAGTTAAGTCAAACTACACTAATGGTTAATAATAACCCAAATCTATATCCACACTCTTCAACACACTTCCAAAAGCAACTAAGCACATCTACATATATTGATAGCATGCTAGATCAACCAATCCTACACTAACACTATGAAGCATCAACATAAAAAATTCTATAGGTCTAGAAACACCATGAGGAAAACAAAGGAACATCACACAACATCCCAAAATAGTACAATTCCATTAGAATATTCAACACTACTAACAAAACCACTTGAAACACAAGTACAGTTTAACTTTATGCAACCAGTCACACTACCATAAACATAAAACTTACTAACCAACCTTGTAGAATAACTAAAAACTAAACACTCCAAGGGAAAGTACATACGAAAAATATTAGCATGTTTCTAAATGTACAAGACATGAAACCTTAATGAGAAGAAATACAAAAAAATTCCATTTCTCGCATACAACATTTGTTTGATTGAGAGATTTTTAAATGAACGAAAAATAACAACTCACCAAGTATGGAATTTTCAAACTTTTTTGCATTGTCTTCAACAAATTCCTTATAAATATTTTCATTACTACCACCAAAAATAATATTATCAACATAGACAACATGAATAAACTAATGATCATGTTTTGTTTTGATATATAGAGATTACTATAAACAATACCTTTCTTGAACTTATCTTTCCATAGATGCTTATCTAGTATTTATTATTAAGCCCTTGAGCCCTGTTTGAGTCCATATAGTAATTTGTTCAATTTGTGGAAAAAACTTGTATTTGTAGAAAATTGAAATCCTTACGATTTTTCAATGTATACTTCTTCCAAATCACACTTAGAAATGTTGACTTGACATACATCTAATATAATATCAAATTATTGAATATGAATAATGAAAAAAGCATATTGATTGCTCCTCTTATAGCTACTAGAGCAATTTTTTCTTCAAACCAAAAACCTTCCATTTCACCATAAAATTTTCAGACTAATCTTTCCTTATTTCTAGTTTATTTTCCATCTTCATTCATTTTATTTCAAAACACCTATTTTGTACAAATAACATTTTTATATTTAATCCTTAGAGAAATTTCCCAAGTCTCATTTTTTCAATCCAATTCAGTTCTTCTTACCTTTCTTCTATCTAATTCTCATCTTTGATGGACTCTAGAAAATCCTTTGGCTTAATTTTGAATAATAGAGAAAAATGTACCTATTTTTTCATCCTTTCTAACCTTCTTCTAGTTAGGACTTCATTAAATTTTCTCCAATATTCTAACTCTTAGAATGATCTCTATAAACACACCTTGCAAGAGTTTTTATATTTTATCTCTCAGGTTCAATCTTTGTATCTTATTCAATGATGCAGTAATGATCAATTTGAATCATTGTCATGATCATCTAATGCCAAATTAAAGTGTAGTTTCTCATAAAATTTAACATGAGCACTTTTTACAATATTATTCAATATGTTATTGTAGCATCTATATTCTTTATTTCTTGTTGAATAACCAAGAAATATACCTTCATTAGATCTTGAATCAAACTTTCCCAATTTATCTTCATCTCTTCTAATGTAGCATTTTCTTCTAAATATTCTAAAATATGTGACTAATGTTGGTCTACCTTTTCATAATTCATAATGTGTGACAATGTTATTCACTCTTATCTTTTCCCTATTAAGAATGTATATGGTGGTCTAAACATCTAGGTATGTGTAGGATCATCATGGAAAAAATAGGCCCTTAAGTGGTGAAAAATTCAAAAAAAATAGAGTTAGGAAGCTTGACGTAAAAATTTGAATAAGTTATCTATATTATTTCAAAAACATGTAAGAATAGAATTAGTAGAAAATTGAATATAGTTTGTAAACTACTAGGTTTGTTTAAGAAAAAAAAATCTATTTGGTGAAAATTTGAAATTTCAATGCAGTAGTACTTAAATTTCAGGGAAAAAATAAGTAGGTGTCTATCTGACAACCCTAACCACAATAAAATGATAATTATTTTTTATAATATCTTAGATATAAGTAGAGGACTCACATGTCCCAATGTGATGCATATTTTTTTGTAATTTTTTTCCAAGTAAATAATCAATTATGATTTTTTTATTACAACTTTTAAAAAATATAAAAAAATGTATGTCTGACCACCTTAATTTGGTCAAAACTTCATGAAATTCATTTTTTTCTTTTTTAATCCTATAGTATGCGAAGCATAGAATGTGACACATGTTTCAAATTCAAAAAATATGATACCATTTGAAAGCTATAGATGTTTTTCAATTAGCCTATCAATTAGGACTTTAGTCATAGTTCAAATAGAAATGAATAATAATTATTTATTAAATTCAAAGTAAAGCATAATTTATAATGGTGGAAAGCTGAGAATCTCCTTTAGAAACCATTTTTGTTTCATCAATTTTGGGTAAAAAAATTCGTCAGCCACATACCCTGCACATACCTATCATATCACCACTTTTTGGCCCATCATGATCCTGCACATACCCATCTTCTCTCCATTATATATTAGGACACTTATCTTGACTAAATATTATCCTTTCCATCTCCTAAAGTATTCTATTATTTATTTCAACCACTCCATTTTTTTGAGAGTCCTTGTGGAAAATTACTATTTCCAAATTCCATGGCTATCAAAAAATTATTCAAGCCCATTAGAACTAAACTCACCACCTCGATCAGACCTTAGAAACTTGATTATATGAAAAATCTCATTTCCTACCATAGCTTTAAATTCTTAAAATTTCTCAAAATCATCATATTTCTCTTTCACAAATGTAACCCATGGCATCCTAGAAAAATCATCCTTAAGCATCATAAAGTACCTTTCACCATGTAGGTTTTTTATCATCATTGGTGCACATAGGTATTTATGAAATAACTCTAGTGGACTTGTAGTAGAATACTACTTTTTTGAAAATCATTGTCTTGTCAATTTTCCTTCTTGACATTCCATACATTAGAGTGTATGGAGGCTTTCATATTTTAGGCATATCCCTTCCTACTTGTTTAGAATTTATCTTCACAAGATGATGAAAGTTTATACATGGTCTATCCTTTTATTCCGTACCCATCCTTTCATATTTCTATGCCAAGAAGGATTTATTTCCTTTGATCACAATGAGGTTGTACGAATAACATTATGTCCTACTTTCTTCCACAACAAGCTTGTCAATGCTTGCTTCTCTAATTTCACATTATTTTGCATTGAATAAGACATTGTATCCTTTGTCAAACATCTAAATTATTCTTTGTAATTTATTCTTTATACATTCAACATATAAGAAATCATACATATTAGTTTCCCCATTATCAAGACTCAAGGTTCCCATTTCAGATATCTTAGCTAAAAATATCACCAACTCCTATTGATCAACCATTTTATTTTTTAGACATAAACATATTTTTATCTCCATTCATGTGTCTATAACATAAACTATCAATAATCTATGAATCTTTCTCATTTTGTGCATGAAACACAACTTATGCAATCATTGATTTTTCATATTTTTTATCTATTTTGTTCATATTTTGCATTTTCATAGACTCTTTCTTCTAATAAATAAAGATATCTTCTTTCCTATCCTTTTTAATAGGATTCATAAAAACACTTCTATAATGAATTTCAATATTTCTAAAATTATTACACTTATAATATATGACATGAAAATCAAATAGAGGTACAAATTTATTTCTACTTAAAAAATTACTCTTTCTTGTAGGGAACCTTCTACAATCAATTTCCCTATGAAAAAAAATACTACAAGTAAAATTTTTACCAAAAAAGGAATAACTGGACTAGGTATTGTAGTCTTGTCTTTCTATATTTGTATTTCTGAAGCTCCTCTTCTAATTACAAACTTCAATGAAAGCATATTCTTCATTTCAAATCTCTTTAATCTCCTTAGATTGATTATTATTTAAACTACCAAAATTATTCTCATCAAATTTCTTTGCAATTTTATTCTTTGAATGCTAACCTTCATCAAATCAAAGAACAATATTGATAAAATATGGCCTTTCGATTTTTAGGATCTCTAGAATTTTTGTACTTGAAACATATAGAAAGGGGAGGGTGATGTGAAGAATGTTCCCAACCCACCTTTTTCTATAAGGGGTGTTTCATGCAAAAGATGAGATCTAGGAATCTTGAAACACCTATCGACACAAGAGGTGAATTGAATCAAGATTGAGGGATCTTGCACTCTTTCCTTTATGCAAGGATGGGGTGGTGAGCTAGATCTCAATTTGAGGGAGAAAGAATTAGGCTAATGAATAAACCCTATTCCTATTTCTAACACATAAAATGCATAAATTGAACACAAAACATAAAGAAATTGCAAATTTTCTAAAGGAACAATAAGGAAAGGAAGTTGTGCACTTAGTAAAATTTTACTTTTCTATGCTGCTAATAGGGAATCATTCACAACCAATGGCGAATGGTTCCTAGTAATCCTTTTCGGGGAGCTCTAAACTAGAAACAAAAGCCTAAATTTTTTGGAATCTGATGCGTGCTAGCACTCAACAGGGACTCATTCACCCTTAAAGGTGAATGGGTCCTGCTATGGCTTCCCAAAAATCTCTGAATATGGACTACAACTTCTAGGTCTACTCTTCTCCTTTGCACTTTCAAATCCCTATTTCTAAATCTAGATTTTCCTATAACTTGTAAAACAAATTTGATATATTGTTAGTAGATAGGGGTTTTCCTTAGTCAAACCCCTTGTTGGTAATTAAACCTTTGATGATAAATAAAAATTTGAAACATGTAATTGTGTGTTCAATCTCAATCTTAAGTGTGTCTAAGACTAAGATCCAAGAGAATATAAAGGTAGTTTTACCCAATTGGGATAGGATAAAACCCTTGAATGCAATATGAGTAATGTGAATGACTAACTAAAGAAGATGTCTAATCCCTCCAATGAATCACAAATCTAAAATTACCTCTTGTAGACTACAAATAGGATGATTATAGAAGATTGAATCACTTAGGAAACAAATACTTAGGCTTGGTTGTATGACTTGTGCATTTCCCAATGTACCTAGAACACCTCATGATTCTCCATAGGCATCTATCATCAACCTTCAATAATGCTTGATCTTGGATAAAAAATGAGCTTGAAGATCTTGAAATGGTGCTCCAAACCTCACCTTTTCTTGAATGCATTGACTCATGAAAGTTCTTTGTCTCTTTCTTGCTTGTAATCTTTCTCTAGTTTTCTCTCTTAGTCTTCTACTAAAATATGTCAAATACCCTTGTATTTATACTTTAAATTAGAGATTTCACACTAAAATTCAAATAATTTAGGCTAACCTCAAATTTGGAAATGAAATTAATTAAAATCCTACCAAGATGAAATTTAAAAAGAGGTTCCTTGTTAAGGGAGAACCCATTCACCACCTTGGGTGAATGGGTCCTAGCTCACTTTCAAGGATTAAGCTTCGGGGGGTGAAAAGAGGATAAAAAACCTAGTTGAAACATGCAAAAAAAGTGGGTTCCTATTAAGGGAGGACCCATTAGACCTTAGTGAAAAATGGGTCCTAGCACACTTTCCAAGACCTAAAATTTTTCGCATTCAACATTACATCATTTAATTGTTGGGTGTTTGGATTGATCTTTCAGAGGTGAAATTTAGAGGGCTTGAATTTGAATTAAAAGGGGAAATTAAGTCTAATTAACCACCATTAATTAATACCACCCTAGATAGATGTGAAAGTGTGTTTAGAAACTTTACAAAACCACAAATAAGGCCCAGTTTAAGTACAAGAGGGGTCCATTAGTCTTAATTAGATGAATAGACCTTAGAAAAGTGTGAAAATATCTTACAACACATTACAACACTTTTTAAAAGGTTAAATTTAAATATATTTGAATTAAATAAAGTCTCTAGAGAGGTGTGAATGTGTACAACACCTTACAACACCACTCCAAAGCATAATTAAGCTAATTATGTGCCAATTACTTCAAATAAAGTTTGAAAAAGGATTACTTTTTTTAACACTACATTTAGCCCCCACTTTAGCTACTATATGATACTACGTGAATATGCAAGCTAAAGGAAATAAATAATAGGAAAAATGATACTCATATGGATTCATTAGGGAGAATGAAGCCCCATTGTAGCTACCTAGAAAACCACAATGTTGGGAACTGCAACTTGCAACATAGATTTGTTAGTCATTCAAAACTCCTCTTATCAAACTTGTATGAAGAATTGAAGTCGAGGGTAGATGTATGCCACAACCTAATTCTACTTTCTTTATGGAGGTGGAATCAGGGTGTCATGAAACCACATCAAATTACACAAGTTGTATCATATGGTATTTCCAAGTACCTTACCACATAATGATAGATTATTGATAAGAACAGGAGAGGAATTGTGAATCCAACACAACAAATGACATAAAAAATGGAGTCCTCTAGCCACCAATATGTTGATTTTAATGAACTTTCCCTTCTAAATGAATAAGCTTTATTTACTAGGGTTTTACTATATACATTTGAAAATGACTATGTTCTCTATTCATTTAACATTTACCTTGTTGCAAACATACCTTGGTGCAAAGTGAGTGAAGATTTCAAGCCCTAGGGTTTACAAGCCTCTTAGATTGGACCGTGTTCATGATAATGCATAGCGGGCATCCTCCAAAGTAAAGTGATTAAATTCTACTTTGTGTTTTCTTTGTTTTCATACTATTACTATAATTTTCCATGTAATTTGAGTGATTTTATAAATTTAGAATAGATTATCACAAAATTTCCCACTTTGGTGCAAAGTGTCCATGCCTCTGCCTAGAAATGGTCTTAGGTGTCCATTTTGTCTGAAAAGTATCTTAGAAAAAATATAGTGATGTTAATTGGTTAATTTAGGACTTATTTTATGTAATTTTTGTCTCTTATGTGCCTCCTCAAGCTAGAAAACATCTCAGTGGGAGGCAGTTTTGAGTCCTTCGAGAGTCAGTGACTCAGCTTTAAGAGGAGGATGTTCAGTTATTACAGGAGGTTGCTTTGTTTTTAGTGTACCTCATGCCACCTATGAGGTACCATGATGGATTGCTACTAGCCTTAGCAGAGAGATGGGATATAGGTACTTGTACCTTTCATCTTCCCATGGGAAAGATGACTATAACACTAGAGGATGTTCACTACATCTTGCGCATCCCGATTCATAGTGAGCATGTGCAAATGATTAATAATAGATAATTTGCACAAATGCAAGATGATATATGTTATTCTATAGAGTGGCCTATGTGAAGTTTGAGCATTAGACCATGTGTAGATCTTAAATAGCTCCTAAATGCACGGTCACACCTCTTGTGGTGGACTATGATCATTATTGTAGCACTTACATTGGTTCCAAATGGTCGAGGGGCACACTTAGATAGTGGACTAGTGCATATTATCAGAGGGATGGAGGAGCAACAAACCATTTATGTGTGGGGTCGCAACATGCTCACACATTTCTACTATTATCTTAGTTTCTTTTCCTTCTGAGAGCTCTGAAGCATCATACATTGTATTCTATTGTAGATATGGTGCTTTGAGTACATTACATGTAATAGGCCCATTGGATTTCCTCTTATAGTGATAGTCGGTGAGCCAAGGGTTTTCAGCTACCCACATAGATGACCTTGGTAGAAGGGATATTTTTTATACTGGAGGATTACTTTTGACTGGTTAGATGATAGATGGATTGATTTCTATTGGGCTAACATGACTATGTGGTCACATCATTTTATTATGATAGGGCGATGAGACAATTCAGGCATACTTGGGTAGCTCCATGTTCTAGACCATCATTCTGATGATCAACATGCAATGCCACCGGTCCTAGGGATGGTCATTGTATCATGAGGGATGATGTATACTTTAGTGATTTAGATGACAAGGACCTTGACCTACCCCTCAATTATGAGGCTGATGACACAGGTACCACTCAGGCATATGAAGAGTGGTGCACTATAGCTAGGCCAGTAGTTGTGTTCCCTTTACATCACCCTATGGGATTTTTTGGACATATTCTAGGTTGTGAAGTTGACATAGATGATGATCACTTAGATGTAGCCATAGACGATGATGCTACCACACTCAACATCTTTGTAGACGTGGATGAGGAGGAGTGAGATGATAACTATGAGGAGGAGGAGGCTGATGAGTATGATGATGATTCCTAGCCCATGAGTGAGGACACTATTGAGACAAAGGAGGATCTAACAACTTCAGATAGTGTGGTGATACCCCTTATTAGATTGTCTAGACCACATGTCATCATTAGATTAGAGTTCCATGCACAGGACTGTGGGGAGGCTAGTGGGAGCAGAGCACCCACATCATCAACATAGGGTGGGACCACCATCCTATGGGAATACCCTAATTGGTAGATCAGTGATCTAAGTGATATTTGGATGATTTATCTTATTTATCTATGTATATATCTTTATGTACTTGCTTTATATATGATTACGATGGTTACTAATGTTCTTTATGATTTCAATTTTGTAGGATCTACACAAGAGTGGCATGATCTTTATCAGTGATTAGCCATAGGATTGGTGCCTTTGCTACATCCTAAGGATGATGTCCTTGAGGTGTACATGCACCTAGCCTTGGTATATTCACATGCAAATCCTTTTGAGCCTATGGTGAGATTGGTTATAGCCTATGAGAGGGCAACTAGTCATGCTGATGAGCTCCATGCGCAAATCACAGTGGCTTTAGCTTCTCTTGGTACTTCCAACAATAGGGTGTAGAGTTAACTATGGGAAGAGGTCTTGAGGCTATAGGAGGAGGTCATGATGATATAGGTAGACATAGACCACATTGACCAAGAGCATGTTGAGGCTCTTATGTAGGAGGCCAAGGCATTAGGGATGTTAGATATTCTATAGAGAGACTCGGTCAGATCATGATCTCACATTACTATCTCATGACGGCCACGAAGGTCATTATCTCTAGAGGGATCCAATAGTCATAAAACTTACTAGCCTTGTACTCAGTGATGCATATGTACCAAAAAAAATTAATGACTATCTATATATATTTGAGCATTTTGGTTTATGATGTTGTGATGAATTAAATTTAATGTGATTTATCAAATATCATTTGCAAGAACATTTAATAAATGTCTCAATGATTTAATGTTTTATTTGATCCAATTAAACCAATCATAGTTTGTGTTAGATACTAGATTTTGATTAAGAGATGTTAAATTAAATACACTTATGATTTAATTTTATTAAATTCATTTAAGGATTTAAATTAACATAACTTACTAATTTTTGAATAGTATGATGACTAAAGTAATTAAAAAAAGTATTTGATTAATTACCCTAGAATCTAAGATACACACATGTTATCATGTATCAAAGAAGAAAGTAATGTGAGAAAAAATAGAACCTATCTACTTCACCTAACAACATTACTCTAACATACAATTCAAAACAAGAATTTCTAGATGTAATATCGACGTAGATGTACAAAATTTATAGGGTCCTTTAGAGATGTAACATCTATTTTAGTTAATGTGTAAGCCCCTGATCCATACTTTTCTTTAATAATGTAAGGTCCTAACCAATTAGGGAAAAAATTTCCTTTTTAATTTGGGAGAGCAATGACATTTTGTGGGTTTTCATATAACACTAGCTCGCTTTGATTAAATTCATGGGGGATGACATTATCATTGTAACCACGTTGCATTGTTTTAGAGTAAGCTTATATGTGTTTGAGAGCATTAAGATATTGTTCATCGAGCATTCCAAGCTGATTTAAATGTTTTTCTTTGTAGGTATTATCATCAATGAGCCCTTTAAGAGAAATTCTTAAGGAAGGAATTTATAGCTCTAAAGGCATTATTCTTTTAGCACCATAGACCAAGTTATAGAGAGTATTTCCAGTGAATGTTCTAACGCTCATACAATAAGCCCATAGTGTGTAGGTTAATTGAGTATGCCAATATTTGTTGTGTTTTCCTACTATATTTTGTAGAATTTGTTCAATAGTCTTCTTAGTTTCTTTTTCTTGTCCATTTGATTGTGGATAGTATGGAGTTGAAAAATGATTTTGAATACTAAATGTTTCTAAGAATTTATTCATGTCATTTTTTTTAATGGAGTTCCATTATTTAAAAAAAATACAGAAGGGAGACCAAAGGAAGTAATGATGTATTCTAATATGAAATGACATATTGCATCAACAGTTGTGGAACAGAGAGGAATAGATTCTACCTAGTTCATGAAGTAATTAGTTGTAGTACTTAATGATAAAGGTATATTTGGAGGAAGTAAATGGAGATATTTTCCCAATAAGGTCCAAGCCCCAAACTGAGAATGGCCAAATAGGAATGTGAGAATGAAGTTCAGAGGTAGGGGCATGGATCAAATTGTTATGTTCTTCACATTTATGAAACTTCATCACATACTCAAAACAATCTTGTTCCATGTGTCTCCAGTAATAACCTATGCCAATTAATTTTTGAACTAGGAATCTTCCTCTGAAATAACCCCCACAAGCACTTGCATGCCATTGTTCAACTGCTATGGGTATTTCATATTTCTTAAGGAATCAGAGTAAAAGGCCATTAAATTACATTCTATAGAGAATTTTGGCTAACAGTATATATCTAGATGTGAGCTTTTGCATATGGGCTCGAGTGTTCTTAGGGTATGTGTAGGATCATCATGGAAAAAATAGGCCCTTAAGTGGCAAAAAATTTAGAAAAATTAGAGTTAGGAAACTTGAAGTAAAAATTTGAATAAGTTATCTATATTATTTCAAAAATATGTAACAATAGAATCTATAGAAAATTGAATGTAGTTTCTAAACTACTAGGTTTGTTTAAAAAAAATAAAAATCTATTTGGTGAAAATTTGAAATTTCAATGTAGTGGTACTTAAATTTCAGGGAAAAAATAAGTAGGCATCTGTTTGACCACCCTAACCACTATAAAATGATAAAAAAAAATTTAAGATTTTATATATAGTTAGAGGACTCATGCCCTAATGTGATGCATATTTTTTTGTAATTTTTTTCCAAGTAAATAATTAATTATGAATTTTCAATTACAAAATTTTAAAAAATATTAAAACTCGTATGTCTGACTACCTTTGCTTGGTCAAAACTTCATGAAATTCAATTTTTATTTTTTTAATCCTATAGTATGCAAATCATAGAATGCGATGCATGTTTTTGTTTCAAAAAATGTGATATCGTTTGAAAGCTATAGATGTCTATCAATCAACCTATCAATTAGGACTTTAGTCATAATTTGCATAGAAAATGAATAATAATTACTTATTAAATTCAAATTAAAGTATAATTTATATCAATGGAGAGCTAAGAATCTCCTTTAAAAACTCTTTTCGTTTCATCAATTTTTGGTAAAAAAATAGTCATTAGCCACATACCCATCATATTGCCACTTCTTGGCCCATCATGATCCTGCACATACCCCTTAGTTGTAGGTTTAGGAAAGTTACCATCTTTTAGGTATTTGAAAATAGGTGTAAACCATTCACTAGAACCATAAGCCTTAGTTGATAACACTTCTTTTATCTTATCATCTATCGAAGGTTTTGGTATCATTTGGACTTTAAATATGACGTCAATGAGAGGATTGTTGGGAGATAGAAGAGAAGCAGTGCTTTCCATTCCATCTGCATGCCTATTATCCTTTTGTGGGATGTTTTCTATTGTGTAAGATTCAAACTGTTTAAGAATATCATTGTAAGATCACAATATTGGAAAAGTTTATCATTCTTTTCTTGATACACACCATTTATTTGCTTAATGATTAAGAGTGAATCCTCAAATTTAGAAATATCTTTTACTTTTTATGCTAACGTGACGCATATGCCAACTATTAGAGATTCATATTTTGTAGTGTTATTGGTACATAGGAAGGTTAAATGGAAAGATAAGGGAATAGGATTTCCTAAAGGAGGAATTAAGATAACTCCTACTCCTAAGCCTAATCTACACTTAGAACTATCGAAGTATAATTCCCATGTTTCTTTTTCTTTTTATATAGTCAACACATTTTCATCTAGGAATTAGTCTATGTTCAGCAACACTAGAGGAGAAGGAGCATCAACTAATTGGTCAGTTAAGGGTTGTCCTTTAATTGCTTTTTATGAAACAAAATTAAGGTCAAACTTAGTTAATGGCATAACCCACTTAGCTAAGCATCTTGAAAAATCTGTTTGGAAAAGAGATGATTTAAAGGATCAAACATTGTCATAACATATATTTTAGCATTCAATAAATAATGTCTTAGTTTACTAGTCGCAAACACAAGAGCCAAACATTGTTTTTCTATGGTTGTGTATTGTGTTTCGTAGTCAATCAAAGTTCAACTAATGTAATAAATAGGATTTTCTTTACCATTATCATTGTGTTGAGCCAATAATGCTATTAGAGCATGTGATGATGTTGTTGTATAGAGGATAAATGGCTTGTGTTGCATAGTAGGTTGTAAAATAGGTGGAATAACAAGATAATCTTTCAAACTCTCAAACGCCTATTTACAATCCTCATTCCAATCAAAGTGAACATCTTTTGTAAAGAGTTGCATGAATGGTAATGTTCAATCAGCCAAGGAAGCTAAAAAATGGCATATAGCCTAAATCCATCCTTGTAACGTACGCAATTGGTATATGTTTCTATGAGGTACCATGCAAACAAAGGCATCAATTTTCTTCATGTCCACCACAATGCCTTTCTGGTATATGACAAAACCTAAAATCCTTCCACTATCTACACCAAAGACACACTTCTTTGGGTTCAATCTAATGTTATATTTTTGCATTCACTCAAAGATTTTATGAAGAACGTTTTTATGGTCTTGTCGAGTTAAGGATTTGGCCAGAATGTCATCAACATAATTTTTCAAAATTTTGTGTATGTAGTCATGAAATATCAATGTAATTTCTCATTGATATGTTTCACATACATTTTTCAATCTAAAAGGTGTGACTACCCAATAGAAATTTCCTCAAATGGTGGTGAATGTTTTCTTGTATTGGTCTCAAGCATTGATAAAGATTTGATTATATCCAGAAAATCCATCCATGAATGACAACAAGGAATGTCTTGTAGTTGATTCCACTATCATATCGATATTAGGAAGGGGAAAGTCATCATTTAAGGATGATTTATTCAAGTCTCTAAAATTTGTACACATCATAATACGATTGTCAAGTTTTTCAATAGCGACAATATTGAAGATCCATAGAGAATAATCAATAGGTCAGATGAATCTGGCATCAAGAAGTTTCTCAATTTTAGCTTTGACCAATAGGGCTATCCTAGGATTCATTTTTCATATTTTCTATCGCACTAGTTTAGCATCTTCTGCAAGGAATAAGTTATGTGTTACAATCTTAGGATCAATTCCTGGCATGCCTGAGTAAGTCCAAGAAAATAGTTTGGGAAAGTCATAAAGTAAGGTTGAATGATTTTCATGTTCTTCTTCATCAAGACATTTCCCTACTTGAATTATCTTCTCATTGTTGATATCCATTAGTATGTTGATTTTATTTCCCAAAGAAAGGGATTTTGGTCTTGATTTCTCAGGATTATATTCCTCTTTGTCTTTGATGTTTTAATTATTTCTATTATCTTCATCAACTTGTTGAGTACTAACCAATGCACATGTAACCCATTTCCTTGTGGGAGTGAATGATTTATTAGAGACTCCTAGCATTTCTTTTAAATCTTCCTCGTCCTCAAATTATTCCAAAGATACATCAAAATTCATGTCAAGCAATTTGGGACACTTCAAGTTTAGAGTTGGTTTGCTATAGTTACATATTATAGTGTTGATGTTGAGTGAAGGTTCCTTTGTTTCTTGTGTTATCTTAGAAGGGAAATATCCTAAACAACTTTTTTTATCCTTATGTATTAGGCTCAATAGGGATATGGATGCCTTGCTCTTTCTTTCCACATCCTCTTCCATTGTACCTAAGTTGTTTCATGACCTGATAACCTCTCCCATAAAGTCTTTCCATTTCCTTTTGGTTTGGTGTTTGTTGATAATCTATCTCATCACAATTCATAGTGTAGCTTGTGTCTTCATCTGATGTAGATGACGTAGATGGTTGTGAGATGTCTTGTGAATTTTGCATTGAAATTACCATTGGTTGCTTTTACTTTCCATTTTCTTTTATTGTTATCTTGTATTCTCCCATCAATGTTAGTGTGAAATCCAAATATCTCCAATCATCTTCCAATAACTTAGTAAGTTCATATTTTTTGTTTCTTGTTATTTTTATTCTTCTGATATAGTTTGCAATGTATAGGACTCCAAGGATTCCAAAGGATTTTTTCCATCTCTTTCATCCAACAAACAAATTTTAATCTCAGGATCAACTTCTACTATGTACACCTTTTTGTTATAGACATATTTCATGATCCTATGTAGAGTGGAAGGCATGCAATTCATCTCATGAATCTACGGTCTCCCTAAAAGGAGATTATAAGAAAGATCATTAGGCCTAACATGAACTAGAGTTTGTAATGTGATAACTCTGAGTGGTTGTTTTCCTATGTATTCAAATCCTTGAATAGATAAAGAATTGGGTTTAATATAAATTTTATTCATCCTAAGTCTTTTCAAAAGGCTCATACTACACACGTTCAGGGTTAAACCATTGTCAACAATAGTTTGTTTTAACACAAATTGACTAATGTGGGCTATTATGTTGAAAGCTTCATACTTCTAAATTTCCAAGGGAGGTAACTCATTTTGGTGAAAGATTATGTCTAGATTCTTTTTGTTCATCTATTGGATTAGTGTTGCTACATTGTTTGAGTTATTGTTAGAAGGAACCATAACTTGTTGCAAGGCCTCTCCAAGTATACCATGATAACTAGGTAATACTTGAAGTAACTCCCACACAAAAATATTAGTAGGAGTGCTCTTAAGGTGTTCAACAAGGTTATATTCCTTTCCATTGTTTATTGGTAAATTAGGAGCACTAGCAAAAATATGATTAGGCAATGGTAATGAAATAAAAGGTTGTTTTTTTTTTTCCTATTTCCTCTTGTATTGTAGGTATGTGCAACAGTATTATAATTATGTTGTTGTGAAGCATTATCATCATTAGATGAAGTCTTATCTTTTGGTGGTTGAAAGATGAGTATAGGCTTGTTTTGAACATGTGGTTTTTGTGAGGGAGGATAAATTATGAGTTGTGCTAAGATGGTATTAATGTCTTTGTATTTTAGTTTTTCATGACAAGCTTTAGTGGATGAAATTTGTGAGATTAAGTCCTTAAGGGCTTCATCTAACTTGTCAAAGTTATCACTACTAAAAGGCTTGGAGGGTAGCTCAACCTTTAAAATAAATCTTGTCATCATTTTACTTTCTCTACAAGTCTCATTTGATGTTTTTGGTGTTTTTTTTTTTATAATGAATGCCAAAACATAATTGAACATGTCTATTGATGCAAAAATGTTGAAAATGAAAAATTATAATGTTATCTATAACTAAAAATGCAAGAAATTATTTTTCCCAATGTTGTTAAATATTATCTAAATAAACAAGAAATTACATGCAAGAACAATCTGTTTTAGACTAAAACTTTTCAACTTTTAGAACAAAGGTAAAAATATTTATTAGTGACCAAAAACAACCCAAAAATTTTGTTGTCAAAAGTTGTATAGGGACTCATTTTCCACTGAAGGAAAATGGGTCATGGTGCAGGTACTTACAAAGATTAGAAAGGCACCTGAAAAACCAAAACATTCCTAGAATTCCTATTGATTAAGGTATCTAGGGATTCATTCACCACTAAAGGAAAATGGGTGCTAGTTTTAGGAATTTTTGAGTTTGATTTCTGCTTTTCTAAGTTGGCTCTATGTATAATATTTCTCAGATCTGTAACAGTGGATGATGTAATAGATGTTCTAGGTATAAGGTCTCTAAATGGAATTTTTTCTATGGTTGAAGGATGAAAAAAATTGGAAAATATATGATGGAATTTTAATCTAAATGATTGAATGATGATCTCAATGTCAAGAAAATTGAAAACTAGTTGAAATATAAACATTTTTTCTAGTGTTTAATGAATATAAGCAATGCAAACATGCAATTTAATTCTATATGCAATGTTCACTAATGCAAAAAAAAGAAACCCTAGAATGTAATGCAAACCTAATGCAAGCTAGGGGTTTAAGATTTAATTTGACTCCAAATTAGAAACTAACATGCTCTAAAAAAGGGGGTTGGGTTCACCAAAATGAAACATAGAGAAAAGGGAGGGGGATGAGAAGAATGTCCCCAACCTATTATTTTTTTTAGTACACCTAAGGAATATCTAAAGAGTATCCAAATCCTATACTCAAGACCCCTAAAATGAATGGCCAACTAACAAGATTCAGTTGAACACTTAAATCTTCTACACTTTAGGCTCTATTGGACCTGGGAGGGTGTTCCTACAGTGTTAATTTTTGTTCATACATTGTAGAACACATTACTTCATAGATCAATTCCTATGAGGAGGAAATATACATGAATTACTAAAAGATTTACTTATCTTTGAGCAAACTATGACCCACTCAATAGGAACCAAGATTTATTTCAAAATACTTCACACACATGCCTCATGATTGATGAATTTTAAAATGAATTTGTGTTTTGATTTCAAATCAATGACTAGACAGACAATTAATACACTTTTAATGTAAATATTTAACAAATAGACCAACATCTTGTCAAATAGGGCATTAGAGTCACATACACAACAACATGTAATATAGAAATGATTTAATTTTGATAATAATGGACAACTCTCACAATACTTTGCATCATGGAGCTCACAGTTTCTAAGACATGGCTACTTATCAAATACTTTATAAATTATTGCAAATTTATGGCTCTATTCAAAACTTGCAACTACCTACAAAATGAGAGTACATACATTAGAATTATAGATTTGTTGCGATAACAGTCATTACTATAAAACCATTTAAGATCACTACCTACATGCCTCAGAGCAAAAACAAGTCATTTTATCTATTCACTAATTTCTTTCTATACTCGGTTTTCTACCCAGACATATACCTAACTCAAAACTTAAGATCAGAACCGTGTACAAAATGATCCATGAATTCCTTTTATAGCACAAGGAGAAAACAAGATTTTGGATTGAAATGAAGTTACAATTCAGATGTATCATTTCACAATAATTTGCATTTCATTTCAAAATTCACCTTAGAAGACAATCTGCAATTATTTTCCCAAAAGGGGAGATAAAATGTGTCACCATCAAAATTTTCTAATACTGCCAAAAGTAGCCATTAACCATCGGCATAACCCATCAACTCCCATCCACAGTTACCATTGTCATCACAAAATCCAACTTCAATTGTCCATGTTCAACATGAAACTCACCAATGCCAAAATGTGAGAACAACTAGCACATAATTTCATCTTCATAAAAAAAATCAACAACCCAAAAAGCAATTCCATTACATAAGACTAGCACTAGCACTCGAGCCATGGTAGGTGTTCCCACTTCATGTTGTGGAAATAGAAAGAGAGGAAACCTCATCTCCTTCCTGGTTCTTGTCCTTTGCTAGTAGAGAGCCATCATGCGCACTTAGATTTCACACAAATATTGGTGTGACTAACAACACCTTCGTTCTTGGGGCAACAATTGGAATCTGCATCATGAGATACTATTGATAGCTCGAGTTTGTCTTTGTAGTGCTCTTCAAAAAACTATATGTGATTGCAATTGGAGAAATTTTTCACCTGCATGAACCACGTCCATACCTTCCCCTCCTGGAAACTCTAGATGCGAACAGGGTTAACTCTTTTCCCCTATCTCCTATCTTCCCAATGTAAATAGTTTGGTGCAATAGCCTCCTACTACACCTTTCAAGCACAAGCAAAGGTTTATCAGTAGGAATATTCTCCTCTACAATTAGAGCATATTCAGGTATGTTGCATTCCTGCTCATTGACACTATCCTACTCTTTCTTCACACCGAACCTTAGATACCTCCTAATTGGAACTTTAATAGTAGTAGACTTACTCATTTTGATGTTTGGAAGCTTCTCAAGGTTGCAATAGAACACTATTCACTTAGCTCAAATTTAGAAAATTAATAATTGTTAAATGTAAATGATGAAACTAGTAGCCATTCCTCCTATAAATATTGATCAATGTGATGATAACAAGCATCAATTCTCAAAGAAAACACATGCGTGAAATGGTTGCAATTCATTGGCATGCATATTATCATCATTTATTTACCAAGTGCATGGAAATCTGTACATTATGCTTCAAGATTACCAACAATTAAGTCTCCACATGCATGGATATCAATTTAATTCCTCTATCAGCTCTGACATGACCATCTATTGATTTTGAATGTCTATCGTTGATCCGTTGATGAGATGGTAGTTCAAATGACTCACATTGAGTTGACTGAGTTTTAATTTTAATAGTTCTTCTCTCATTCATCTTCCATCAATAGCATTCATCCAAATTAGATGATACCTCACCCGTCCATGGGTCTTACCAATTTCACTAACTAGTGGATTAATCCACGTGTCAAGATCTCACCAATTTCATAGCCTTTAATGAGCATTCATATTTTCTTCATGAGCAAGCAGGGAATGATAGGGATTATTCCCTATGCCTGATCTTCACCGTCAGTTTGGAACCACGAGTGATAAGCTTGAGAGTGGAGATTGGGCCTCACATTTGTATAAGGACATGCATCCTCATCTTGAGATCCTCTCACACCATAACCGTCTAGCATTTAACATCTACGAGCTAGCGAGGTATGGCTAGGATTATTTCCCATGATCATAGATCCCTAAACCTACACATATGACAAGGTTAGCATTAAATAAGGGGCCATTGTTAGGCCAACAATGGTTTAAACCTCAAGGATGAATTAATTAAGCTCAAGTCATTTAGGAAAATATTTATTGTCCTGAAATTAGGAAAAACATTGAAGTGGGTGACAAACTGGATGACCGACACTCTAAACCAAAGGGGTTGGTGGCCGAACACATATGATGCTCGAGTGACAACTTGGAAAATGGAAAACTAGCAAGGTAATTCAATGCAAAATTATAATAACAGAGGTTTTTCTAAGGTAAAATCATATCCAAACCATGGGGACAAAAGGCTTTATATGTTGATTAAGTCCATGTGCTACTCAAAAGTTGTAAAATTTTAGGAGCTCCATCAGTGGCTCATGCTTGGGGACGTATACCCCCAGTGGGTATAGCGATAATCTAGATCTTGGGTTGAAGCAGACTAGGGTAGAAAACAAAACCCAAGAATTTGCTTGGACAAGGCAAGCAAAAAGAAAACACACTAGACCAACCTATATACATTATTTACAAAATATACAATGCATTTTGTTTCCTTGTGAAGCCTTTTCACACAATTAGCTACACTCCTCAAATTGGAGGCCCCTGGCCCCCAGAACTTGGGCCTACTTCTTTCTTCTATTAAATATTTTGTCTTCCTCTGCTAGAAATGGATCTATCATTCCACCAAGTACCTCTACACCATCGACTTGATTACAACCAACATGACCCACCATTCTTTTGAAACAATATTTCCCATAATCCCATTCTAACATGGTCTCCTTTGGTTGCATTGAAAAATGAAATATCCATTTTCCATTTCTTTGTCTTTATCATGAATCTTTTCTTGATACCCCTCCTGCATTTCTAGTCACAAGTTGGTGTATCTATTCTGATTCACATTATGCAAGAAATCCTCAAATATATCAAAATAAAAAGACTCAATTTCAAGAACTTGCATGAGTTGGAAATCAGAACCCAAGACTGAGTCAACATTTTCTTGCTCAAATGAATCAACATTTAATTTGTCTTCAATACAAGGTTTATGTCCACTTAATGGAAACATTTCCATGATCAAATCAAGAAGATATGGGGAATCAACATTGTAACACTTGAAACCCACCTCATACTGATCATTAGCACATTCACTATTGTTTATATCATCTAATAGCTCTTCGTACCAATCAAAAGATTCTACACTGCCCATATGGTTTGAGCATTCTTCAAATTGTTCCTCCTTATGGTCAAGAACTAAGCCTTCTCCTTCACTAATATGTGCTTCATTTCCCTTTGTAGGTGTAGATATTACTTTAGTGGCCACCTTACCACAATCAGCATAATCTATAGGGATGTGCAGATATTCATCAATCCATGTTTCATCATAATTAATAGGCTCTACCTTGTGCTTAATATTTTCATCAATAGTAGTGTTCTATCTACAATCATCATGATGGGAAATGATAGTCCCAATTTCATACCTACCATTATGTGCATCACCACCCTATTCAACAACATTTATACCATTGTATTCTCCATGTGAATGGGGTATCAATGCTTCATCATTACCATCTCCAAAGAGAAGATTAGAAACCTCAATTCCATCCAGGCATTCAACCCTTCTTGTCTAACTTGCATCAATTCTAGTATGTCCACTAGTAGTGTCTACCAGAGACTCATCGAGATTTTCCAAAAAAATTGGATTGCTCCTGCACTAGTAGGGATCATCATTGGTAACCTCACCCAACAAAAAGGGTTCATCAAATAAGGGATTTTTCCACACCTTCATAATTGTCGCATGTACCCCTTCCTCTTCAATGTCAGGATCTCGATCTCTTTGATCATCAGTGCACTCAAAATCAATGTAATCACTTGAAGACTAGAGAGAAACACTTTCAATATCCTCTTCATCATTTGAATTCATGACAATTGATCTACATTTAGAAAATTCTTCACATGAAGATAATTTCTCAATTCCTAGGAAATGCATCCCTTCAAGGCTATTAACATACCCCCTACTTGAAGCAAAGGAATCCATTTTATTTCATAAGAAGAATCATATTCAATAGGATATTGACCAAGCTCAAGATCATCTCTTTGATTCCTCATTTGTGCCATACAATTGAGATCGAATGCATCTCCATCACTAATTTGTCCATCATTATTCCTAATCAAATCAACATCTGAGGTTTCACCCTTTACCTCTTGTGTTTGCTCACAGACTATGACATCCTAAGGAAGTCAATTAGGTACTAGTTTCTTATCCTCATACTTTCTCTCTTCATCTTCATCACTACTTCTTAAGCCTACATATAGATTACTTGTGAAATGACAGTAGTCATCGACTAATTGTCCACATTCTGATGCATCTTCTTGATTTATCAACCTTAGGCTTTGATTCTCCTCACTATGGCAATTATTTCCCACATTTTGGGAAAAAACATGTGGCATATAACTGTGCTCAATGTCTTCCATAATGCTTATCCAATCCACTACCTGATCAAGACTATGAGGCTTCAAATTCTTAAGCAATTTGCTTAATCCTGATTTGTAGACTTCACAAAACAAATCAATGCACATTAAGTCATTAGGACTGACAATCTTTGGTATCTTCATTAGAACATCTAGGAATCTTGAAAACAAGTCATATGGCAATTCATTTACATTTATTTTCATTTCATAAAACTTTCTGACAAATAATACTAAGTCAACCCTTCCCAATTCTTGTTGATATGAGGTTGATGCTTGCTCTTGTTCTGCATCTCATGAAAATGATGTAGATATAACATCTAAGGGATCCTTTTCCAGACAAACACTTTTACTTCTTGATTTGTTTGGCTGAATAGTTTGAATTTTGTTAGATCCATTCATACTAGTAGTCACGTGTCCCATCATGATTGAGTACTTCAAATTATTCTCAATATTCATAGCATCTTGGTAGGCTTGTTGTAAGGTAGTAGGCTCTCTATCTTTCAACAAGAAGCTCGTATTACTATCAAATTCCCTTAAAACACAACCAAAATTTTTGCATAATTTGGCCTCATGTGTTCAGGGATATCTCTTATGACCTTTGCAAATCTAAGGTTGAAAGCAAGGATCAACTCTTCCTTATCCTTGGAGATCTCCATGAAATTCTTCCTTACAACACTTGTATTTTTCCTTTCACCAAACTGTTCCATGAAGCATACCTTAAGTTCAGTCCAATAATGTATAGAGGACATTGGAAAGAAAGAGAACTATTCTCTTGTGTCTCCTTTCAAGGATTGAACAAATAGTTTCATTACCACATCTTCAAAACCTATCTCATAATCTCCCATCACATCAACAAATTCTTGCACATGCTTACTTGCTAATTCTAACCTCTCACCACTAAACTTTGGTATTTTGTGCCTGATGTTAGTTGGTACAATATTTGGGTAACCACAAATATTTTCAAAGTTGAGGGTCCTGTACCTATTAATACTAAAATTTCCTTGGTGGGACAAGGACTATTCACTGCACATGCTTTTATCGATATTTACACCACATGGCATACATTCAAAACTCATCCATAATTCTTGAAAAGGAATTTAAGATCTACTATGTAATTATACAATATTACATCAATTCCTTTTGCAATTGTGATCCTAAGCCTCTAGCACATATATTCCCTATAAATGTTACCTAAGATCTAATAATATAACGTGCTCCTTTTATCATAATGCACAATTTTTTGCTTATATGCAAAGGCATGCTAAATTATGACTAATATTCCCTCATCTAGTGCTAATTCACCTATTAGGGAATTATTCACATATACAACATGGGAAATTTATCCCGATTTACCCATAATATGCTCTAATTTCTTCAAATTCTATGAGAGTTCCTAGTATTGTGCAGCGGATGACTATCCTTTGTCTTTAAAATTGCAGATCTAAACATTTAATGTATGCTTGATTAGGTTTTTTGAATCAGAGTCACCACCTCCTTTTTGAGAACTAAACTTAAAATGAGATGAAGTTTCTTCACAAATGGAACACTTTCTGGGTTATCTTCCATAGTGGAGTCATGTTCGGATCCTTCCATCTTTGCTGCACTAAAATCATCTACCAGGTGTAGACATAGAAAATATACAGATTGATATTGCACACTCAATCCCAATCTACTAATATCGTTTCATTCTGAATTATCCCTCTGTCTAGCCATTTAATTGAATAGCCTTATTTGATTAAAGTCATCATAATTCTCCTATTTAATTAAATAGTCAATTTTGTTTAATTAAATCTCTAAATCTATCTATTAAATTAAATAAATTAAAACATTATTTGATATAATCTAACACCATCTCTTTTCATTAAATAAATCAAAATCCTTATTTAATTATTCTCTTATAATATTCCTCTCTTATTTGATTTAAATAAATCCATAAATTTGAGTCAAATAGGTCACATCATTTAATCTCTCATTAAATTAATCAACCCTTGATTCATTTAATCTCTTGTCATGTCCCATCCTCTAGATTTTGCAAGTTGCACATGAAAATAGATTTAATTAATTTATTAAATGTCTATTTTCCTCACAAGGAATCTTTTTGGAATATCCTTCAAGTTTGAATTCAAAAATTCCAATTGGACATGTACATCCAACAAGGCAATAACTCCTTACATGTCCTTTGGCTTGAGCCAAGTGGTATTTATTGCATTTTCTCTTCCCTCTTGCAAGTCATTTCAACAAATTTGAAATTCAAAAATAAGCATTTATTGGCACAATCCTCAAAACTTGCCCATCCTCCATCCACTCATAGATTGACAAGTGGCATCTTTCCATTGGACAAATGTTAGTCCCATATTGCTCAAATTTGGACATTCATCCATCTTGGAATTCTATAAATAAAGAGCTCATATCCTCATTTCAATATCCACAAATTATGCAAAGTTATTATGCTAAAATATTTAGCCATTTCCATCAAATATCATTAAATCATAGCTAGGTTATGCAGGTTTTTAGCTTGGAAGCAATCATCCTTCATCAACAAAGTGGATCAATCATCAACATATCTTCAACATATCAATCTTGCATCATAGGAATTGGGAAAGGGCCAATTTTTACATCAAATTGGCACCAATTCCCCCATGGGATCATGAGTTTGCAAATTTAAATTAGGATTCAATCTATTTTGTTGTTTTCATTGTGTTCTTCATTGTTTATTTTCCTAATTTGAGTTTTGTAAATGGATTTCATGGGGAATCCTTGTTCTTGCTTGCAATCTCTAACTTAATGTGTTTGTTCTCATTGTTTTATAGGTATTAGGATTGGGGTTCACACATTTGGCGCTGGAAGGAGGGCCCAGTCGAGTGATCAAATCATGTTTTTTGAGAAAATTTTGTGGTTTTTGATGTTTTTGGTGTTTACAGCAAACATAACTACTCATAGTCCAACGTCGCCATATAGAACCGCTCAAAAATTCAAACTGCACTGCTAGAATCAAACTACACTACTCAAAAATTAAACTGCGCTGCTGGAGTCTCCAGTGTCACCATATAGCACCACTACAAAATCAAACAAAGCCGCCATCACAAACAGAACCTCTTGGATTTCTTTCTTTTTCAAGCAAACTTAAAATGGCCATATCTTGGTCATTTTTTGGTCTTTTTTGAAGTTTTTTTTTTGAAATGGGGTAGAATTTCATAAGCTATCAAATGGTGTAGGTTATTATCAATTTTGATAGAGTTAAAATTTCAAATTTTCACATAATGTCAAATCATAATGAAACTTGGTCTAACTTTTAGGGTTTTTATGCTTACTCGTCTATCTAACCATCATATCTTCTTGTTTCTTGATTTCATTTGACATTCGGAGCTTGTGTTGTAGGTTTTGAAGGATAAGGGAGCATGGAAGTCAAAGAAAAAGAATTATCACATCATTGTAACAAGTTTTTTTAAACACTTTGGGAAGAAATTATAATCCCTCTTCTAAGGATTTGCTATCTTTCATGCTTTTAAAATATACTAATTTCGTTTGGGCTCTAAAAAGAATCTTTCAATTTTTGCTACAAAGGGTTTAAAATGAACATTAGGACTCAAATCTACTAAAGTTTGTTTTTGGGATTAAAAATTGAACAAAACAACTCTCATTTGTCCTTTGGTGCTTTAAAAAGAACTCACAATTGCTTTGTGGACTTAAAAGGAACAAGTGAAACTTTGTTTTGTGACTTATTACTTAAACTAACATCATCAAAAAATGACGTATGCACTTCTCTCGTGCTTTATAGCAATCTTGAGAATCAAAAGGCCTTTTTTGTGATCTTAAGTTGAGATAAAGTAATTACCTCCACAATTCATTTTGGGTTTAAAAATTGAACAAAACATTGTGTGAGTGTGAGTAGAGCATTATTGCATACACTCTCTCTCTCTCTTTGTGTTGCAAAGAAAGATTGATCGAGTTATGGATATTTTATTTACTTTCTTTTGTTTATCTTAGAAGGCCTGCCTTGGGGAAAAAGTACTCACCCAAGGGAACAACTCAACTGATAACACTCTAAATCCAAGAGTATTTCCAACCGGGATATAAATATGGGTATTGGAGTAAACGCCAATATCATGCGGTTGGCTCCGACAAGATGAGTCTGAAGGACTCTTGCTATATGGGTCAATCTCCGCGAACGGAAAGTATAAACTAAAACCCTTACTTGTAGCAACCAACTAGTCCATCCAATGAGTTTATCAAAGTGGTGCATTGGAACTTAGATTCCAAGAAGTTACTTGCCATGTTCGATCTTGATTAAAGTATAGAGGTTAAGACTTCATTCTTAACATACCTTTATCCTCTTTCCTTGGTTGCATGTAAAATCATCTCTTCTACTACAAAGGGCATGAGGTAAGCCCACCAAGAAAAACATACCAATTGACCTAGGATGTTACATTTCTTATGAGTAAAAAAAACTTTGCTTGTTCGAAAACATTTGGAAACCAACACTTAACATCATCATGAATATTTCAAACCATTTAGGAGGAAAATACAATTGACCAAATTCATGTGTTATTGCTTGCCCTTGGTATTCACATCCTTAGAAGTTTCTAAGCACTTGAACTTACATCTCAATTTTCCTACTAAAGATCAATGATAGGTAACCATTGCCTTGATTTTCTTGAATTCCACATAGCACTTTGTGGGATGTGTTAGAACTGTAAAATTTTGATGATTCTACATGTTGTTCATACTCATAGGTTTCCAAATAATTCCTACCATGAGCACATTTTCCCCATATTTGGCCATGGGCGGGTGCATGAAATTGGGTGCCAATTTTCTGGCCACTTATGAAATTTTTTTAAAAAACGTGCTTGCGTTATAACACGAGCACGTTATAACGTGCACGCATTATTTCACGTTAAAAATAAAGAAAAAAGTGAATTTTTTTGCCTTGGAATACCAACCCAAAGGCTTGGAGGGAATTCCCAACAAGGCCAGAGACGTGTTTTTGCAAATTCTACAAAATTTCACATAATCGGGTCCATGCTCACCATCAAGATTGCATCTAATTCAATATTCACAAAATCGAAAACATGGGTAATGTTAGGTTCTCTCTTAGCTATCCAACGATGTAATTTTTTTCACTTTTCAACAATTTTAAGCCTTTCATCCATAATTTATTTTGTTTGTATGTCCATTTTTTGCCAAAAAGCAATGTTTAGTGTTTTTTTGTTCTAAATTAACCATTCATCAAAATTTCAAATAAATTACATTTTTAGAAACTAGAATCCATTCTACAAATTTAAAAACAAAAAGAACAAAAATCAATTAGTTTCAAAAATTTGTAGAGGGAGCATGGCCAAAATTCTGCTTTTCAGGAAGTGCCCAATTAGAAAATTAGTAAAAAATCAAATATTCATTAAAAAATTATCAGAGAAATTGTGCACCAACTAGATGCTATTAGCTAACTTATGACTATAGAATTTTAAAAATACTAAAAAAAAGTTCACCGTGCTCAGGTCGTACAAGAGTTGCTATGTTATGTTTTTCTGACAAAAACAACACCAATTTCTACATCCCTCTTTTGAACCCCTTAATCTCAACCATTTTCAAAATAAATTAGTAGTTTAGAAATTAGACTTGGAGCACTTCGATTCTTATTTTTGTTCCATCTCAAAATTTTGAGTGTAACTATCCTCAATTTCACGTCCAAGGTCAGCATTTCCTAATTTCAGAAAAAAAAGTGGCCACTTAAGCCCCCTTTTTGGGAACCATCTTGGTGCACTTACCCCCATGTAGTCCCATAAAATCCATCTAGTCTGGAATAATTCACATCATAATCCATATCGGCATGAGATTATCAAGGTCTCCTCGACCCAGTGTGTATTTTTGCTAATATATATCTATTGCAGGTCTATCAACAAGACTTCTTTAATGTCACATCGATTGGATTTCATCTACAAGCACTTATCGGCAAGACATTGTTCATTGTTTCAGCGACAGAAGGATCCCCATCGGTGTGAGTGCCATCATTAGAATGAAGTCATAGCGAAGTTCTTTTGTCTTACCAATCGGCGAACAAGTAAATGTTTTGGCTAGACTAAAAGGTCCCGGAGTGATGTCTTATGAAACGCTTCATGTCTTACCGACTGGCGATAAAGATATACATTTCGGTAAGACTAAACAATATCAGAATGAATTCATAGCGAACTCAATATGTCTTACTGATTAGCACACGTGGATTCATTTTGGCCAAGCCAAAAGACTTCTGGGTGAGGTCTTACCGACTGTATTGTGTCTCACTGACTAAAACGCACAGAATGATGTATCAGCCAGACTAAGGGTATTCAGGATGAAGTCTTAGCAAACTCATAGTGTCTTACCAACTGGCAATAAAGATATACATATCGGTAAGACTAAAGTGCATCGGAGTAATGTCTCATTGAGTGCGCCAGGTCTTGCCGACAAAGCGAAAGAGTTCTATCAAGGATTATCAAGGTAATGTTATATAGTCTTTCCGACCCATTTTTCCATGCCGAAGTGTTTCATCAGTGAGCAAATGATCATGTCCCAGCGACAAGAATGTATCATGGAGACTCTCAGTAAAACAAAGAATTGTCTATGGGACATCTCCTCGACTCAAAATTGTCACAACAACACACAAGATGAAAGAGATGACTTTCGGTGGGACATTTGGCCTTCGATATGACTACAAAAATGTCTCGGCGAGTGTTTTGCAAGTGTAAAGTGAAACCTGAATACAGTTGCTCGCTGACAATGGAATGCGAAGCGATGTGTCCTTTTAGATGCTGGTGTATAAATGTTCATTTCCAATTAGATTAGATAAGGGATATATAGTAGATAGGGTCGATAATATACAGTTAGATAAGATTTTGATAGAACAGAGACTACAGTTGCATGATTTCAAAATGGAGATATTTATGAAAATTAGTTGATGTGGCTACATATTTCTAGTGTCAATTGTCTGTTCAATTTATTGAAAGTATTACTAAAGTTGTCTCCATGATTTATGCTTTCTGGTTATTTAAATTGATGTAACAAGTTTATATTCAGTTTATTAGTGCACATTTGCTATATATGTGTGGTTAATTGATTGGTTCTTTCAAGAAAAGATTAAATCCTTTTGGTTGATCATAGTAATCAGGGAAATTCATCTGGATCATTAAGAAGAGCTTAGTAATCATAGTCTTCCATGTTTCTACAAGTTATAAACAAAACATATGCCAAGAAATTTGAGTGTTTTCCATAAATAAGTTGCCCATTTCTATTTCATTTGACTTTGCATACCCAATAAGGCACTAGTCTCTACATTCCTCACCATTTAGATTCATTCATTTTCTTTACATCTGTTAACTGAGCATATTAGGATTTAGTTTTGAATATTGCTATACAATTTATACCAAATTTGATTTCATTTGTCCACTCCTACTTGCCATTGTGGGAAAAAAATTTCAAGAGGAATAAGCACATTAAATCTGCTTCATTCATATAGGTACACCCGCCTAGGTCTAGCAGCACCTGAAGAGTAGAAGGTCTAAAACATCTGACCTTGTCTGTTACCCTAAAATGTATCAAGAGATTGGAAGCCTCTTGAGGCATTTCACCTGCATTTTTGAGAGCTAACAAGATGAAAAAAAGTTAGGAAATTAGACGTTTAGTTTGAAAATATAATCAAGAAATTTTTTGTGGTAAAAGCAATTCACTAATCAAGATGAAATCAATTGAACCCCACACATGTGCTTGTGTATCTTTTGTCTTATGGTCTTTTGAGCAAACATTGATCTTTTGATTTGAAGGAAAAAGCATGTTCTTCAAAACCTTGGCTTTGTAAACAAGTCCTTCCTAGGTTCATTTAGGTTCAAATCAAACACTTCATCCATTTCAAACATTTATCATCCCATCCCATAAGCAACTTTGTAGCTTTGGAAACATAACTATGTAGACTTGGGTACATCCTTAAACCAAATCAAAATCACCTTGTTTAATTAGGAGTATGCGAATGCATCCTTTCTCATACCTTTAGTTAAATCAACACACCTTTGAACAAGTTTATCCTAAAGATCACATCCAACATCTTAAGGTTTACAAGTTCATTATCCAATCAAAACCAATCAAAATCAAATCCTAAAGTCTAGGATTGATCCAAAGCTCCTAAGAAAAACAACACCCATATCATTCACCCTTTTCATCCTTCATCTCATCATTGATCCTAAACGTCTTAGGGGTCACTTTTGCAACAAGGTCAAAACACAAGAAGAACATGGAATATAAACTTGATCCATACATCATAAGTGATCTAAACCAACCAAATTATCAAAGCCTCACAATGCCAATTGATTTTCAAAACTCACATTTATACAATCCATACATGGGATCATTATCTCCTACAAACCTCAATGGTACAACAAATGTGAGTATGCCTAGTCAAAATTTTGGAACATCATTCCCGATGGTAGATTTAAATCCAAGTCCAAACCTACAAATCTATCAACCAAACACTCAATGCATGAGCCTTCAAATGAACAACATCATCCCATCAAATTCCTCCATGCCAAATGTGAATGTACCAAGTACAACTTTACAAAACATTAACATTTTGAATCCAAACTTGGTAAAATTTGGGATGGATATGTTTGCAAATCACACGAATATTGTTCAAAGTCCAAACAACATGTTAATGACTCCAAGTCAAGGTAACACCATACAAAATCAAAGTTACCTAAATCAAGGAAATGTGATTCCCAACATCAACAATGTTAAATTTCAACCCATAATGCCAAATTTGAACATCATCCCAAGTCAGAACATTGACCAAAATCAATTTGTCCATGATCCCATGCAAACACCACAAGTGTACATCCCAAATCTAATTGAACAAAATCAAAATCAAGGGATTCAAATTCAAAATCAAGATCAAATTTCACTACAGAAACTTGCTTCGCATGCTAAATTAATTGAATTATTGATCCAAGAGATATCTTCACTCCAAAATCAATAAACTCTTCCATTGGTTAAACCATGTCATCAAAGCGTTGAGTTGTGTCCACAACCGCATCAAGAAAAAAATCTCCAATGTCAAGAGGTTAGATATCAAGCTCAACATCAACAACAAACCCAATTACCCCATCTCGAAGATCAATCACCACATTTTAAAGATCAATCACCACATCTCCAAAATCAACCACCACAAGGTCAATTCAAAGTGAAAATCTCACAAAGTAAAAAAACGAAAATACACACCACTTGGGAGACCAATCGAATCAATCCTACAACAATTGGTACAAGAAAATCTCATCAATCTCCCCATCTATGGTAACTATCAAGAACCCCTAGTTAAACTACCAGGGTATAATGAGGAGCACCATTGTGATTTCCACAAAACAAAGGGACACACAACATCAATGAACACCTTGAAGATGTTTCCACCTCATCCAATGATCAAATTAACATACATCAAGAATCACTTTTCAATCATGATGAAAATCCACCAACAATACCCAACAATGATCCAATTCAAGAAATGTCAACATCATTTGGCCCTATGGTTGAAGACATTGAAAATCCCTCCACCTCAATTGTTGAAAACAATGATCAAGATCTCTCCATCAATGAGCACGTTGAAGATGTTTCCACCCCATCTGATGATCAACTCACCATACATCAAGAGCCACTTTTTAGTGATCTATTTCAAGGAGTGTTTGAATTATTTGATCCCATGGACATAATCTACAATCCATCGACCAATGATCATATTGAAAATGTCTCTACATTGCCTTATGAGTTAGAGGACATATCTTAAGAATTTATTCCAAAGCATGATCAAAATCTTTCCCCAAGGTCTAGCAATGGTCCTTTCCAAGACATGTTGACCCCCTTTGACCTCATGATTATAGATACTGAAGGAATCCTCAACTTGACATTTGATCCAAGCCCACTCAAAGATCAAGAGGATGATGAACCACTTTTTGTTCCTAATGAAGATATCCTAGAACCCTTTGTAAGCAATCCATCCTTTGAAAATGACCCATGTCAAGAATTCGATGAAAAGCATGTCAAAAGCAATTCTAAAATCATTCAAGATCAAGAGTTTGTATCTCCAAGCTACTACAATGGTCTAATGGATACTCTCCTATCTATACAAGATGATCATATCCACATATCACATACTCCATATACCCATGAGATGCTTTCTTTGGGTGGACATGTAGATGATCTTCATTCAGAATAGGATTCCTTTACTCCTGACATTATTACACAAAAAGAGAAGGTTAGTGATTCCTATAGTCAAACTGAGTTGTTAACATCAGGATCAGATATATCCCAAATTCAAAATGAGGAAATCATGAATAAAAATATCCAACATTATCCACTTAAGGAAGCATGTTAGACAGAACAAGATATTTTAGAGTTAGTAGAGCAAAAAATTGAAATAAGATCATCTACAGTGGTAATTTATTAGTGAATGCATTCTACACAAGAACCCTCAAAATAAGCAGAATCAAGGAATGAAAGTTCCACTACCACCATACTGGGGACAACTATGTCTCAAGCAAACGTCAACATAGGGAGCACGAAGAGTCTTTATGATGAAACTAGTGTCAATACTACAACCAGACACATCATGAATCTTCATCCACCCATTACCCCATCCACAAATTGGGACCAACATCAAATGAAGGATGTGAATCAAAGCACAAAGAACGTTATCAAAGAAAAATAAACTGAGAAGCATAATGAACAAATCAAATACACATGAATACCAAAGAATACAAAGAAAGATTGTCCCTATCAAACTCCATTAGTCAAAGAAACTATGGGGAAAAATAAAAAAGGGAAAAGTATCCATCAAAGATGTCCACAAAAGAAAAAGAAAGCTTTTCAAGTGACGTACAAAGTGTATCAAGTAGTTGGTCCTAATTCTACGCACACTTCCATATCCACCCATCATTGTTCATCTTCCCAAGTTTGGAGAGTCAAAGGTTCCAAACTGTCAACCAATCCATCATTTATCTCTAAACACACTCCATCCTCCACACATGATATCCAATTCTTACATTAACCATGTATTGGCAATGACCCTTCATCATAATGATTTAGAAGGCACTCTATTGTGATGTGTGCACAAAGATAAAGTTAACTCACGTATCAACAAAGAAGATCAGGAATCCCAAAAGTTGCATTCAAGTGCACATATCTTAGCAAAGTAGCTTCTTCAGGCAGGATACCAATAGCACATTATGATAGAAGCATCTACATCGACACCACTAGGTTGGTTAGCATGAATCTTTAAGAAAAACCAAAAAAAATCAAAAAAAGAAAAATGAAAATCCAAAAAAAATAAAAAAAGGATTGAAAACAGTAAAGAAAAAAATCATCCTCTAGTGAAAACTGCATGGGCAATGCTTTGGGAAAGTACCGTGATGAAAACCTGGCAAACGAGCGTCATGTGTAGAATTGAGCATCTACGTGTGCTAGTTCAAGTGAAAGCATCTCATCCCATCCATAATAAATCCAACATTCCATCCATCTCATCCATAATAAATCTAGCATTCCATTCATCTCATCCATAATAAATCCAGCATTCCATCCATCTCAGCCATAATAAATCCATTCATCCATAAACCATTTATCCAATCCATTTTCATCCATCTGCATACATAGTCTAAGTTATCTTGATCTTGAAAAAGTTTGGTGCACACTTTATGCTTGCTTATGGTAAACATCTTGGCATGGGTCATTTTCATTGATCCTATCCTATCCAACATTATTTGAACCATGAAGCATTATCCAATGAAATACTCCTCCATTCAAACACCTTATGTTATCACAAGATAATTCCTATCCATCTGTCCATACATCTATCTGAGCATCCACACATGGTATTCCATACGTTGCTAGAGACTGGGGGCAGATATTTACATCTTGCTTCGAGAATAAATCTTGATCTATATCCTCCAACTTATGTGGTGATCCAAAATTAGCAAATCAAATTGGTCAATACATTTGTAAGCCAAAAACCAAATCACTAGCCCATGAAATATTTTGAAGAGAATACATTCCTTATCAATCTTCATCTTTAATCAAACATCAATCCAAACAATCACTATCAGTTGCATCTAATGTGTGCTTCAACCTCACATCAAATCATCCGAAACATATTTTGTTCCAAACCAAGCTTCATCAATCCTGATCAATCAAATCCAATCAATCCTACATCATCTTGGGATATCCTTCCCCATCATCATGTTTCTTAACACTAGCCTTGCATTGTTGTGCATCCTCAACAATGTTATCATCATCAAGCCCTCATCATCTTGGGATATCCATCATAATCCTCATGTTTCTTAACCCTATCCTTACATTGTTGTGCATCCTCAACAATGTTATCATAATCAATCCATCAATTCGATTAATCAACCTTAGCTTGGTTTTCAACAAAATCCCAAACAGACCACTGATATCATCACACATATCCATATCCAAATCATGAAAATCATGCGAAAATCCAAAAACATCCAAAACATGTCAAAATCCAAAAAACATCTATAAAATAGAAAACATCAAAAACATGATATCCAAAATATGTCGTCTCTAAGCATAGGCAAGGCTAATCTTTGATTAGCCCCTGAGACATCAAAATCCAAAAACATTCAAAAAACACAAAATCCAAAAACATTCATAAAATCTCTAAAAACCCCAAAACATCAAAAATTCAAAAAATCAAAACATTTGCAAAATTTGAAAAATACCAAAAATAGCCTCAAAACATTCCAAAAGCGTAAAAAAAAAAATCCAAATATTTGAAAAAATCCATCCGTCTCATCTCGCTTTCACTTGAAATAATCAGTTATCCATAATAAACTGATCATCACCTTCATCCTTTGGCAAAAAAAACAAAAACAACCACAACAATCAACAAAAAAAGAAAACTTCAAACACAAAATCAAAATCGAAGTAACAAACCGTTAAACGCAAAATCAAACTCTTGATCATTTTCAAACATATTAGTCAACCTTATATCAACATCCTATCAATCAACTTCTCAAACCATCATCATCCTATTCAATGCATGTCCAAGGATATATCATTCCAACAATGGGCATCATTTTGGATATCACCTTGGATTCTTATCCTATCAAAATGTATCCCTTTGGCTGAAGGTATGAAGAACATTGGCTTGTTTGTGTACTTGATCTATTCTTTTGGTTTATCTTATTGTGCACATTCCAAGGAGCTCTCAATGATGTCCCTAACGAAGGGATTTAGAGAGATAGGAATGGGGGAAATGATCATTATCTATTTATCTGCTGTGTTTGTTGGACGTTCTTTTAATATAACTTGGTGAATACTTTCTTTGTTAGGTACGTCCTAGCAAGGTATTCGTATGTCAAGTGTGAACAAGAATACTCTATCTATTTGTCGAGTCAAAGTCCATCGCATTAGGTACAATGCCATCCTGGTTTTTTATACCCTAATGCATCGTGCCTACATTTGTTATCAAACATAAGGTAATTGGCCCTTTGAAAATCGCAACTCCTCGGCAATAAATCATCATCATCATCATCATCATCTCATGTCTTGTTGGAATATCTTATTTTCTTCTATCTCTTGCTTTTCACGCTAACATGGTACCATGACAATTAATCATAAATGATCGATAATGCATCCATCCTATATCCACAAACCTTCAGCATACTGCATAATGCATATCATACCATAGAAAGCATTAATAATACCACATTCATTCATCCCGATCATTGCATAATATAGATTGGTTATTCTAAACATCTTATAAACCATACATTTATCACCTATTTGCATAATCATAAAAGAATCATCATATCATATCGTGTACATCCATATCATCCATGCATCATCATATCATAAATTAAATATAAACATCATAATCATCTCATCATTAATAATGTCACTATCATGGTACAAATCAGGATCAAGTGGGTGTAATATATCAAACTAAGCATAAGTCTACCGATGGTTGATGACTGTCTACATCATCAAATCTGTCTACATCAAATATTTGAGTTGAACTGATCTTGAGCCTCTTTGTTGAGAGATCGACCCTCAAATCAAACCTCTTCGCCCGATCTCTCGAAGGGGCAGTAAACTGGCGTAATTCTTTTTGCTGGGGCAACAATGGGGCATCCGAAAAAAAGAAAGAAAGAATTTTTTACTTTTGATCATGGCAAGATTATTCTTTGAACCAATGCAACAAGTGCACTCCTTCAAAGAGGGGAAAAATGTATACATAGAAAATATACAGATTGATATTGCACACTCAATCTCGATCTACTAATATCATTTCATTCTGAATTATCCCTCTATCTAACCATTTAATCGAATAGCCTTATTTGATTAAAGTCATCATAATTCCCCTATTTAATTAAATAGTCGATATTGTTTAATTAAATCTCTAAATATATCTATTAAATTAAATAAATTAAAAGCTTATTTGATTTAATCTAACACCATCTCTTTTAATTAAATAAATCAAAATCCTTATTTAATTATTCTCTTATCATATTCCTCTCTTATTTAATTTAAATAAATCCATAAATTTGAGTCAAATAGGTCACATCATTTAATCTCTCATTAAATTAATCAACCCTTGATTAATTTAAGCTCTTGCCATGTCCCATCCTCTAGATTTTGCAAGTTGCACATGAAAATATATTTAATTAATTTATTGAATCTCTATTTTCCTCACAAGGCATCTTTTTGGAATATCTTTCAAGTTTGAATTCAAAAATTCCAAGTGGACATGTAAATCCAATAAGGCATTAACTCCATCTTACATGTCCCTTGCCTTGAGCCAAGTGGCATTTATTGCATTTTATCTTCCCTCTTGCAAGTCATTTCAACAAATTTGAAATTCAAAAATAAGCATTTATTGGAACAATCCTCAAAACTTGCACATCCTTCATCCACTCATAGATTGACAAGTGGCATCTTTCCATTGGATGAATGTTAATCCCATAGTGCTCAAATTTGGACATTCATCCATCTTGGCATTCTATAAATAAAGTGCTCATATCCTCTTTTCAATATCCAAAAATTATGCAAAGTTATTATGCTAAAATATTTAGCCATTTCCATCAAATATCATTGAATCATAGCTAGGTTATGTAGGTTTTTAGCTTGGAAGCATTCATCCTTCATAAATAAAGTGGATCAATCATCAACATATCTTCAACATATCAATCTTGCATCATAGGAATTGGGAAAGGGCCAATTTTCTCATCAAATTGGCACTTCCCCCATGGGATCATGAGTTTGCAAATTTAAATTAGGTTTCAATCTATTTTGTTGTTTTCATTGTGTTCTTCATTTTTTATTTTCTTAATTTGAGTTTTGTAAATGGATTTCATGGGGAATCCTTGTTCTTACTTGCAATCTCTAACTTAATGTGTTTCTTCTCATTGTTTTGTAGGTATTAGGATTGGGGTTCACACACCAGGTTCAAAAAAAAGTTAGTATCTAAACAAGACATTAAGATTCACATCACCATTTGACTCTACATTTTCTATTTTCATTTTGAGAATAAGTACTTTACCTAGCAGATTCGCCATTCTATTGGTTTTTTTCTAGTACACCTATGGAATCTCTAAAGACTAGCCAACTCCTACACTCAAGACCCTTAAAATGAATGGATAACTAACAAGATTAAGTCAAAAACTAAAATATTCTATAGTTTAGGCTTTGTGGGACCTAGGAGGGTGTTCCTATTGTGTTCATTTTGGTTGATGCATTGTAGAAAACATTACTTCATAGATCAATTCCTATGAGGAGAAAATATACATGAATTATTGAAACATTGTCTTATCTTTGAGAAAACTGCGACCCACTCACTAGGAACCAAGGGTTATTTCAAAATACTTCACACACATGCCTCATGATTGATGAATTTTAAGATGAATTTTCCTTCTAATTTTAAATCGGTGACTAGATAGACAATTAATACACTTCTGATGTCAATACTTAACAAATAGACCAATGTCCTATCAAATAGGGCATCAAAGTCACATACGCATCAACCAGTAATATAGAAATGATTTAATTATGATAATAATGGATAACTCTCACAATACTATGCGTCATCGAGCTCGCAATTTCTAAGACATATCTGCCTACCAAATCCTTTGTAAATTACTTCAAATTTATGGCTCTATTTAAGCATTTTAATTGATTCCTTAAATTAAAGTAGAAACTGAGGCACACATTCAAACAAATATTTGAAGATGAATAAAGATATCCTTAATATTTCATTCAAAACTTGCAACTACCTGCAAAAGGAGAGAACATGCATCATAATTATAGATTTTTTTCGATGTCAGTCATTACTATAAAACCATTTAAGATCACTACATACATGCCATGAATTTCTTTTATAGCACATGGAGTAAACAAGCTTCTGGCTAGAAATGAAGTTACAATTTAGATGTATCATTTCACAATAATTTGCATTTCATTTCAAAATTCTCCCGAGAACACAATCTGCAATCATTTTCCAAAAGGGGAGGAAAAATGTGTAACCATCAAAATTTCCTAATATCGCCAAAAGTAGCCATTAACCTTTGGTGTAACCCATCAAACCCCATCCACAGTTAGCCTATTCATCAGAAAACCCAACTTCAATTGTCCATATTCAGCATAAAACTCACCAAAGCCAAAATGTGAGAAGAACTAGCATATAATTTCATCTTCACAATAAAAATCATGAATGCAAAAAATAATTCCATTACATAGGACCAACACCAACACTTGAGCCATGGTAGACACACCCACTCGGTGTCGTGAAAACTACGGGAGACTAAACCTCATCTCCTTCCTAGTTCTTGTAATTTCTTAGAAGAGAGCCATCATGCCCACTTAGAGTCTGCATAGATATTGGCATGACTGAAAACATCTTCATCCCGGGGCAGCAATTGGAATCTACATCATGAGATACCACTGATAGATAGAGTCTATCTTTGTAGCACTCTTCAAAGAACTATTTGTGATTGCAATAGGAGAATTATGTCACCTGTATGAACCACGTCCATAACTCACCCTCCTCGAAACTCTGGATCCAAACAAGGTAGGCTCTTTTCCCCTTTCTCCTATCCTCCCAATGGCAACAATTTGGTGCAATAGCCTCCTACTAGACCTAATAGGGACAAGTGATGGTTTATCGGCACGAACCTTCTCCTTTGCAATCAGAGCATGTTCAAGTATATTGCATTCCTTCTCATCAACACTATCTTGCTCTTTCTTCACATTGAACCTTGGTGACCTCAAAATTTGGTCTCTAGCAACCACAAACTTACTCATTTTGATGCTTGGCAGCTTCTCAATCTTGCAATCGGACACTATTCACTTAGTTCAAATTCATAAAATTACTAATTGTTAAATGCAAATGATGAAACTAGCAGTCATTCCTCCTATATTTATTGAGTGACATGATGATAAAAACCATCAATTCCCAAAGAAAATGCATACATGAAATGGTGGAAATTCATTGGCATGCATATTATCACCGTTTATTTCCCAACTGCATAGAAATCTACATATTACACTTCATTATTACTAGCAATTAAGTCTCCACATGCACAAAGATCAATTTGATCGCTCCCGCAAAGAGCATACCATTACTGCTTGTTGGTTGTCAAACTAAATGGCCATCATGTACCTATCTATTGATTTTGAATGTCATTTGTTGATCCTTTGATGATATGGTAGATCAAACGACTCACATTGAGCTGATTGAGTTTGAATTTCAATAGTTCTTTACTCATTTGTCTCATGCCAATAGCATTCGTCCAAATCAGATGACACCTCACCCATTGGTGGGTCTTACCCATTTCACTAACTGGTGGATTAATCCACATGTCAAGATCTTGCCACTCTCGTAGCCTTCAATGATATTTCATCTTTTCTCCATGAGTTAGCAAGGAACAACACAGATTATTCCCTATGCCCGATCTTCACCGTCGGTTTGGATTTTCACCGTCGGTTTGGAATCATGAGCAACAAGTCCAAGAATGGAGACTGGGCCTCACATCCATATAAGGACACTCGTCCTCACCTTGCAATCCTCACATAGCATAACAACCAACATTTAACATCTGTGAGCTGGCAGGGTATGGGTATAATTATTTCCCACAGTCACAGATCCATAAAACTACATAGACGATAAGGTTAGCATTAAAGAAGGGGCTATTCTTAGGCCAATGATGGTTTGACCCTCAAGGATGAATGACTTTTTCTTTTTTCTTTTTTTTTTCTTTTTTTTTTTAATTCGAGGGGTAAACGCTTTTGATCGGAGCTATGAACCGGGGACAACCATTCAACAGTACCACCTCAACGGGGTTTGAACCTTGGTGGCAAGAACAACAATGCCACCTATAAACCATCACACCATGCCAATACTGGCAAGGATGAATGACTTAAGCTCAAGTCATTTAGGAAAATATTTATTGGCCCAACATTAGGAAAAAAATTGAAGTGGGTCACAAACTAGATGACTGACGCTCTAAACCAAAGGGGTTAGTGGGTGAATGCATATGATGGCTCTAGTGAGAACTTGGAAAATGGGAAACTGACAAGGAAAGTCAATGTGGAATTAGAAGAACATAGGTTTTTCTAAGACAAAACCCTAGCCAAACCATGGGGACAAAGGCTTTATATGATGATTAAGTCCATGTGCTACTTAGAAATTGCAAATTTTTGGGGAGCTCCATCACAACCTACTTTTTTTCTAACGAGTGATTCATTTAAAATATGAGATCCAAGAATCTTGAAACACCTATCAACCCAAGAGGTGAATTGAATCAAGATTGAGGGATCTTGCACTCTTTCCTTTATGCAAGGATGGGGTGGTGAGCTAGATCTCAATTTGAGGGAGAAGGAATTAGACTAATGAAAAAACCCTAATCCAAGGTCTAACATATAAAATGCATAATTGAACACAAAATAGAAATAAAATACAACTTTTCTATAGGAAGAAGTCAACAAAGTTGTGCACCTAGTAAAATATAGCTTTTTTGTGCTGCTAATAGGGACTCATTCGCCACAAAAGGTGAATGGGTCCTGGTAATCCTTTTTGGGGAGCTCTGAACTGGAAACAAAAGCTTGAAATGTTTGGAATCTAATGCCTACCAACCCTGAATAGGGACTCATTCTCCCTTAAAGGTGAATGGGTCCTACTATGGCTTCCTTGAAATCTCTGAATTTGTATTGCAACTTTCAGTTTTGCTCTTCTCCTTTGAACTTTGAAATCCATATTTCTAAATCTAGATTTTCCTATAATGTGCAAAACAAATTTCATATCTTGTAAGTGGATAGGGGTTTTCCTTAGTCAAACCCCTTGTTGGTAATTAAACCATTGATGATGAATAAAAATCTGAAACATGTAATTTTATGTGCAATCTCAATCTTAAGCATGTCTAAGACTAAGATCCAATAGAATATAAAGGAAATTTTACCCAATTGGGTTAGGATAAAGCCCTTGAATGTAATGTGAACAATGTGAATGACTCACTAAAGAAGATGTCTGATCCCTCCAATGAATCAAAAATCTGAAAATACCTCTTATAGGCTACAAATAGGATGATTATAGAAGATGGAATCACTTAGGAAACAAGTCCTTAGGCTTGGTTGTATGACTTGTGCATCTCCCAACACCTAGAATCCATAATGATTCTCCATAGGAATCTATCATCAACCTTCAATAATGCTTGATCTTGGATACAAAATGAGCTTGAATATCTTGAAATGTTGATCTAAACTTCACTTTTGATCTAAAAAAGTTGTGTTATACGGTCGTGCTATGTTTGAATTGTAATTGGTTTGACTTAAAAACTTTATTAAAGAAAAAATATTCAATGAAAAAATATCTAACCAAGTGGAAGCACTAGATATCAGAGTTACAAATATAAATTCAAAAGAATTAGAATTTTATCCTTCATGGAAAAAAATTTATGTGTTATATGGTGTGCATCACTTTTTAAAAATGTTGTTTTCTAAAAAAATAACTAGTTTTCATGGGAGATGGAAAAAAAGGTACAATTTGATTCCAAATATTTTGAAAAACATATTTTTAGAATCTACAGACAAAATGTGATGAGACTCTATTTTGTATCATCTTCAACTTCCTCACGGTTTAGCCGCTATAGGTGCCCAAATGTGAAGATTTAGTTTAAAAAATAATTTCAATGTCCAGTTTGGGAAAAAATTGTAAACCACTATTATGGGATCACCCCATTGATTGTTGAGATTGAACAACATCTTACACATTTCAGAAGCTCTCTATTAAGAAATAAAAAATGAGGAGATTCCAGAAATAATGAACAAGGAGACACTAGAACCGATAGTTATAGTTGAAAGGGAACTTTTATTAGGAAGGCTTTTAGTTGCTCTTAGTTTTCATTCAACTTCCTTTCCACTAGTTCTTGGCTTGTCTCAGCTCTAGTTTGTCAAGAACAAAGCTTTAGTTTTAGGGAAAGGATCTTTGACTTTCAAATATTCCAGTATTGGTTTTGATTACCCTCTTCTAGACAGTTTTGGAAGACAAATACTAATGAGAGGGTTCAATTTGAAGCTTGAATTATAGGATAAAAATAATAGCACCAAATTGAATAAACTGAGAAGAACTATGCACAATCTTTGTATTAGAGCTCATAGTATGTGGATATTGTGGATTACTGAAGAGCTTTCAGGCATTCTCATAAGAGATATAAGGAGGGATGATTCTTTATCCATGAAAACTCCTTTGAAGGTTTGTATTATCATTTGCATTGTATATTTTGTTTGTTGTGGCTTATGGAGTTGGTTTAATTTCCATGATTCATCTGCAGTGAACTATAATTCATCACAAACTCTTCAAATAACAAATACTAAATAGATTTGTGTGTGCATCTAGAACAAACAATAACTCAAAAAGCACATAAGAAAATTATTAGGTAGTGCACAAGCAAACAATCAACTAGTCACTCTACTGAGAAGCAATTGGGAGAGTAATTGCAACTTTATTTCCATAAGAGATATAATGGCTTTTGATAACACCTATTGTATGAATATCCTACAATCATTGTGCACTATAACTCTATGTCTTGTAGTAGCATATTCTTGAATACTTGGGACATTACATGATGATATGAAGAGCTTTATATTGTCAGAGCATTTGTATTTTCCCACCCACAAAATAAATATTTGATCTAATTTAGAGGAAAAATATGTAAATTTGGATTGGATTTATCAGTTTTAGATCAGAACTACATTAAAAAAATAACAATGAAGAAGCAATGTATTCAAGTTTAAATTGTAAAATTTAATATTCAACATAGTGTATCCCAACCAACTAATCTCACATCATGGACATCAAATTGTAATAGGAAAAAAAGGATTACTAAAAGCATCTATGTCATTAGAAGTTCATCTACAAGATGTATAGAAACTTCACTTCTATTCCCAAGATCTACAAGATTTAAAGTAGCCTAGTCAAGCAATATTTTCACTAATGTTTAGTTAACCAGACAAGACATGTGAACAAAACAAAATTTCATTTCACATTTTAAAATTTCATTGAATTACAAGTCTACATGTCTCTCTTTGTTTCCAAGGATTAGAATCTTATGGATATGATTCCTTTTTTCCTACTCCATAAAATGTAAGATTTAAGTCTCTATTTATTTTGTTCTCAAATTCCAAATTGAAAACAAAACCCAAAAAAAAATAGTATATCCAATTCAAAACATCTAATTTTCTTGCTAAAATTGACTTGAAATTTAAAAGATGGATTTTGTGAAACATTTTAGGTACCTTACATTATTTCCATGTTTAAGCTCTACCGAACGACCATCTACATCCACCAAAAGTAGATTCAAGGAATGCCTCTCCTGTAGAAGAAACAAAACTAAGGTGTTACAAAATTCCCACCTATATTTGCATACTCGTGTTCCATCTCAGAAATCCCATATGAAACCATTTTATCAACAAAACAAACCCAAGCATATGGATAAAAATAAATTCAAGATATCATAATCAAGACTGTGAAGCTTCTTAGAGACAATAGAGTGATGAATTGAGTAAAATAATCTCATCAAACTCATTGAAATATTCAACAGGATATACCTAATTAAAGTGATGCATAAGATTTAAAACATAAAGCAATGCAAATGAAAAAAAAACATGTCACCAAATTAACAAAAAAACATTGCAAATGGAAATAGAATATTCCCATCTAGTTGGAAAATTAGTATTTATCAGCTTTTACATGATAAGTGATAATTTGGAAGATTTACCATTAAATGATAACCGGTTTACCATTCAATGAAAGCTAAAACTTGTATTCCCTCAATAGTGGTTTTCAGTCTCAAATCTCACACTATATGTAGTTTATTGACTAATAATTTTTAGAGGCCCATAACTTTGATTATATCCTTATACCATCTATTTGTAACATAATTCATATAAAATATGGAACAATTTTTCTTTTAATTTATGGATATATCACTAAAATGGTGCCATATGTATTATGTTGGCTATTCTAACTAATACCCTTCACCCCCAATAACCATTATAAAGAGGTAACTAGTAGTTGACCTTATAACTAATACAATTGCTATAACTACTTTAAGCTAATATCCTCTCTCACAGAGGGGATTGTTATAACTGATACAGTTGTTACAACTAATATGTTCTGGTAGGGTATGTGCAGGATCATCATGGAAAAAATAGGCCCTTAAGTGGCAAAAAATTCAAAAAAATCAGAGTTAGGCAACTTGACGTAAAACTTTGAATAAGTTATCTATATTATTTCAAAAATATGTAAGAATAGAATTTGTAGAAAACTGAGTGTAGTTTCTAAACTACTATGTTTATTAAAAAAAAAAAAATCTACTTGGTAAAAATTTGAAATTTCAATGTAGTAGTACTTAAATTTTAGGGAAAAAATAAGAAGTGTTTGTCTGACCACCCTAACCACAATAAAATGATAATAATTTTTTATAATATTTTAGATATAAGTACAGGACTCATGTCGCAGTGTGATGCATAGCTTTTTATAATTTTTTTCCAAGTAAATAATTAATTATGAATTTTTTATTACAAATTTTAAAAAATAAAAAAAGCTCGTATGTTTGACCACCTTAACTTGGCCAAAAATTCATAAAATTTAACTTTTTTTTTTAATCCTATAGAATATGAATCATAGAATGTGACACGTGTTTCAGATTCAAAAAATGTGATATTGTTTGAAAGCTATAGATGTTTTTCAATCACCCTATCAATGAGGACTTAAGTCATAATTCAAATAGAAAATGAATAATAATTATTTATTAAATTCAAAGTAAAGCATGATTTATATTGGTGGACAGCTGAGAATCTCCTTTAAAATCCCTTTTCGTTTCATCAATTTTGGGTAACAAAAAAGTTATTAGCCACATGGGCCATCATATCAATTACACATTGCCACTTTTTGGCCCATCATGATCCTGCACATACCGAGTAGAGGGGATTGTTATAACTAATACAATTGTTACAACTACTACTAGTTATCCCTCTAGCTTGGTTTTTTTCCACTACAATAAAGAAGAAGGATACTTATGGTAAAGTAATTTGGTAAGTGTATACTTGGTGATGAATTATATGCTAATCTAGACTGAAGCCATCATCTCTCCTAATCTTCATTGCAACAATAGTATCCTATATTTCACCTTTGTATATGACACTGTACAATCCTTCCCCTAATTTCAAATGCTCTGAGAAGTTTCCAATGGAAAATTTGATGTCATTGAGAGATTATTTTCTATAAAGAAGATTAGTCGAGGAAGAGGGCGAGGTTTCAATCCATGGTCTCGAATCCAAGTAGTCTTGAAGCTTTATAATTGCATCATCCCTTTCTTGCATGAGGTGATCTTTTATCTCCTTTAGTCACTCGATCTCTATAAGTTCTTTGAGGGATTCAATCTCACGAAATCAAAAATGAAAACCATCCTCCATTTCAGTTTTGGTGCTCATATTTTCTTTTTGTTTTCTGCTATTTCCCCCCATTTCTTTAGGTTTCTTTATTTCATTTTATATCTTTAGGTTCTTGTAGTCTTTTTATGGCTTTAGGATGCTTTCTTAATTTCTTAATTTCTTTGTTTCTTGTAAGGTTTCTCATTTCATATTTTATTTTATTTTTAATCTTGTTTGGTCTTTCGTTAATCTCATTATTTCTTTCTTTCTTGGATTGACCCTTTCTTTATTTCATTAAGCTTTTTTAATCTCATTAATTTTATTCTATTTTTAATCATTTTTGTTGTTTCCTTAATTTCTTTATTATTTTGGTTCTTGTATTCATTTCATATCTTTAGGTTTTACTGTTTTATATTTTAATTATTTTATAAATTTCTTCAATTTTATGGGTCTTGTTTTAAATTTTCTTTCTTATATTGCAAATTTTATTCAGTGTATTATTCACTTTTGTGTTAATAATTAATTTTATTTTGATTTTATTATATTATTTCAATCATTCTTTATTTTAATTTCATTTTTGTCTCTTTATATAAGGTTTCTTTCTTTTTAGTTTGTTTGTTGTTCTGGTGCAGTCTATTTTTTGGTATTTACATTAGTAGATTTAATTATTTTAGTTTTCCTATTTATTAATTTTTTATCTTTTTTTAGGTAATCTCTAAGTCTTTTCCCTCTAGTCCTCTCACCCCCTCACCTATTTATCACTCCTAGTCTACTACTTTCTAACTTTCTACTCTCTTGTTTCATGTTTTTTCCTAATGATGGATCATGGAGTTTGATCCAAAATGTTGATTCAAAAAACTCACATAGTTTCAATCCAGAAATATGAACAAACCCATATTTTATTTTTTATTTGTGTGAAAGTGTCTTCAAGATAGCCCTCAAAATGCAATTGGATTGTTTAAATCATATTTTATTAGTGAAATTGACCACAATTCCTCTTTGATACATTTGACATGCTAGCACAACATGAAAATCAAACTAGCTTCAAATCATAGTTAAAAACATTAATGATTCATTAACATAATGAGGAATAAAAGTTAAAGAATGTAAATGTTAATTTTTTTTATAGAATATGTGAAGGCCTTAAGACTGTACTGAGAGGCAATTCCTTCCACACAATAGGTATTTTTGGTGCCCCAAGCAACCTAGGTGGCCAAATGGCCCACTTAGGTAGGGGTCCCATGAGGTGAGCTTAAGCCCTATGGATTATGATCAAATTCGAAAGAAAAAAGAGTAGAGGAGTAATAGTCATTTATCTAATCATTTATTTAGTCATTTATTTAGTCATTTTTATTTTTTTGATATTAGTCATTTATTTAGTCATTTTTATTTGTCTAATATTAGTCATTTATTTCCCAAATACTACTAGTGTTAGTCATGTGACTAAAATTTTTAGTCACGTGACTAAAATTTTTTGTCACATAGTCATTTACTTGTCAAATTATACTAGTGGTGTAATTTTTTTGTGTGGAATTTAGCTTGGAATAGATGGTTGACACGGGATAACCTTCACAAGAGGGGATTCCAAGGTCCCTCTATGTCTGTTCTATGTGACTACGATGAGGATGATTCTTCCCATTTATTTTCCAGTTGTTCTTATTCTATGCTACTTTGGAATTGGTGGTGGGGTGTTTGGAAACATCCTTGTTTTCATGCATCTTCCCTTGTTGAGTTCCAGGCCTCTTTTCTCTAGATTGTGTGGAGCATTGGTCCTACATTCATCCTTTGAAAAATTTGGTTGGAAAGGAATCGTAGGATTTTTCATGGGGATAGGATGATGGCTCAACAGGTTTGGTATAGACTTTTGGCTATGATCCAAGAGATAGTGGAAGTTAAATTTGAAGTGGATTTTTCCATTGGAAGAGAGTGATGCTGAGATTGTGAATATATTGGGCTTGCAGGGGTTGACTTTGGTCTTTGCATGTGTCAGAAGAGAAAGGAGGGATAAAAAGAAGGTTCAAAGGGTTGGAAGATGGTTGCATCCTCTAGCATATTTTCTAAAGATTAGTACTGATATTCCTCTAGAGTTAAGCTTGGGCCTACTAGGATTGGTGGAGTTGGAAAATACTGTTATGTTTTGGTCACTTTTTTTTCTCCATCCATATGGGGAGGAATTCTAACAACCTTATGGAAGGGTCGGTGATTCTCTGGGATATTGAGTGTGCTTGTGCCTTGGGTTGGTGTAATATTATCTATGAATTTGCACAGATTATTGTTAATAAGTTGCTCAAGCAAATGGTGACTAAGGTTAATTGGTAGATTGTGTTGGTGGTTCAACAAATTTTGTAAAGGTGCTCTACATTGGATGTGGTGTATTTTGTCTACATTCCACGAGAATGGAATAGGGTGGCTAACTATTTGGCTAAGTGGACTTCAAAACATGATGAATATTAGAGGATTAAGGGGTGGAGACAGTTATCCCCTAAGTATGTTTAGGATTTAGAGAGGTTCATTGCTGATAATATGGAGGGATAATTTTTTGGTGGCTATTTGTATGGTGGTTTTGTTTTAGATGGATGTTTTTGGGTTTTCCATTGTTGGATCCTACAAGAGCCTATAGTATGACAAAGATCAAAGGAGATGGCCAAGCCCCCAGGATCTAAGATCCTACATCAAACCAACATATGAAAAAAGGGACATAGACAAGGTGTATGATATGCAACATCAAGATACAAAAAAATACAATGTCAAATACCTAAAGAAAAAAAAGAGAAGAACAAAACTAAATAAAAACCAAATAAAAAGGATGGGCAAGCCTTGGCCATTTTTCAAACATGATGTGGATTAGATCTAATATGTTTTTCCAAAACATTTACAAGTGGAACATGATGTCCACTATGCAAACCAAACACTCACTCACAAGGGCTAGTGGAACCTCAAGTAGTCCACTAGGTGAGCCCCTAGTGAGACACATACACATGCAATCAGTATGTGCTCACATAGATAAGCAAGTTGCTATAGGAAAGTCACACCTAAGTCTATCTACTAGAGGCTAACCATACCAATGCTATACCTTCTAATAACTTTGATATGGCACCACACAACATGAATGGAAAAAATTCATGAGGAAAGCAAAGCTTTGTATGCTTGACACCCATGAACAAAAAAATGGCTCCATAGGCAAGCAAAGTGTGTTATTTAAGGAAACCATATAACAATTATTGTAAATGAAAAATTTTGTAAGGTATGTTCAAAGGAGTTTTTCTTAGTTCATTTAAGATCCTACCTTAGGAACCATTATGTATAATGCCTCCAAGAGAGAGTCAATCAAAGAAAGAAGATTCAAAAATTAGGGGATACAATGTGTCACATCACACCACTAAGAGGAATATAATTTTCTAGGAGAGATCACACTCTTGAGGGACATCACATCTAATGTCACTACAAAGAAAAATTCACATCACATGGAGTAAGAAGACTACACAATGAAACATGAATTAAAAAATGCAAAATAATAATACCATTGTATTGCCCCAAAAATTCAACAACTAAAGATAACTAAGTATATCACATGTGATCCAACTTAAGGCATTTTTCCGGCATCCCATGCTTGCCCTTATATATATATGGAAGGTGGTCAACTAGCCTAAAGAGACAATGGAAAGTATTATACAGGGATAAGGCTACCTAACCCCTTGCCCCCACTTAGTGGAAGACAAGGATGAGCTGAGAAAGGATGATCATATGTGTCTCCTTGCAAAAAAGAAATGATTTGTAATGAGTGTAAAACATACTTAGTGAGTATGTTGTGATCCTACAACTATTACATGGTAAGGAGCAACAACGATTGTTATTAATTATAATGAGTAAACAAAGTATAAACTTTATACATATCTAATGTAGCATCTATTTGTGTATCTATTAGTTTAGGATGTACCAAAGTTAAAGTTGTCTTAGATGAATCCTTTGTAATAGTGTGAAATTGAGTGAAGGATTTTTGTTTCTTTTGATGGGACCATTAGTCATTTCTTGCATTTTAGGCTCTATAGGGACATGAATACCTTTTTCACTAGCACCAAATCCTTTTCCACTATACCCAAATTGTTTCATAACTTCATAACCTCTTACATAAAGCTTTTTAACTTCTTTAGGATTCGGTGGTTATTCATAATCAACTTCATTAGATTTTTTTGTGTATGTTTTCCTTTCTTCTAAAGTGGTTGAAGTGGATGCTTTTGAACGTTGTATTTACATTATCACTTTTTCTTTTCCCTTTTTAGACTCTTTTTTTATGATCTTGTATTCTCCCATGAATGTATCTATGAAATCAAAGGTTTCTCATGCATCTTCCAATAACTTTATGACTTCTTCAATATGTGTTTCTTTATCATTTTCTTGTACAAGTTCTACATGTTTGGTTGTTTTCAAGGGATATCTAATGTGCATAACCTCAAAGGAATTTTTTTATCTTCATGATCTCTTAGTGAAGAGGAGTCTAATTTTACTTCATTATTTTCATATAAGGAAGTCATATTACTATTGTTTGAAAGAAATGTTTCAATATTGTCATTTTCTTGCACTAGGATACCTTCCCTAGTAGGAGAGATTTTTAGAGAGCTACAAACTATATGTTGATGACATTCAAAGGTTGTTTCTTCTAAAATAAATTCATTACAAGGAAGGTATCAATTGTTGGATTTCTTGCTTGTCAATGATGGCATTTTATTGTTCAATAATGTTGTCTCTAGGGGATGAGAGATATATAGGATTCTCATGACTTGCATCGATTAGATCTTGTAACACAAAGATATCTTCTTTAAAAATAGGAGAGATATTAGGAGAGGGACAAATTTTATTATTATTCATAATTTCATTATTTTTCTTCAAGTTCTCATTCTCTTGTTCTGTAATATATACCCTAGTAGGAGAGCTTTGAGGAAAGTTACAAACTAGAGGTTCATCACATTCCATGCTTAGATTTTTTAAAGTAGCTTCATCAAAAATAAGGGAGGCATCAAGAGAAGAATAACTATGATTTTCATGGTTACTAATGATTGTAATTTTTCATTAAAATAGGTCTTCCCAAATGGTAGGGGATTTAGGAAAGGGAGAAACAAGATTCTCATGTCTGTTAATAAGTGTATCTTCTAACACCAAACAATATTCTTCATATCTATAAGAGATATTAAGAGAAAGATAAGTTTGATTGTCATGGCTATCTACAATTATATCACCATGTCATGTAATGTATTCCCAAGTAGGAGAGGTAGGATTGTCATAGCTCTCAATCATTTGATCTCATAATATCAATATATCCTCCACAAAAATGTGTTTTTCATGATCATTCATGATTGTATCCTCTTTCACTAAAGCATTCTCAAAAGTAGGGGAGGTTTTGGGATATGAATAAAGACTAGGTAAAGTGGTAGCAATGATCTCATCTTCTTGTGTCATAATATATTCCCAAGGGAGAGGAGGAGAAGGAAAAACAAGACTTTCGTGATTCTCAATGATTATATCTTCTTTCACCAAGATACATTTGTTACGAATAAGAGAGGTATTGGGACAAGAATAATTATTATTGTCATGATTGTTGATGCTTACATCTACTTATATCAAAGCTTTAGTGGATGATCTAGGGGAGATGAAGTCATCAAGGGCTTTATCTAACATGTCAAAGTCATCACTACTAAAGGGTTTGAATGATCTGCTTTCTCCAAGGTTAACTATTGATCATCAAAGGTTATGCCTCTCTGACAATCTTATGGGAAATTCAGTGAGTGGGGTACCAATTTGTGCCTCATTGAATACCTCTGGGATTTTTATAGAAAATTGACTCTTCTTTGGGGGTTTGGAGCAAAGGGTAGAAAGAATTGTAAATATAAAACATAAAAAGGGTGATATGCCAATGCTTTTACATCATTTGAAACCCAACCGCTCCTATGATTGATATAATTAGACACAGAATGCCACAACCCTTAATGGTTGGAAAGAGAACAAAGAACAAAGGCTAACAACAATCACAATGCAGACTTTCAAATCTTCCCGCAGGTAGTGTTCATTAAGGTCTGATCAAACATAAAGATTTCTAAGGGTAATAGAAAGAACATTCATAAATTACGTAAAATATCTGTCCTAATACAACATAATATAGTAAAAAACAACCCTTAAAAAAAAAGAGAACTCTAATGACAATCCAATTTTCACAAGTCACTATTCTACTATATGAGTATACAACATGGAAATCGCCTACTTAAACTATTCAGATTTCCCTTGCAAGACATAATGTTTCATTCAAAATAGTAATATAAAGAGAGAAAGCTTGAAAAAGGCCATACATGCACATTGTCAACAATTTCTCCTCAATAGTTCATGATTTAAATATCAAATTAACTTTAAAAGAAAGGTTAGATGCCAATCTAACAATAGTTTAAGCTTTAAAAGATATAACATGCCAGAGATAAGTAGCTATGCAATTATGCTTCTGAAAAATAATTTTATATCTTAAGAAAACTAAAAACAAATTCCTTAGCCAAGGAAACTGAAACTTGGAATCTAACCCCTCATTGTGTCATCACCTTCCTTATATAACTGTAGAAAAAGAAAGCACCATCTCAACACAAAAGTAAATAATGCCAAGTGTTCACAATTAATGGCACATCGTCTGATCATAGATCTTTTGTTAGGTCACAATGATCTTTGCTCATCAATTCTTAGCTACCACATTGATGCTTTTTAGATATTTCTAAGCAAAGATAGAGGCCCATAAATAATCAAACCCCAAAAACAATAGCCTGGAAAAAAGGTCCAGTTGACTGATCACATCACCCAAATGCACCAACTCAAAGCTTCCATCCCAAAAACCAAGAAAAGAAAAAGGCCAGCCAGCTACAACAAAATCCCCAAAAGATATCACTCCATAGGAAACACAATCTACCCACAACAAAGAGGTGATGTGTCAAAAAGGTGGACACTTTCAAGCTCATGAATATAGCTGCATAACCACCACAAGTTCTGAACTCTATCTTGAAAGGAAGATGAAAGATGAAAGTTGCATAGCCACCACATGGTGCATTGTGAACCTTTATGATAACTCTACTTGAGTGCGAGCACACCTGAAATTGAAAACATTACATTAGAGGAAAATCAAAATGATTAATGAAAAAATGCTTCTTATTTCTGGCAACTCATAGGGGGTCTTCGCTAGTGGAGGTATGAACCTATGCCTTTGGTTATTCTTGGATTTTGATGAAAGTGGCATGTTGAGCCTTCCATTCTGCATCAGTTGGTAGGATGAGGGTCTGGATCTACCTATATGCTTGTTCAAGATCAAAAATATCCTTAAAAGAGATGAATCCCCATCTAGAAGAAACCCCTCCTAGGTGATAATAGAGTTGAGAAAGAGGATAGACCTCATGCTCAACATCATTTGTCATGGGCATTGCAGTCAAACCTAGGAGTTATATAAAGTTCTGGATTTTGTTAGATTGCATTAGTGACCTACTCCACTATCAACACATCTTCATTTGGTGAAAGAAGAGGAGGTAGCCCATAAGTAACCAAGATGTTGAAGTCCTTCTTGATCTCAACAACCTACTTATTCAACACCGTTTGGTACTCTCTACATTTTTCTGCAACCTTGTCATAGTTGATGATCTCATTAGCTTTCATGGAGGTGACCTGGTGATCAAGAATCCATGCTCTTTTGCAAGACTTGGTTAGTGGTGATGCACAACTTGGAATTAAATTTTTTTGAATCTGCCACTTAGGATGAACATTTCTGCATAAAGTGATCAACTATCAAACCAACCTTGGCATTCAATTCCCAAACATCTTTTAAAAATTATAAAGTGGGCCCAAGAATGATAATACCAGTTGCGATCCACTCCCAAAGCATGGATATTAGCCTCTTCATTATCATGAGGGCTCCAAATCCTTGTGCAACAACTAACTGTTGGTTAAATTGGGACTCTCTTGCCCTTGTGCTTTCTTCAATTTCACTTTTCTCCTGAATGACGTTTGCCAATTCTAAGCTTAGTCTTCCGACTTATTGTTTTGACTCTTCTACTTCTACCTAGATCCTCCAAAGATCATTGGAAGTTCAAGATTGGGCATTATTCATCTCTCTTTTCAAATTTTCAATTTCATCATGAACCTGAAACTATTCACTCTAAGATTTTGCAAGCTACTTAGATGCATCTCCTTGCTAGCCTTAAATTTTCCTTATCCTGATCACTTCAACTTCTCTAGCTTGAATGTCATTCCATAGTCTACTTACTATTTCTTTTACATTTGCCAACTCTACCTCACACTTCTTTAATTTCCTATGCAGCCTCTCATAGTTATCATATACCACCTTCTAAGTTGCTTTGGCTAGGACCACTTTTTCACACAGGCGAGTTTCATTCAATTCTAGGACCACAATGTCAATGTCATATTCCTCAATCTACATTTTCCCTTCAGGCTTGGAGACAAGCAACTTCATGGTAGCAATAAGAAAATAATTCCCCTCTTCATTAAAGAAGGCTTCAATCTTCTTTGTAGTGGGATTCTCGACATTATTCAACAATATTTTCTACTTCCTAGCCTTTAAGGTCTATTTGGTAGCATCAAATTGACCCTAAAGAGTCTAAGTGATATCGATGCTCTATGCTACAATGGAAGCACTAGACAACAGTCTAGAAAGGGTGAAGGTAGGGGAAACTCTGGATGTGTGAGCATGAGAGGACACAAAAGGTAGCATGGTCATGGAAAAGGGTGGAAAAATAAATTCACTAGGGGAAAAACTAGTATGCGTGAACATAGAAACAAGTTGATAGAGAGGTTCCTTCCTAGAAGTAGATGGGCCAGGAATGATGGGTAAAGCAGTGGTAGGGTATGTGTAGGATCATCATGGAAAAAATAGGCCCTTAAGTGGCAAAAATATCAAAAAAATCAAAGTTAGGCAGCTTGATGTAAAAATTTGAATAAGTTATCTATATTATTTCAAAAATATGTAAGAATAGAATCTACAGAAAATTAAATCTAGTTTCTAAACTACTAGGTTTGTTTTTAAAAAAAGAAATCTATTTGGTAAAAATGTTAAATTTCAATGCAGTAGTACTTAAATTTCAAGGAAAAAATAAGTAGGTGTCTGTCTGAGCACCCTAACCACAATAAAATGATAATATTTTAGATATAAGTAGAGGACTCATGTCCTTATGTGATGCATAATTTTTTGTAATTTTTTTCTAATTAAATAATTAATTATGAATTTTTTATTACAACTTTAAAAAATATAAAAACTCGTATGTCTGACCACCTTAACTTGGTAAAAAATTCATGAAATTCAATTTTTCTTTTTTTAATCCTATAGTATGCAAAGCATAGAATGTGATGCATGTTTTGGATTCAAAAAATGTGATACCGTTTGAAAGTTGTAGATGTTTTTCAATCAGTCTATCAATCAATACTTTAGTCGTAATTTGAATAGAAAATGAATAATAATTACTTATTAAATTCAAAGTAAAGCATAATTTATATTGGTGAAAAGTTGAGAATCTCCTTTAAAAACCCTTTTTGTTTCATCATTTTTTTGTAAAAAAAAAGTCGTTAGCCACATACCCATCATATTCCACTTTTTGGCCCATCATGATCTTGCACATACCCGGTATCAACCATTTGAATGGGGACCCTTGACAAGGAAATTAAAGACACAATAATGGTCACACCAGATGATGCTCCTTTGGTGCACAGGGTGGTTTCAATGGGTTCATTGAAACTGGAAAGGGGTGCATTCAAGATTACCAACTCGGGGTCTAAGGATGGAGGTTTACTTTCCATGAGAGGGGGAAAAGGATTGACCAAAGATTCAAAAACAAGAAGAGGGGGAGCAAAAATTACCTAAGTTGTAGTGGTTGCAAAATTTTGTAGGATGGACTCCATTCCTTCATCTTGTTAGAATAGTACATTAGGGGCACCCAGATCTTGGATCCTTCTTTGCTTTGTATGACTATAACTAGCAAGGTTTGATCCTTTGGTAGAAGATCCTTCTCAAACTTGGCCTTCAACGGCCACAACAGATCCTCTTGGAGACTGTCAGGTCCTTTTTCCTTTACTTTGGGTGCTAGAGCTGGATGGAGCTTATGAATCCCTTCACCTCATATCTCTCTAACTATCAAATTCTCAAGGTCTAGAAGCCTAAGGTGGAACTTGTTCCTCATTGATTTCATGGCTCGGCTCATGATTACTATTGTTGGAATCAATTTCTTTATCATATAAGTCCTCGAATTCATCATAAAATGGTTGAAAGTTACTGAACGACGCACCTAGACACCTCATCTCCTATTGGAATCTCTAGAAGTCCATGTTTTTCCTTTCTGACCATCCCCTATGCTTTAGCAACACATTGAGAGATTTGTTTATTGGGAGATTCCTCTAATACTTTTCCTATGACTTGTAGAAACTTAACCATTTTGGTCGCTCTTTTGGAATGTGAGCTAGGTCAATGTATATCTCCACACTTTCTCAACCTAAGTTCCTCCTTTGGAAATACTCCCAAACCTCATGCCTCAAACTATAAACCCTATCCATGTTATAATTCAATTGTCACAAATGAGGACGAAGCCTAAGATTGCTAGTAAAATTTTGATCTTGTCATTAGCCTTTCGCTTAGTCAGTATTACTTGACTCTTAGCAATCACGAGAGGAAGATCATAAAACTTTGTTTTGTTCCTCTCGATGCCATAAATCTTGTTGATGAAAATTACCTGACAACATGCTTCTAGCATGAAGACCTTGTCTATTACAAATTAGGGGAGTCGAAAAGCCTCCCCGGGAAATCCATGAAATATAATAAATGTGAAGTCCTCACCCAGGAAATAATCTAGTGGGGTCAGCGGATCTTCTATCCATTCTATAACCTCAAGAGAGAAATGAACAATGGGTTGAGGAAACAAATCCTGGAGCACTGGCCTCAAAAAATTGTCTACAAACTAATAATAATCCCCTATTCTCAAAATTACAAGGGTCCATAAAGAAATTAGTTGGAGACATCCCCTTTCATCTAGCCTAGATACTGGTAGATTCCTCTCTAGCCACTCCAAATTCTGATGTAAAATAAACTGAGTAAGGATAGAAGAATAACTAAATTTGGACTCAGTATTGTAATTCTTCAGTTGCTCCCTCATGTTTCTAGCTATTACTTCAGCAAAATCATAGTACCTCTGGCTTCTTTCCCTTTTGAGCGCAAGAGCTAGGGAAAAATAGAAAGGATTAACCTCTTCATCATCATCAAGGCCAAAAAACCTAGGACAACATTGAGAACACAAATTGTGTGTCCTTAAATTTGTTGTGCGAAAGAGGCCAACAAATCTACCCTATCTGCGGTCTTTCCTTCATATCATCTTCATAGAAATTTTTTTTCCTAAACATGTCCTCCCCTAGGGCATCCATCCACTCTACATCAAAAAGATCAACACCCTAGCTCATAGGGATACACAACATATCCCTTATGGCTTTGGTAGAAATGGTAATTTTGACCCCTCGCCCCTCAATGGCCTATATATTTTTGTTAAACTTTTTCACACATATGTCAACCAACTTCAGGCGAAAATGTACAATAAAGAGCATAAACTGTGGCAGGCCACTATTCCAGAGTCAAAACACAAAACCCACTGATGGTTCATGCTCTAGCATCCTCTGAAACACACATTCCCTAAGGTTTTTAGGGTTATCCAATAACTGAGGGTCAAAAAAGTTCTCAATAATGTATTGCACTTCCTCTCTTTAGATGTGTTTATCAGGTTGGACCTTCCTACAATGTTCAAATGGTTGCTCTTCTATTGCTAGGACATTGGGCAATGAGTTGCGTCCACAAACATTGACATAACTAGGTCTTTTCTTTGAAACTATGACTTGTCTACCAGAGGTTGATGCTTTCACCATGGCTATACAAGAAAGTTGCAGAGAGTTTCTCTAGTGATAACGACCACTTGCCTTTTGCTTCTTTAGAGAAATCTACTTTTGAGTGCAATCAATTATTTTACTCGTACATGTAGTAAACGCTACACCATTACCACTGGTCCATTAAATACTGCCACTGAGGTGATACATGTGGATTTGAGAACCGTATCCCTTCGGAATGCCGAGAATGCTACAAGAATGGGATTAGTACATTCTCTCCACTACCCTTTTTACAAATGAACTTATTAGATCAAAAAGCGTGCTTTTCATCATATGAAATATGCTGAGGTGATACAAGGTACTCTTGAAAAGACATGCTCATTAATTTGTTAGAGTTTAGCACATTAAGATCCATGTCTTTTCTCATTAGTAAGTTGGGTGGCATTGATGATGGAGAAGGACACATGTCAACCATTGATATACAAGAGCATTTACTCCCAATGCCCAAATTAATTTCTCAAGGCATTTTATCAGATTCTTCATATGATTTAGCTATCCTTTTCCATTTTTCCTTCTAATTTTCCCATTGTTTCCCAAATAAAAATAGACCTTTCGTTGGTTGAGTTCACTAGCTCACCTTTCTATATATGGCTATGCCACCTTTTGCAACATTCATTTACAAATATAGTCTCTTAATTTTAGTAAGCTCTCTTCTTATTCCCATTTAGCCATAATTCACTACTTATTGGAATCTCTACTGGCTTACACACTCCCATTTGGCTCCTCCCACAGAGGCCACAATATTGGTTTGTGGGAGAGATCACTAGTGATTGAATCAAGCACCTAGTGAATAAATGTGACTGCCTCGTCATGGTTGTCTTCAAGTGGGTAGTTGGCCAAGACTTCATTGATGATGAAAACCAACTTTGGAGCAATTGCAATATGCTTTCCCACCTTGTGGCCTCATTGTTGGACTTGAATGTGTCCAAGCCCAAGATAATTGAGTGGTGCCACCAAATTTTTGATGTTGCACTGATGGAAGGGCTTGGTGAGGCAATGCAAGTGGCTATCCTTGGCATTGGTAGACCGAGCACCATGGATCTCCATAGCAACATGTATTTTGGAATAGACATACCATAGTTTCCCTTTCTCTCAGAATTTCGTACTATGGAGGTTGAGATGCACTGTTGCTCTTCTTAGCTAGCGACCACTTTCTTGCTGCGAAAGTATGGAGTGGAGAAAATTCTAAGACTCACCTAGAGGAATCACTTTGACTTTTTGGCGCAAAGTCATAGCATGTAGACCTTAGGTCTATGTTGTGGGTAGCCCACATGTGTTGTGTGTTCAGCCCCTTTTTGCAACTGGTCAGATGAGACAAAGACGAAGAAGAAGAAGAAGAAGAAACTGATAACAATCCCTTTCCTTCATCAACAATAGTTGGAGGCTTTACTTTACTATTTTTTTCATGTTGCTTCCTTTTTGAATTCTTTTTACTTTTCTACTCTTTTGGGTTTCACTTGAGAGAGCCTCATGTTTCAATCTAAGCCTCAAGACTTGCATTATATTGTAAATTTTTTGATGAGTATAATATAATACAACTTTTAATTTCTTTAGTGTTCTTCTTAGATGGCTTATTCTCAAAATTAGAACATATTTACAAAAAAATTACATATGGTACATAACTGTTATTTTTTTAATGAACTGCGTATTTTAATGGGATAACTTTAGATAAATACTAATCACTGGTATATCTACAGAATTTCCCTCCATGTCTTAAAGTTTGTACACATTATTTTCCTTGCATGTGCTAATTCAGAAGGGTACCTTCCATAGCACTTCAAATTTTGTGTATTTCCATGGTTTTGTAGTATGCTCATCATACTTTAGCACCAAGCTCCCTTCTTTAAATTCTAGGTTAGAAGTCTTTTTGTTGAACCAACACTTCACTGTTTGTTGATGGTTTATCATGGAGTCATAGGCCTTTTCTCTATCTTCTTCTAGCTTGAGAAGCTCTTCTAGTTATACTTCCATTTCATCACTTTCCTCAATTTCCAAGGCTTTCAGTAGTTGTAAGGTAGGGATCTCTATGGAGATAGGTAGCACTACCTCTTTTCTATACACTAGTTCATAGGGGGAAGTCCACATAATTTTCTTAGGAGTAATCTAATCTACCTATAGAGTAGCTCACATATGTTTATTCCAATCCCCTTTTCATTCTAACCCAATACGCTTGATTAACCTAATTAGGTTTTTGTTGGTTCATTCTACTAACATGTCCCTTATGGGTAGTAATTCAATGAAGTCTTGATGAAAATCCCATGTTTGATAGAAAAATATGACATCCCTGATCCTACCATGGCTCGGGTATTGTCGGATATGATGGTCTTGGGCAAGCCAAATTTGGCTACTATCTCTTGAAGGAAACTAAAAATTTCCCCTTCTGTGGTACTTTTTAGGGCTACGACCTCTATCCATCTTGTGAAGTAGCCAATCACCATGAGGATCCACTTGTGTTTGGCACTGGAAATAGGATTTATCATTCCAGTGAAATCCAAACCCCATTGAGCAAAGGGTTCCTCAGTTACAATCAAGCTTAGGGGAAGAGCTACATTCTTTGTTTTGCCCACAAAATATTCACACTGGGTACAATTTTACACCAAATAATGTACTTTGGAAACATAGAGGGCCAATAATATTCCACTTGCATTATTTTTAAGGTAGTAGTCTTGGCCGAGAAATGTCCACCCTTAGGATTGTGATGGAATTCATTAGGAACTCTTTTCACCTATAGCTTGTTAAGACATCAGAGCAGTACACCATCATAATTTCTCTTAAATAATACACCTTCAATTAGTACATACCTAGTGCCTTAAAGTCAGTAATATCTCCTTTTATGAAGTAGAAGACTGGTTGGGTAGTATCCCTTCTACATATACTCTTTCTAATCAGCCACCCAAGACTCTTCACACTCAAATTGGTTCGAGTAGACTTGATTGATCTCTCTGTCAGTTTTGAGACTTTATTCTTGTGCTATGTATTCACATAGACCTCTTCCTTGAACCAGCTTGGTTGGTCTAATTTCCACATCATATTCTAGGATCTTGGTCATCCAATTTTCCCTTTTTTCTATTATCTCTCCTTCAGTGATGTATTCCCACACACTAGGATGCACTACAAGAATAGTGATCTTGTTGGCCAACACCAAGTGTCAGAATTTCTTTAAACTTCTAACAATACAAAAGGCTTTCTTTTCTATGAAATTATACCTAGCTTTGCAATTTTTCAGGGTCCTTGAATTTAATGTGATAGGATGCTCTCTATTATCTTCTTCCAACTTCTAAGTGAGCATGGAAGCTATACAATGTTGGCCATTGTATACATAGAGTAGAAAGTGTTTGGAAAAATATAGGTTGACCAACACCAAGGCTTTCGAGAGGGCTATCTTTAGCTACTCAAAAGCTTCCTTTCCTTCCAAAGTCCATTTGAAAAGTAGGTTCTTCTTAAGAATCAACGTGATTGGTCTTGCAATGCCTACAAAATCTGATATGAATATGCTAACAAAATTAATCTTCCCTAGTAAATACTTTAGTCCCTTTTGGTTTATGGGCAAAGGTAATTCCATTATAGATATGATCCTTTCAGGGTCTATTTCTACTCCCTCCTTTGATACTACAAAGCCAAGGAGCTTACCCTGAGGTACTCTAAAGACACATTTTTTGGGATTCAAAGAAATCCTGAACTGTTGGTATTTTTGAAAAAAAAATTATAGATGATCAAAATGATCATATTTTGATTTTAAAAAGAATGTTAGGTTGTCCAAATATATGAGGATAATCTAGTTGATCAATCCCTCAAAAGCAATATCCATTGCACATTAAAAAGTTAAACCAGCATTGGAAAGTCCGAACAACATCTTTGAATATGCAAACATTGCCTAATTAGTGGTAAATGTTGTCTTATGTTGGTTGGATTCCTTCACATAGACTTGATTATACCCTAAGAAATCATCTAGAAAAGAGAACATCTTTGATATGACCATGGTCTACAAGATCTACTCCATCAATGGAAAGGGGTAATGGTCTTTTAACTAGGCTTTATTCAAGTCCCAAAAATTGACACAAAGTCATATGTCACCATTATTTTTTTGAAATAGAATGAGATTCAATACCCAGCTGGAATATTTGATAGGGTATATGATCTTTGATTTGACCAACTTGGTGAGCTCCTGTTCCATTAGTGTTTCAACCTTGGGGTTGACTGGCCTTTTCTTCTATTAGACGGGCTTGGATCCTTCTACCAAATCAATGGTATGTTGGATTATGCCTGGGTCATATCCTTTAAGATCATCATAGGCCTAGGTGACAACCCCATCATACTTGAAGCATAGATCCTTCAGTCTTTTCTCATCCTTGTGAGGAACTTCCCTTCCAACTTTCAACTTTCTACTGCTTCCAACGTTGAGCTCTTCATAATCCCTTACATCCATAGTAAATATTTTCTTGTTATTCCTTACATCTTCACAATCAAAGAGATTTTCAAGAGAAATTAATCCTCAGGGAAGCTTGTTCCCTTTCAATTAGATGACTTGATCTTCAAGAAATCCTATCCCTTGTGGTGAATAGTAAGAAGCTATCCCTAATTTCGGCATGAAAGAAGCGATTTGGATGCAATCATCAAAGACTTCTAGTTTTGATCATTATTGAGAATTGAGGGTCGAATAATGACTTGCAACATGCTCTACTTTGTTGGGTCAGAAATTGGTTCAAATTGTGAACCGATAGAAGATATCTGATCAGCAACACTATTTTGTGATCAAGGAATAACTTGTAAGTTGAAAGCTTTAAAACTCTTGAGTAGATCCCAAACCTTATGTCTGTAAGATCTCATCCTTATGTTCTTTGTAGTTGCTTGTCCATGGACCTGGCTCACCACTAGTTCTAAATCTCTAAAAGCTTGTATCCTTCTTGCACCTATTTTCTCTGCTAGAATCAACCCATCAACCAAGGCTTTATATTTGGCATCATTTTTTTTTTAGCATGAGAATTGAAAATGATAAGCCTTGAGGGTCTTTGATCCTATTGGAGACACTAGTCAGAAACCCACTCCAGAGCTAGCTTTGCACTTAGCACCATCAAAATATAAGGTCCATAAATGATTATCATTTAGATTAGGGTATCTGTAGGATCATGATGGGCCAAAAAGTGGCAATATTATGGCTATGTGGCTGATGATTATTTTTTTACCCAACATTGATGAAACAAAAATGGTTTTTAAAGGAGATTCTTAGCTTTCCACGGATATAACTTATGCTTTACTTTGAATTTAATAAGTAATTATTATTCATTTTCTATTCAAATTATGACTAAAGTCTTGATTGATAGGCTGATTGAAAAACATCTATAACTTTCAAACAGTATCACATTTTTTGAATCCAAAATATGTGTGACATTGTATGCTTTGCATACTATAGGATTAAAAAAAGAAAAGTGAATTTCATGAAGCTTCGACCAAGTTAAGGTGGTCAAATATATGAGTTTTTTATATTTAAAAAAAAATTGTAATAAAAAATTCATAATTAATCATTTACATGGAAAAAAATTACAAAAAAAATGCATCACATCAGGGCATGAGTCCTCTACTTATATATAAAAACTTATAAAAAATTATTATCATTTTATTGTGGTTAGGGTGGTCAGAAAAACACCTACTTCTTATTTTTTCCTTGAAATTTAAGTACCACTGCATTGAAATTTCAAATTTTCACCAAATAGATTTAAAAAAAACCGAGTAGTTTAGAAACTACATTCAATTTGTTACAAATTCTATTCTTACATATTTTTGAAATAATATAGATAACTTATTCAAATTTTTACGTCAAGTTACCTAACTCTGATTTTTTTGAATTTTTTGCCACTTAAGGGCCTATTTTTTCCATGATGATCCTACACATACCCATCATCAGGTTCCTCCCAATCCTTCATTAATTTTAGAAAGACTTGATCATCATCGAAGATCACATATGTGTCTAGTCCTGTTGCATGGAAGTTTATGAATGGATCAGATTCATTAAATTAGTTGAGCAACACCTCTTCCTTAGGAGTCTGATCACTTGTATCTTCTTCATCTTCTAGCATTTCTACATAGTATATATCTTGTTGAGAGATGGGTGTATGTGTTGCCTCAAAGCACAGGTTTGTTTTGTTAGTAATGTGTTTGGGATGAAAGGATTCATACAAGATCTTCATCTTTGCACCATGCTTGGTTCTCAATATTAGGCGAGACTAGTCAAGCGCTATGTATCCACCAAGCTTTGTCATGAAATCTCTTGAAAGACACATTTTGATGACTAGGGGAATGTCTATCACTACTATTTCTTGTATGACTATCTGGCTTGGACGTAAGAAGAGGGTCAAAGATAGATCTTTTATCCAACCAATTATTGGAACCTTCTTCCCATCTAGTTGCATGATACCTTTTTCAAGGGGCTCATACTTAAGTTTAAAAGCATCTGCCACTTGTTTTGGCATAAAAATCATGCTAGCCTATGAATCAATCATATTATTATGCGACATTTTATCTCCCATAATAAGAGTTAAAAATAAAGGTGTGGCCTTTGGTTTGCTTACCTATTTCTCTTTTGCATTACCTACATCATCCACATAAGTTGTTTCTTTCTTTAGTGCTTCTAGAAGCAATATCTTTTGTTTAGGGATAGATATGACATCCCATAATGATACATTGGAAGGTGCCTTCTTCAGCTATTCCACTACATTGAACATCCTAACCGGTTGAGTCTTAGACTTGTATGTTGGTATTTCTCTCATTTTTGGAAGGAAGCGTTCCATTGTGACTAGGCTCGGTGTCTTATGTGCCTCCTTCTCTGCCAATGGTGTATTATGCGGCTATAGAAATGGTTGGATGTCAGGTGATAAAGCTTGTTTTTCCTGTGGAGGTGATTGTTATGGCTGAGGATGTGGCAAAGGTTGTTGCACATATTCTCCCATGAGCCTTCTTTTGGACATTGTGCTATAATCCGACTGCACTTGCAGAACACTAGTCATTGGAGCTTCATTTGCAAACACTGCATCTTCTTCTTCCATCCAAGAAAATAGAGCTTAGTCAAGTGCAATATCTAGTTCTTGTTCTAAGGACATTCCCTGCATTTGTGCACTAAAGCAAGCATTTTCCAGTTTATAAGATTCATACTCACCTATATTCAGAAGCACGCCTTTGCTTCTTTGTTTTGCTATTCTCTACTGTATATTCCCTCTCAAGAAATTTTGGGGCATAGGGCTATCACTTCATGGAAAGCACCATACATTCTCCTTTTCTACCAAATTGTTCTAGCTAGGAATTAGCTCTTTACCCAAGTTTTCTTTGACCATATGCAGTGGCATGGTGACTGGAACTATTTGGTTTGTGGATGACATTTTTTTCCCTCCTCTAGAGAATCCTTGGTATGGATTCTACTGATAAGACAACTTTCCTTTACCAAAGGCCATTGTGGTTTTCTTTGGAGTCATCACTTGATGTCGTTATATAATGACCAACTCGTTAGCAAAAGTCCACATGAGATTCTTCATGTCACTAATATCTTTCGCTATTGAGGAAGAGCCCAACGTGCTTGTTTGAGCAGTGGGATACACGTACATAAACTATGTGGAAACTGACATTAATTGTGTAGTGGAAGTGCTTTGAATGGCTTCTTCCTGAGGGACATCAAATATTTCTACAAATAGTAGCATCGCAAGTCAAGGTGGAAGCTTTTTGACATCGATTAGATTGTTCTCCATGTGCACTGCCACTTTATATGCATTAGGAAAGATATCCCCTCCCATGGAGGTTATCATAACTACAATGTCTAGGTTGAGGGCCTTCAGATAGAATATGAATGTCATCACAGCTTGAGGTTGAGAAGTCATAGGGATCCTTTGCCAAGTCTTATGAAATCTAGTGTTGAAGTCGCTCATGGCCTCTTGTTGAGCTCTCTTGATGGTAATTAGCTATTGCAGCAATGAAGAGTAGTCTCCTTTCTCTAAGAAGCATTAAAAAATCTTCTCTACAAGTTGATCCTAAGAGATGATTGAGTCTGAGACAAAAGATCAATACCAATCTTGGGCCTTTCCCTTGAAAGAGGCAGCTACTAGCCTCAAAGTGATGTTCTCCTCCAATATGTTGTGTAACCTACATACGTCTACTATATCTTGAAGGTGTTTGGAAGGGGTTTTGAAGTCTTCCCCAAAGAATCTTAGAATAGCCTTGAGGGTGTTAGTAGGCTATGGCAGGCCATACACCTAGGGGTGTGGGTGGTCATAGAAAACTACTACTATCCCATGTTATAGAGTTTCTAGGAGCATGGGGAGGTTCATGAGCCATAGAGAAAAGATTCATGAGAATCAGGTATACAGGTATTCTAATTTGGATGTTTGAACCTCCAAGTGGGGTAGATAAAAATCTGGATATTGGGATCTTAGTCCTTGCTCTATTTCTCCTTACAGGTGATACAGAACCTATAAGTCTTCTCCTTCTAGGTACTAAGGAAGGTAATTGAGTGTACTAGAAGTGACCTCTCAAAGATGCTCTTGTTTGGACTTTGGGCATGAAACTTCTAGTTTCCTTCCTTAGCCTGATTTCAAAAATATTTTTGACTTCTAATCAGGCATTCGGAAAACTTCTTGTCCCACCGAGTGTGCTAGAAAAATAACTATTTATCATCAAAGCTTGCACCTCTCCAACAATCTTATTGAAAATTTAGTGAGTGGGGGACCAATTTGTGCCTCACTGAATACCTCCAAGATTTTTATAGAAAGATGACTCTTCTTTGGGGGTTTGGAATAAAGGGTAGAAATAAATGTAAATATAAAACATGAAAAGGGTGATACGCCAATGCATTTACAACATTTCAAACCCAACCATTCCTATGATTGATATAATTAGACAAAGAACGCCACAACCCTTCATTTTTGGAAAGAGAATGAACAACAAAGGCTAACAACAAGCAGAGTCCATACTTTCAAATTTTTCTATAGGTAGTGTTCATTAAGGTCTAATCAAACATAAAGATTTCTAAGGGTAATAGAAATAACCTTCAGAAATTGTATAAACTCTCTCTCTGAATACAACATAATATAGAAAAAAAAAACCTTCAGAAAAACAGAGAAGTCCAATGACATAATCCAACTTTCACAAGTCATTGTTCTACCATACGAGCATACAACATGGAAATCAACTACTTAAACTAATTAGATTTGGCTTGCAAGACACAATGTTTCTTTCAAATCAATAATATAAAAAAGAAAGCTTGAAAAATGCCATACATGCACAGTCTCAACAATTTCTCCTCAATAGTTCATGTTTTAAATATCAAATTAACTTTAAAACAAAGGTTTAATGCTAATCCATCAATAGTTTAATCCTTAAAAGATATAACATGCTAGAGATAAGTAGCTCTGAGATTATGCTTCTTAAAATAATTATATATCCTAAGAAAACTAAAGAAACTTTCCTTAGCCAAGGAAACTAAAATTTGGAGTCCAACCCCTCATTGTGTCATCGCCTTCCTTATATAGTTCCAGACAAAGAAAACACCACCTCAACACAAAAGTCAATACTGCTAGGTGTCGATAGTTAATGGCACATGATCTTATCATAGATCTTTGGTTAGGTTGCAATGATATTTTCTCATCAATTCTTAGTTGTCACATTGATTATTTTTAGATATTTAGTGAAGATAGAGGCCCATAAATGATCAAATCCTAAAAACAACAGCTTGGAAAAAAGGTCCAGTTGACCAATCACATCACCCAAAGGCATCGACTCAAAGCTTCCATCCTAAAAAACCAAGAAAAGAAAAAGGTTAGCCAACTCTAATAAACTGCCTAAAAGATATCACTTTATAGGAAGCGCAATCCTCCTGCAGCGAAGAGGTGACATGTCAAAAAGGAAGACACTTTCGAGCTCATGAATATAGCTCCCTAGAAAATCCCTAATGAGCCAACACGTGTTCTGAACTCTCTCCCAAAAGGAAGACAAAAGATGAAAGTTGCAAAAGCACCGTGTGGCGCATTGCACACCTTTCTGATAACTCTACTTGAGCAAGGGTACACCCAAAACTAAAAACATTGCATAAGCCGAAAATCAAAATGATTAAGGAAAAAATGCTTCACATTAACCATTCTTTGTTTGTTTCTTTTGATGTTTTTGATTTTTGTTTTTGTTTTCTAATGAATGTTGAATGTAATGTAATCTAACCAATATATGAAGTAATGCTTGTAATGAAACAAAATTGCACTAATGAAATTCTATCCACAATTGAAACATGCATTTGAAATGAAACCAAATTAACTTATATCTAATATAATGAAGGAAATAGATATTCAACAAACTGAAATAGATATCTAACAACAATAAATAGAAACATAGAAATCATGTTTTTAAAGCTATAAAAGGAAATTTTTAGTCTGATCTAGGACTAAATCGCCCAGAGGGGCGAATGAGTCCTAGTTAGGTTTTTTAGAGGGTTCAAATAGTGAATACAATCAACATGGAATTCCAAGAAATCAGGTAAAACAACTTGTATTGGGACTTGTAGGCACTGAAAAATGTCCTAATTGATATCATAGATTTAAATCAAATTTACTAACATCATTTCCTCTTTAATCCATCCTCTTTTTGCTTATTTGATTTAATTAGCCTTGATAATTAATTAACTGCATCATTTTCATCTATTGGCCTAATTAATTTAATCAGGTTAATTTATCTTTTTTCACACTAACATTTCAACTCATTAAATTAAATAAATTAAAATATTTAAATTAATTCCCTAAGTCATCTTATTTAATTAAATAACCGTAAGTTATTTAATTAAATACCATTTCATCTCTCCCCAATTTATTAAATCATCTAATTTGATAAATATCACTTTATTCCTCCAAATCCCCTAACTGCATAAATTAAATCTTATTTAATTAGCAATTAAACTATTTTTTCTCTAAGAAAGGGAATATTCCCATAGAATATTCCTTATCCATTTTTTGCACAATTAAAACTTTGTTTTAATTTGTAAATTACCTTTTTCCTCATCCAAAGGGAATATTCTCTTTCCTACAATCAACTCACTTAGCCTCAAATGCAAGTTAACCTTTAACCTTTTGAGCAAGTTACCTTTGACCTATGTGAGGAGGTAAAAAGTGTGTTTGTTTGAGCCAAGTGTGGGCCATTGATTAACTTTCATCTTGCACTCTCATTTGTTGATGAGAATCTATGATTCATACCTCTCATCTTCTTCATCTTGAACCATTGATTGAGCTTTTTTATCTCAACCATTCATTCCTCATTTTCCCTCCAATAAATAAGTCACTATTTGCAGACAAATGGATCCATCTTTCAATTGCAAACTTATGATATTGAATTAATTTGCATCCATACTCTGAATTTACACACTTTTTAGCTTATTTTAGTTCATTTTCATTGCATAATAGCTTAGAGCATCCATTAATGGCTTCCATGTATCCGTCTTAGCTTGTTTATAAATTAGGGTTTTTTCATCTTTTAGCTTAGAATTAGCTTACATTAGCTTACCAATAGCATAATTAGATCATTTCTAGCATAAAATCATGGTAAGTTAGCTTGCATCATGTTCATTTTTACATAACTAGTTTTTCACACATCAATCACAATTGTTTCATTGATTCTCTCCCATAGAATCAACTAAAACAGGCTCACTAATAATGGAATTGGGAAAAGGTCATTGTTTCACATCAACATGACACCAATTCCAACATAGGATAAGTTTCAGATGGGCTAGGTTAGGAATTTAACTATTTAGTGTAGTTTGTAGATTTCATTTTCAATTAAATGCTTAGTTTAGATTTTTATTTTGAATGATCTGGTTTGTAGATACAGGTATGTTTGGAAAAGTTATGCTTTGATTCATCATGAGTCAAGTGTAATCAAACCTCACTGACATTTACCTCAAGTGATTCAAATCCTTTAGAATTTGATCCTAGAAGTCATGTCACCCCATCACAACAACCATCATCTCCTTCAGGACCATATGAAATCGAAGGCATCATGAATAACCCATTTGAGATTACAAAAGAAGAACTTCTAGAACATCAAAAAATTGAAAGTATAGCTCTTATATCCCTAAAATTTGTAGCATAGAGTTTAACACAAGATTTTACAACTCCATCACAAGGGGTAAATCAAACTTACATACCTAGTCTTGCAACCAGCCTTGCTCAATATTTTGGTCACACTTCACCATTTGAAAATAGTACACTTGTGGGTACTCTTGAAACTAATCCTCTACCTCCCACCACTATTTGGACACCTACTTTTATGCTTCTCCTATTCTCAAAGCTCCAAAATAGTTACACACATTGCTAGAACTTCATTATTCCACGACCACTTCAACATGTCGGGGGCACCCTTCTTCATCCACACCTATGATTACCACAAGTATTCCTACCATTACGCAAAGCAGTATAGACCAAATCTCTCAAAACAACACATAGGGGCATGCAAATACTATATCCATTCCATCTGCCACTTCCACATCATCCACTATCAATCCACCTCAAAGCAATCTGTTGGTTACAAGTTCCATAAATCACAGCAGTACCTTGATCACGAATCCTTTATTTAAATATTTTGCACAAGGCGATCCTCAAAACATAGGACAAGGGAATCTTATCAATCAATGGACTTCTTAGTTCTAAAAAATGTTGGTTAAGAAACCACAAGAGGTTGACAAGCTTTTGGTATGTTTTAGGCTAACGTACAAGGCCAAATGATGTACTTGAACCTTCTTCTCTTCAGGCTCTGGAAGACCTAGGTGGGTATACCTAATGCAAGTGAAGAAGACTTAAACTATGTGTTTCCTACTAGGGCAATCTATCCACAATGGAAATTGGAAGTGCAAATATGCAAACCTAATAACTACTCCTACTGAAATTTGAAATGTGAATGTTTGAATGAGATTTTATAAAATTTCTAAAATGAAATGGGTAAGACCAGTGCCTACTTTTGTTGGGCTAATGGAGTCAAGACATGAATGATATGTGACTTAATTAATGGTTACAATTCAAATTTCTTAACACTTATACGAGTTTATGCCTGGCATAAATGTGCAAGTATGCAATTATCAAGTTCTTCTTATTGATCCAAATGACCTTTTCCCAATTACTATGATTAATTCAAAGAGTTTAAACCTTCCTTGAAGGAGCCAGTTAACTAAACCACACAAGAGCAGCAAATTTTCTTTGATAAATTGAAAATATCCTTGATACATCAATTTAAATAATAAGGAAATGTCAACCTTGGAGGCAACCAGATAATATTTTAAATAAATTCAACAAACAATTGACACTGTAATTGAATAACCAAATAAAGCCTTCTTGTCCATTATATTATTTCAAAGGATTTTGCAATACACAACATAGTGTTTTGTTTCAGCAATTGATCTACCTACTGATAATTTTACAACCTACTCTTCTTCCTAAATCTAATCTAATCCTTTAGATTTCATCTGGCATACATACTTTATATCTTCAATAGTTGTGATCCTTCATTGTGTGTCAGCTACAACTTCTCATTATAATTTAATTAATTGCCTTCAAAAAAATAAAATATTTTAATCTTCATTATCTTTGTCTCCCATGAAAATTATTTCACAATAAACTTTAATTCCTTTGCTGGCAATCTTCACTTTTTCACCCAGAAATGTTTACCCACTCTCATATCTCCTTTGGTGAAAAGTGTCTTTATAAATTTTACTTATTATGCTCTCCCAAGTAAAATAATTATCCACTTTTAAATTACTGTTGCATTTACCTCCTCAGTTAAAATATGAAATATTATTTTCCACTATACTCATACTTTATTAATCTTTCGTTTATGCTATGATCGTATGCATTCACTATATTGGGGTAACATATGACATGAAGAAGACATATTTTATCTTACACTAATATCAGCGAGTTTTTTTGATGTAAATTGCTATAGGAAGCTTGTATTGGTGAGACATCAAACCACTCATGCAAATATTGGTGAGACTTCAAACCATTCTTCCAGATATCAATGAGACTTCATACCATTCTTGTTGATCGGTGAGACTTCAAACCAACTCTTTCCGATCGGCATAACATATGAAGTCAGAAAGACATTTGAAACTCATTCCAATAGCACATGTCTCCCCCAAATGTTTCTTTTTACTTTATCTGTGAGAAAAAGTGAATGTCTTGCCAATGACGGTCCATTGACATGACATGTATGCTTGAGATGACTTGAGGATTTCACTCCGATGGTACTATTCTTGCCGATCGGTGAGACTTCAAACCAACTCTTGCTGATCAGTGAGACTACAGACCACTCTTGTAGATTGGTGAGATTGTGGAACACTCTTGCAGATATCGGTGAGACTACAGCTAGTCTCTCCAATGGAATTTTTCTTTGTTGCACAGTGACCAAAATGAGTCAAGTAGCCTCTAGAATTGATTTTGAAAAAATAGCAAATGATATCCTAAAGCCCTGAAAATTGACATGAAGGTATATTTTGGTGGGGAGAATATGATGCACCAATCCATTTGTCATAATATCTTTTCGGTTGTTTAATATTGTTCTCAAATTTTACTCACTTTAATAGATTTAACATTGTGTAAATAGCAAACTTTCGCAAAACCCTTCAACTTGGCCTTTTGAAACCCTAACAAAAATGATCATATGAAGCTGAAAATTGGCATGCACATTCACATATGGTAGATACACATGTCTACAAAGTAATTTTTCTTGAAATTGCACTTACTTCATTTTGTGTTTTTTCAAAGTAGGTCACTAGAGTGAATTTTACACTTGTGTTTTTGAGTGGTGCAATCAAACTCTTCATCATGGAACCTTCAAATTTTGGAAAAATTTGAAGGTTCCAATAGTGGCTCTATTTGGAGATGTATGCACCTTGTGGGCATAACAAGAATCTTGGTCTCTAGGAGAGTAGACCAAGTTTTTTATCTATTGAGCAGTAGATTCAAAACCTTTTCTATCATGAATTAATATGGTTTTTTAAAAACACCATGCCATAGCTGATGGCACAAGTCCACCAAAAAGAATAGCTCCTATTTTCCTTTGTCAAACACCTTGTTTTGATATGTTTTCATCAAATCCTTCTTAAGAACACTCATGAAATCAACCCTATTATATCTACCACCATTGGAAATTATCAAAATGACACTACCTTCAACACTGCTCACATTTCCTTTTTTACTTTTTTGATTCAAACTCATGCATAATTTTAAAATTATTACTATCATGTGACAAACTCATGCCCCATTTATTACACCAAGAAATTTTATTCTTAATGCCAAATTCTTCATAATTTTGGTCACTATCATGCATTATTAAATAGTCTCCAAGCTGAACTAAAAAATAAAAATATGAATTCTTCTCACATGGTAGTGAGAAATCTGCCACATCAACATCTTCTGGGATAATTATATCTAAAACATTCTCTATTTCTGAGTCAAATTTCTGATTCATACAGCCATTATTTTGCACATTTGAACCAACTAATGTTGGGGATGATTTTTCTAAATCTTTCTTATGTATGTATTTCTGATACTCCATTATCAACAAATCTGAAATTTTCTCACTGTTGAGCAAACATGTTCCTTCATCCATGTGATTATTATTGTATTCTTTTCTCTTCTCATCATCAAAAAAAGGTAATTCAAGTGTATCAATCTCATATTCAATTGCTTGGAACAATGTCATTTGATCTTCTTTTGTTTTTTCATCACAGACTGGTTTTGAAAAAAATTAAAACCATTTTTAGGTGTACAAATTTCTTGTTCATCAATTGTGTCATCATGGTACTCAACTGTAGTTGGAATCATTATTTGCTCATTGTCAGATGGACTTACATTTTTCATTGCTACTTCCTCCTAATCTCCATAAGAACTACAAGAATCACTTTGTTGTAGATCAAAATCCATAGGTTCGTCTCCACAATCTAAATGTTCAATGGATCCCTCATAACATACACTACTCTCACTGTCACAATTTTTTATGCAAGAGAGACCTTTTATATCTTCATCCTCATTATGTAGACTGTCATAGGAATTATTTTCAGTTGCACACTCATCTTCAATGAGTTGATCACAAACATTTCCTTCTTCATTGTTGCAGGGCATGTTGTCTTCTTTTATTTTAGCTTCCAAATTTTCAATGCTATGACAAATACATGGTTGCACCTCCACATCATTTGAATCATGGGTGATATATTCCTTAGGCAGTATGTTTGTGGTAATATGTTCAATGCTGCAATAATCTTCCAAGGTAGAAAATTGGTCTTCAGCAAGTTCATCTTCATTCAAATATGAAATCTCATCATCAAGAATTTCACTCACACATGTTCCTTCTATTGGTTGGATTGTTTGATCCTTTTTTCCATATACCATTATCTATGTTATCATATTTAGCATTGTTAGCATGCTCATTCCTAAGTATCCATAACCACAACTCCCCAATAGTAGTTGGTTTCAATGAATTAGACCAATGAACTAAATAAGGGTCATATATTCTCATGAATTGCTCAATGAGTATGGGATCATTAGGCAGAAGATCATAAGGTATATTCAAATGGAATTTCAACATTTTATCGAGTAAGGAGCATGTAGATTCTCATTTGTGTCTCCTTATGCCAAAAAATGCATCTAAGAGATCTTGACCTCTTTCTTGAGTATATAAATACTCATCATCTTTGTCCTCATATTGTCTTAGGAATATTTTTTTGAGCTCTTCCCATGAAGATATAATTTGCATAGGCAAGCTTATAAACCATTCTCTTATTTTTTCTCTCAAAGATCTTGAAAAACATCTCATAATGACATCTTCTTTATAAATCTAAAAGTTCACAATGAAATCCCAGAATTGTTGTACATGCTTACAAGCTGATTCACTCCATTCTCCATGAAATTTAGGGATATGCTTTAGAAATTCTATTAGTTTACAGGGATAAGGATTTGGATAGCCTTGGATATTATTGTAGTTAAATGGTTTATCAATGGCTCAGACAAAATTTGGAAGGCCATATGGATTTTGGTAGATCACTAATCTTTGTTCAAGAGATAGAGGATAAGATTTCATTTGGTTTGATGAATGTGGTGCATAGATATCCTACTATGAATGATGTGCATTGCCTCCATTACAAAAATTCTCATATGTACCATAATGTGTATGGGGAAAAGAATAATTTCTATACATACTTCAGCCTATGACTTCTATTTCTGACCAGAAATGTTGTAGTTCCAGAATGTCTGTGCATGCTTCATCAAATTTTTACTAGTCACCACCTACTTTTTTGAAAAGTAGGAAAATGGAATGGATTTTTGAAATTGTTCTTGTTTTTCCGCAGCAGAATCTCCTCACTCAACAATATGGAAGCAATTACCCAAATGTGAAATTTATATTGACTCTTTAAATGGAAAGGTTGGAAGCAAATTTTCTAAAGTTTTTCCCCAGCAGAGTTTCCAAACTATTAGTTCTCAAAAACACCAGTTAAGAAACCACAAGAGGTTGCCAAGATCTTCGTATGTTTTAGGCTAATGTACAAGACCAAATGATGTACTTGAACCTTCTTCTCTTCAGGCTCTTCCAGACCTAAGTGGGTATACCTAATGCAAGTGAAGCAGAATTAAACTATGTGTTTCCTACTTGAGCAATCTATCCACAATGTTAATTGGAAGTGGCGAGATACAAAACTACTAACTACTCCTACTAAAATTTGAGATGTGAAAGTTTGAATGAGATTTTATAAAATTTCTAAAATGAAATGGGTAAGACCAGTGCCTACTTTTGTTGGGCTAATGGAGTCAAGAGATGAGTGATATGTGACTTAATTAATGGTTACAATTTGAATTGCTTGACACTTATATGAGTTTATGCCTGGCATAAATGTGCAAGTATGCAATTATCAAGTTCTTCTTATTGATCCAAATGACCTTTTCCCGATTACTATGATAAATTGAAAGAGTTTAATCCTTCCTTCAAGGAGCCACTTAACTAAACCACACAAGAGAAACAAATGTGCTTTGATAAATTGAAAATATCCTTGATACATCAATTTAAATAATAAGGAAATGTCAACCTTGGAGACAACTAGATAATATTTTCAATAAATTCAATAAACAATTGACACCATAATTGAATCACCAAATAAATCCTTCTTGTCCATTATATTATTTCAAAGGATTTTACAGTACACAACATAATTTTTTTTCAGCAATTGATTTACCTACTGATAATTTTCTAACCTACTCTTCTTCCTAAATCTAATCTAATCCATTAGATTTCATCTGGCATATATACATTATATCTTCAATAGTTGTGATCCTTCATTGTGTCACAGCTATAGCTTCTCATTATAATTTAATTAATTGCCTTTGACAACTTAAAATACTTTAATCTCTGTTATCTTTGTCTCCCATGAAAATTATTTCACAATAAACTTTAATTCCTTTGTTGGAAATCTTCACTTTTTCACCCAAAACTGTTTACCCGCTCTCATATCTCCTTTGGTGAAAAATGTCTTTATAAATTTTACTTGTTATGCTCTCTCGGGTAAAATAATTATCCACTTTTGAATTCCCATTCCATTTACCTCCTTGGTGAAAATAGGAAATATTGTTTTCCACTATAGTCATACTTTATTAATCTTTTGTTTAAGCTATGATCATATGCATTCACTATACCGAGGTAACATAGGACATAGAGGAGACATATTTTATCTTACACTGATATCAAAGAGTCTCTCCAATGTAGATTGTTGTAGGAAGATTGTATTGGTGAGACATCAAACCACTTTTATGAATATCGACAAGACTTCAAACCATTCTTGTAGATATTGGTGAGACTTCATACCATTCTTGTCAATCGGTGAGACTTCAAACGAACTCTTGTCAATTGACATAACATATGAAGTTGGAAAGACATTTGAAACTCATTCTGATAGCACATGTCTCCCCCACATGTTTATTTTTTCTTTACGGTGAGACAAAGTGAATGTCTTGCTGATGAGGGTCCATCGACATGACATGTATGCTCAGGGTGACTTGAGGATTTCACTTTGATAGTATTGTTCTTGCCGATTGATGAGACTTCAAACAAACTCTTGCCGATCGGTGAGACTACAAACCACTGTTGCAGATCTGTGAGACTACGGACCACTCTTGCAGATCAGTGAGATCACGGACTACTCTTGCAGATATCAGTGAGACTATGGTTAGTCTCTCTAATGGAATATTTCTTTGTTGCACAGTGACCAAAATGAGTTAGGTAGCCTCTAGAATTGATTTTGAAAAAATACCAAATGATATCCTAAAGCCCTTATAAATTGGCATGAAGGTATATTTTGGTGGCGAGAATCTAATGCACCAATCCATTTTTCATAATATCTTTTCAGTTGCTTAATATTGTTCTCCAATGTTAGTCACTTTAATAGATTTACCACTGTGTAAACAATAAACTTTCACAAAACCCTTCAACTTGGCCTTTTGAAACCCTATCAAAACTGATCGTACAAAGCTGAAAATTGGCATGCGCATTCACATATGGTAGACAAACACGTATGAAAACTGATTTTTCTTGAAATTGAACTTACTTAATTTTGTGATTTTTCAAAGTAGGTCACTGGAGTGAATTTTACACTCGTGTTTCTAAGCTCTGCAATCAAACTTTTCATCATGGAACCTTCAAATTTTGGCAAAATTTGAAGGTTCCAATAGGACTCAAGGTCCTAGTGTGTCGTTTCCAATGTAAAATTTAACATCATATTTTTCCACAGTTCCCTTTTCTATGCCAAATCAATTAGGACCTCAAACATACATTCCTCCACCTCATTCTACCATAATGCAAGGAATGTTAAACCAAGGGAACCCTCCACCTTTCACCAGCAATCCGCTACCCACTAAAAACATCAATATCCCTAACCCTTGATAGATGTCTCAACAACCACCTAATCCCACATTTCAAGAACATGCCTTAGCTCTACAACAAGCACAACAAGATTATCAACAAGTCATACAACAAAAAAAAAAGCAACTTTAGTCATACAACAACAACAAGCCCAACAAGCAGCCTTTACATAACAACAACAACAAGCACAACAAGCAGCCTTAGCATAACAACATTAAGCTCAGTAAGAAACCTTAGCACAACAAAAAAAACAACAATAGCAAATGACCATCGCACAAGTCCAACATGTAGCCTTAGCAGCACAACAAGTCATGCAACATCAACATCAAGAAAAACAAGTAGCTTTATTAGCACAACAACAATAGCAGGCCTAACAACAAGCCTTATTACACAACAAAAAAAAAAATCCCAACAACAAGCCTTACTAGCTCAACAATACACCCAACAACATCAGCAAGCCTCATATTATCCTCATTTGAACATCATCAATCCAAACACATTAGGAAAATATTCATCACTTTCACAAAATCTCACACCTTCATACACCCCATATAACTCATCTTTCATCCCACCATATGTTCCTCCACCCAATCCACAAGACCATCTAGCATCAAAATTGAAAGAAATCTCACATGAAATGTTGGACCTTCGTATGGGAAAGAAAAAGAAGCCTCATACACAAAAATTGTGTCCTTACCCATTGGATCAAAACATAGCAATGATACTATTCCCTCCTAGTTTTGAAATCCCTAAGTTTGACAAATACAGAGGGAGAGGAAGTCCTATTGACCATATTAATGAATTTAACATCATGTTCATGGAGGTGGCTTACAATGATTTATATCTAATGTGCCTCTTCCCTCAAAGCTTAACAGGTACTGCTATGGATTGGTTTTCTCATTTTCCTCTTGGTGTTAAAATTTTCAAGAAATCACTAACAAATTCATTGATCACTTCTCCTTCAATCTTAAGAGGGACATTAGTCTAGAATAATTGTACACTCTTAATAAAAATTAATGAGAAACCTTTGCTAATTTCTTACAATGATGGAGGAAAAGAGCTAGTAAAAGCAAGTGGCCTCTTCCTAATGAATAACAACTATGAATCATTATAGCCAACCTGGACCCAAATCTACCATTCCACTTGAAAGTGCAATTCATCACATCGTATGAAGAGTTTGTTCCTAGATCCATTAACATTGAAAGATCCCTAGTGTGGTAGACGTTAAGGTCATACTAAGTACCCATAGAACCAATAATAATAAAGTTGCTAACATCTAACCAACTATGCAACAAATGGTACCACCTCAAAACAATCAGATCAGTAACACTATCATGCAATAGAGGAAAACTGGCAATAGGAACAACTATTCCAAATGCAAGTACACACTGTTATTAGAACCCATCGAGATGATCATGAAGAAACTAGTCAAGTGAAATATGATAACACTTCCTAACATTGAAAGCTACCAAGAACCACAAGAAAGCCATCCTAGTACAGTGAACGTGATCTCTATGACTTTCATAATATCAAAGGACATAAAAAACCAAACTACATGAAACTCAAGAATATCATCCAAGATCTCATAGAGAACGATACCATATCTATTGAGGTACTAGCTGGGAACAAGATCTCAAGATATACAAGACCCCTATGCCAGATAATAACAAAGAAGACAATAATGGAAAAGGTAAGGATTACACCTATGTACAACATACCTATTCCAATGTCTTTTCCTCATACTATATAGCATTATCATGATTGTTACCATCAAAGGAGCTAGTAAAAAATCTAGAGTCACCACACGACATGAAAAAATGACTGTCCAAAGAGTTGTCCCATCTCAATCTAGGACACAACCTACTTTGTCAACATCTAATCCTCTAGCAAGTACAATCTTGTAGATTAGCTTAAATAGACCCCTGCACAGATATCAATCTTAGAACTCTTAAGGTTATCTCTCGCACACAGGAAAATACTAGAAAAATCCTTGTCTAAGTCATTTGTCCCTAAGAACATGTATTGTTATCGATCAGTTTCAAGATATTTTAGGGCATATCACCAATCATCTTCTCACCTTCTTTGATCAAGCCTTATCATCACAACCATCTCATAACCATGCTGTACACCTTAAGGTTGTCATTCATAAAAATAAGGTCAAAAGAGTCTTGATAGATGGAGGTGCTAGTATGAACATTTATACCTTGCAATTGATCAAAAATATAGGCTATTTAGAAGATAATATTGAGAAGACAAATAATACTTCCATCAAGGCATATGATGACCAAGAATGGGTATCGCAAGGAATCATTGCACTTCCAATTCAATTGGGACCTCTTATTGCAGGAACTACATTCCAAGTACTTGATCTTGATCTTCCCTACAACATACTAATTGGTGGACCTTGGATCCATGCTTTGAAAACTATAGCCTCAACCTATCATCAGTGTGTGAAGTTTCCTTTTGAAGGCAGAGAAATCACTATGCATGGAGATCCTAAGCCTTTCTACTACTGCAAAATTCTTGAGGAAAAGTTTTATAAGATCCTGCAAATACCCAAAAATGATGAAGGACCTACACCACCAAGATCATTTGTTGACTCATCATCCCTGTCCTCTACCTTAGCATCAAAAGTTCCCATTGTAAAAAGAATACCTGATGTCAAAGCAATGATTCAAGATGATTGTTGTTGAAACTATAAATTATTGAAAGACATCTTTGTCTTTGGAGAGTTACCTATTTCTCCTCAATCTCATGGGAAACCTACATCTAGCACCAAAGAACTAGAAATAATCAAGATGGTAGCTACTACCTTGACCAAGTGGGGAGATTTGAATCAAGAAGATGTCAATGAGAAAGATATCTCTAAACTCCTTTATCAAGATGAACGACCTATTCCTATTCTTCCCATGGAAGATGACAACAAAAGTCTATAGCTAATGTAGAGCATGGGATATAACAACAATGAGAAGTTAGGGTAGAATGGCAATGGTTTAATAAAACCCATCGTTCCTAAGAAATGACTAAAAAATATTGGCTTAGGTTGTACTACTAGGAAGGTCACACTTATTGGAAAAATTATTTATGCTAAACAAGTTGAGGCTTCCTCTTGGTCACCTACATCTAATGATATGACCTTAGATGAATTTCCCCTTAATGTTGCTAACCTGTTTGAGAACAACACCCTCTTTATGATATATGTAACATCTTTTGTCTCAAACAAACAACCAACTAAAATATGCCTAGAATACCTGTAACTCATTGACATGGACCAACAAGGACCACTGATTCTAGATTTATTCAAAAATGATGAAGTGATATCAGAATTCATGGGACTCAAAGATAACTTATCATGGGTAGATCACAAAGTAGGCTTCAACATAGAGCTTGATATAGGGGCATACTATGGGGAGACGATTGAATCTTTCAATCGAAAAATAAATGAAATGCAACTAACATGTAAATCCTTGAGTGAAAACCGCCTAGTGGCACTCTTTGGTCCCAAAATAATAATAAAAAAGGATGCATCAAATGGTGAGAACCTCTCCGAGGCACCCAAGGATGAGGGATTCAATCTCCCCTTAGTGCAATGCATCCAAAGAAGTTGGAGGTACTAGTAGAAAAGGCTACTCTAGTTAATGTGGGAACAAAAAAGCACCTAATATCACCTTTTATGTTGAATCCTTATTGGACGAAGAACAGAAGAACCTAAAATCATTCCTTAAAGAGAGAATAGCTAAATTTACATGATCATACACAGATATGTCAGGCCTTGTTCTAGAAGTGGTTGTATATCACTTAGTAGTCTATCCCAACACCAAATGAGTTAAATAGAAATTAAGGAAGATGCACCCACATATAGCACTCTTGGTTAAACTAGAACTAGAAAATCTTCTTGACATTGGATTCATCTGAGTGATAGATTATCCTAAATGGATTTCAAACCTGGTACCAATCTTAAAACCCACTGGGGGCATCAAAATATGCACTCATTTTATAAATATGAACAAGGCATGTCTGAAGGATGATTTCCTTATTCCCAACATTGATCTCATTGTGGATTTAACATTTGGGCATGAAATGTTGTCGCTCATGGATGGATTTTTAGGCTACAATCAAATCATAATTTTTGAGGAGGATCAACATAAAACTTCCTTTACTTGTCCATGGGGAATGTACTACTGGAATGTAATGCCATTTGGGATGAAGAATGTAGGAACAACCTATCAAAGAGCAATGAACCTCATCTTCCATGACATGATCCACAATACAGTTGAAGATTACATGGATGATATTTTGGAAAATTCAAAGAAGATAAGTGAGCACATACAAATCTTAGGACCAATATTTGATAGGCTTGAAGAATACAAGGTACATCTAAATCTAAAAAAATTGTGTGTTCAGGGTCACATCAGGGAAAATTCTTGGCTTTATTGTTTCACAAAGAGGGATAGAAATCAATCCAGGGAAGGTAAAATCCATCCTAGACATGGAACCACCATAGAAGTTGAAGTAGATGAGAGGATTTCAAGGAAGGTTGCAATTCATCTGAAGGTTCATAGCCCAACTATCAAATAAGATTCATCCCTTTTACATTTTCTCCATAAAGGGATAACTTATAAGTAGGATGAAAAATGTGATAAAGCTTTTTAGAAAATCAAAGATTATCTACTAACACCTCTAGTGCTCATGTCATCGATACCAAAGAATCCACTGATCCTGTACATCTCAGAAACACCAACAGCACTAGGAGCTCTTTTGGCGCAACTTGATGAAAATGGAAAGGAAAGAGCCATATACTACATCAGTAGAACCTTCGTAGGCCATGAGATAAATTATTCACCCATTGAGAAAGCATGCTTAGCAGTAGTTTTCGCTTCACAAAAGTTCAGCCACTACATGTTCTCACACCAAATCAAGTTCATTGTGAACATTGATCCATTAAAATATATATTATCCAAAGCAACTCTCATGAGATGAATGGCTAAATTGGTAACGATCTTCATAGAGTTTGACATATATTATGTGGAGCGCAAGGAAATCAAAGGACAAGTGATTGCAAACTAGCTAGTAGAAGAAAACATCTATGATGAGAACCCTTTAATATCTGAGTTCCCTAATGAATTAGTATTCCTTATTAATCTCACCAGTTAGTGGAAGGTGTACTTTGATGGATTGTTCACTCAACATGGATCAGGAGCAAGCATTATTTTCATCACCCCCAAGGTAATTGCATTCCAAATTCATACAGGCTATCATTTCCCTGTACCAATAACATTGCTAAATATGTAGCATTGATCATAGGCCTTGGGATAGGAGTTTAGTGGTAGATAAAAGAGATGAAAGTCTATGGAGACTCACAACTAGCTATAAACCAAGTTAATGATGACTATCAAACTAAAGATGACAAGCTCACTCCTTGCAAGAAGATGGCAGAGAATCTCAAAGAAATTTTTATAGACATAACTTTTGAGTAGATTCCTTGCATGAATAATAGAGCAATAGACACCATTGCAACAATCAGATCACTACTAGACATGTTGAACAACATCCTCCAATATGAATTCATGGTATAAAAACTTCTCGTACCAACTTTTGAAATCACTGAATCTAAATTCACATGTGTCATTGTTGGTCCTATATCCCCATGGTACCATGATATCTTTACTTACCTTAATAAAGGAACCCTTCCATCAGATATCACCTCGAACCTTAAAAATACCTTTGTTAAAAAGACATCCCGATTTGTGATCCTAGGTGATACCCTTACCATCGAAGCATCAAAGGGACATTACTACAATTCCTTAACCAAGAGGAACTCTTTACTACTTTAAAAGAAGTACACAATAGCATGTGTGGGTCCCATTCTAGTGGTAGTACATTGGCTAAGAAATTGCTGAGGATGGGTTACTATTGGCCAACCATGGAAAAAGAAGCTCATCAGTATGTGTGGAAATGCATCTAGTGTCAACATCATGGGGATTTGATTCATGCTCTAGCTTGAGAATTGTAGCCAATGATCACACCATGGCCTTTTTCACAACGGGGACTTGACCTCATAGGAAAATCACTCCAACCTCATCCAATGACTATAAGTTTACCATAACCGCCACTGAGTACTTTACTAAGTGGGTTGAATCCATTCCTATGACCTACATAACAGGGAAGTAGATAGCCATGTTTATCATGAATTACCTAATTTACTGTTATGATGTTCCCCAAACCCTCATATCAGACAACAAAACACCATTCGAGAATTATGATGTAAAGGAGCTATGCCATAAATTTAATATCCAACACCACTTCTCTACCCCATACTATGCCCAAGGAAATGGCCAAGTAGAAGCAACAAAGAAAACTATCATAAAAATCCTAAAGAAGATAGTTAATGAAGTTGGTTGTAACTAGCATCTATAGCTAAATCCCACACTTTGGGCTTATTGAACTAGTATCGACACACCTACAGGTGTAACATCTTTCTCCCTGGTCTATGGATCATAAGCCATCTTTCCTATCGAGGTCAAGCTCCCATCATTGTGAGTGTCACTACAAAATATGATAACTGAGAAAGAATACAGAGTGTCTCTACTGAATGAGCTATAATTCTAGGATGAACATTGTCTTGACACCCTTAATCACTTGCAAGTGTATGAAAAATGACTGAAATGAAGCTATAACAAGAGAATCAAATGTTGGTCATTCTAGGTAGGTGATCTTCTCTTAAAGAAAAAATAGCAGAATCTTTTGGATTGAGACTGCAAAGGAAAGTTTGAGCCTAAATAGTTGGGTCCTTTTGTTATCACAACAAGCTATGGATCAGGAGTATACGAACTATCAAACCTTGAAGGTGAAACCTTGTAGGAGCCAACCAACAACTTGCATCTCAAAAAAAATTATGCCTAATCATGAAGAGTGTAAATAAAAAAATATAAAAAAATAAAAAAAGATGAAAATAAAAAAAAAAGAGAAAAAAGATTTGAAAAAGTAAAGAAAAAAATAATTCTGTAGTGAAAACCACTTCGGTGGAACTTTGGGAAAGTACCTTGGTGAGAAACTAACAAACAGGTGTCTTGCATAAATTGTCATACCCACAAATTTTTTCACTAAGAAAACCCAAATATTTCTTTTTCTTTTTAACATTAATTAAGTTATTACTTGACTATGTGTTTAAATTGTACAACTAATGTAATATGAGTTGTACATCTTTTGTATTCAATTCTCAAATTACATGTAGAGTTTAATTACGCATGGTTTTCTATATGGATCCTACTAGGTTTTGATCGCAAACCCAACACCTTGCCTTCTCCCAAATCACACCGAGTTTAACAAAGGTTAGTGTTTAGACTTAGATTTTGCAACCTGTTAAATGTAGAATTCAACAATCCAGTGTAACATGGGAATGATCTTTTTAAAATATGAAATTTGGATAAGACCAAACCTCCAGGAAAGGCCAAGTTCCTTGCTGGTAATATCACCTAAACTATTAACTCGATTGAAAAAGGATAAGGATATGGTTTGAAAAGGAGAATGTTGAAAATGAAACATTGGGTGATACACCGAACTTACCAAGGACCATGAATATTAAGACAAAAGACATATTTACAGTGTATGAAACCCAGACTTCCACAAATCACTCTTCTATTCTATGCATAAATATTTTATAAAGAGGTCTTGATGCTCGTACTTCTAAAAGGAAAAGAAATTCACTATTAGAAACTATGTTGCAACTCTGACACTAATTATAACCTACATTAAAATACTATTTTTTTCCTAAGGATGCTAAATATGAGCCAAAGTTGAAAGGAGAAGTAGATAATACCTCACAATCAACTTGATCGAATCAATGATGCATACCAAAAGGGAAAAAAACTGAGATGGCAAAGAGATTTCAAAAAAATGTTACTTCAAGGTCTATATTATTATTCATTTCCAAAAGAGCTACAAAATATGACCAAATCTGTCATAGGACTCAAAGAGTTACTAAGTACAAAAATTTAATAATCAGAACAAAATCACAAAATGAGTAATAAATGACTAAGTAACCCATCCCTAAGTTGCTTCCACAAAACAAGGCTCTAGAAAGCCTTGGGTCAGATGCAACCAACATGCCTAAAATCTAGCCTTCCAATCCACTCAAAAATAGCCAATGTTGGATGAAAAAGTCATGCAAGACTTACTCCAACCATAAACACCCTAAAAATGTTCCAAAAAGGCCTATATTCCTTCAATGAAGTAATGAAACACCCTATCCTCTCTCCACATGTTTGCAAACAAAAATCCAACTTCCCTTTTTTTGTGGCATTGTATCAATGCAACCACATCTTCATTCATGACTTGGTCATATCACTATATTCTCCTCATACCTTGGAAACCTCCAATTTTAAAAGATAATGACTCAAAACAAATGATTTATAATCTATCATTTGAATTTAAGCATTTACATTATAGAAAGAATGCAAGAATCAAGGGTCTCCATCCATTGATAAAAATCCCAAAATAATTGGAATTGCTAAGTCAAAAAGACTTAGACATGCCCAAGTTATAGGCTTATGAAAGAAAATAAAGCATGGGGATAAGTTGGAATGATGTATATAAATTAAAAGTTAGACAAAAAGAAAGTCTAAACTTTCACCGGCATATTAGGGTTATGAGCAACTAAATGGAAAATAGAATAAAACAAATTAAAAGATGTTCATTTATCTTATGAAGGTTCCTAAAGAAGCTTAGCCACTAGAAGTAGGGTTTGGAACTCTGTTGAAACCACGAATTCATAGCCTGTAGTCAAAATTTTGTGCAATGATTCTTCTTTAGAAACAAACTAGTAAGTCCTTTTTGAAAATAAAAGTGAAAAGAAAGCATTCCATTTATAAAATTGGCCTCACAGGCCACGACATTTTGCATCTTCTTCTCATTTATCTGTATGAGCTTCTTCCCTACCTGGCTGCCAAGGAAAGTATGTTGTGTTCAATTTTCTGGCATTCTATATGATCTAACTGGATTTCTACTAATATATTGTTGACTTCATACCACAAATTTATTATTTTTCATTAACTCTAAAATAATGATGAGAATTTGAGTCTATCACTAGTTAAAAACTTTGAAAACTCCCATACATTATTTCTAGGTCAGCCTCATTTTTCTTGTTCAGGGTTTGATATGACCATTCTTGTATAGGTCCTCTGGGTTTTGAGTGCTATAGCCTCTATTTTCATTATTCATAGTTGAGGGTTTTCTCTCTAAGGCTATGGCTCCATTTTTATTTCTCTTGACTGTATTTATGTGCCTCCATATATTTGATGTTTAATGATACTAGTTTACTATAGCAAAAGCTTGAAATTCCTTTATTCTGAATTATCCTTTTGATTAAATGACAACTTGAATAGAACATTTCGATACTACAATAGCAACATTATATGAATTCTATTTAGTTATGCTCTAATGAAAAGATCTCACACATATGTTGTTTGTCTCATATATCACTATTATTATTGTGTTTTTGCATCACTGTTGTGCCTAAAACCTGGAGATCTTGGCTCAGAAACACCATAACAACATAATCTTATGATCATTGCAAACTGTTACAGCTGGATGTCTCTATGACTATCATTTAGGATTATTCTTCTTAACATTTTATGTACATTATTCTCAACATTACTTCGCTCTGTACTTTTCCGTATAGTTATACATGCTACAGGCATCATTCTGTTACTCATTTTTTGACTTCATGATATGGGAATCTATAAGATTTGTGCAACCTTATTTTTCAATATTTGTATTCGGAAGTGACACCCTAAAATATAAATGATTTCCATTGATTTTGTTGACTTGGCTGCTATAGGAAACATATTATAATCTTGAAAATATCACTATCAATTTGACAAGGACTATCAAAAAATATCCTTATAGGGATGCTTGCTCATCATAATGGATAATATCATGGAAAGGATTTGATTTTCCTTCATGTTCTTGCAAAACATGAAAATTACTATATTTTGTTGTGACTAAAAGACTTTCACTGTCACCACCTTGCACTTGATGTAGCAGTGCTTAAGCCTATTGAATGTGCTGAAAGCTATTCATCTAAAATGAATAAATTTTTCCCATTGAATTTTATTTCTTGAATCTTGAACGTTGGTTTGAGTCCTTTAGCTGAATATTTTCTTAATGATCACTCAGTTTCATGAGTAGGCTTAATCTTCATGACCATCCTTCCTACTCAAAAAAACTTGTATAGTTCATGGGGCTGCTTTATCTAACCAAGCTACTTAATAAAACTATCTACCTTTCTTGCATCCCTGTTGATAGCTTCAGATCTTTATTGTCTCTCAAGAATGACATCACTTTAATTCTATAACTCCATGATCTGAAATTGACTTACCTTCTCACAGGGACACAACATTTGTTACACCAGATGATACTAGAATTGCCAGATGATTATTAGGGCCTTCCTATTCCATTCTCTTGCAACATGTGAATGCACTCTAATATTTAAGGCCTTCTCATGCCAGATAATTGATGCTTACTGTTACATGGACATAGAAGATATATATAAGCTTGTCCTTGATTTTTCATCACTTAGTAACACTTATGTCTAATAGCTCACTTGCTCAACCATTTTCCAAGACATTTTTGTTTCTATGTGGCCCCATTAAGTAGTGACTTAATATTTAAACTAGTGAATTTATCAATTCAATGTTGTGAATGATAAACCCATTTTTGACTGGATTACTAAGAAATGAGATAGATTTAATCTTGTTTCCTGCAATACCGTGAATCTTTACACCTGATCAGAAAGTTGTACCTATATAATGAGTTGGGCTCAACCCTTGTGGGAGCCACATTTTCCACCACTCATGTGATCCAAACATGATTGCACTTGTAATTGCACATGAAGCAAACCAGTTAGAAATAAAATACTTTTCATAAGTGTGTGTAATGTTCCTCTATTTTGGCCTTCATGGACATCTATGATAGGGATTTACATTTGATGCATGTGGGAATCAATATATGTATGAATTGGTAAATGTGCATGTTCAAAACATTACCCTTCATTGCTTAGAACTTATTGTTCTAATCCATCTCTTTACTCAATGTAGGAAACCAGACACCAGGCACTTAGGGACCAAGGAACTACAAGGAGCAAGGCAAGACAAAAGGGAGCAGATCTAGTTGCAGTACCAGTCATTCAGGCAATGACTAGTTACCTTTTTAGCATGTTTAGTTTCTTCCAACATTTACTCATTTATGCATATTTTGGTTTCTATTTGTATCAAATGAGTAAGTCATCCTCACGGCTTCATTGTGTGGGACACATGTACCAAATTACTTTCAATAAAGATTGCATTTTTAGAAAGATTATGAAATATTTTATGTTTCATTCACCTGTATGAATGTAATAATTTTGCATTCTTGTAATCCTGTAAATCTATTTCATTTTTATAACTGAATGTAACATAGAAGGTTAAGGAAAATGCACCATTTTCCTTCTTTCTAATAGAAAGCTTCTACCTGATTGAGCCATAGGCAAAAATATGGTAACATTTTTGGCAACATCTGTTGTGCGTTTTCCTGCTAAACATTTTGACTAGTTGCCTAAACCAATCCTTGGGAACAGAGTCAATGGAAACCTAAACTTATGTTTTAGAAAACTCACCCAAAATTTTTGTAGCTCAGATGATAGATATAAATGAGACCTTGGCTTATTCAAAACAAAACAGCAGAAGGAAAACTGTATCTATGCTAAAACAACACTTAGGGAATGAAAACTACATTTAATCTAATGTGCAACAACACATTATTGAAAACAAAAACCTAACTAAGTATATACAATGGTAGATCATACCTTAAAGCAACATTTGAGGTGAATCCCATTAACTGGGATTGGCAAGATTTATCCATCCATCTTTGATAATTGAAATGCATTATGTTCCTTGCATTCAGTGATGATAACTGGGCCAGTCCAGAAATGGTCAAACTTTGTATGCTTGCCTGGTTCGCTTTTCAAAACATCCCACTTGAGAACAATATCACCTTCTCTAAAAACTCTAGCAGTTGTCCTTTTATCAAACACTCTTTTAGTTTCGAGTTGATGATACTCTAAAGACTTCATGGATTTGTCTCTAGTATCTTCTAGCTCCATGAGCTGAGCAAATCTAACTCCTAAAGGATCCTATTCTTCGAACATTTCCAACTGATGCATTAAATCAAGAGTTGGTAGCTCTACAATTATAGGCAGTCTGGCTTCCTTACCATAAACCAACATATATGGAGAATTTCCAATAGACCTTTTAGGAGTTATCCTATCTTCCCATAATCCAGATCTCAACTTGGTGTGCCAAACCCTCTGATTGTCATCCATCATATGCTTAATGATCCTGATCAAGTTCTTATTTGTGCTCTCAACCAAGCCATTACCTTGAGGGTAATAATTTGATGAAGTGTTCAAATATATACCATTTTTCACTGCCCAATTAGCCACTCTAATTCATACAAATTGCAAGGCATTATTTGAAATAGTGGAATCTGGAAGTCCAAATCTAGTTATTATCTCATCATAGAAATTTAATACAGAGGTTTCATTGGCTTCCTTCAAGACTACTGCCTCTGTCCATCTTGTAAAATAGTTTGCAGCAGTAAGTAACATCTTGTGCCTAGCACTAGAAGGTGGGTTTATGGGTCCAATAAAGTCAATACCCCATCTCATGAAGGGCTGCTCTACTAGAATTGGCTGCAAGGGTAGTGCCGATAGCTTTTCTTTTACTCCAAATATCACACTTCTCACACTTTGTGGCCCATGCATGGGAATATTTAAACATAGTTGGCTAGTAATAGCCAACTCTCATGATCTTCCATGTTTTTTTGGGGAAAAATGACCCGCTGAAATCCCATCATGGAACTCATGAAGCACTTTCTCAATCTAATTATGATCAATACACCTTAGCAAAACACCATTGAGATCTTTTTTGAATAAAACATTGTCAATCAGAACATATGGAATGGATTGTAACCTGAAATATCTCCTCTTGGCTCTATCTAAACCTGGTGGACATTCACTAGTTTGTAAAAAATGAGTCATATCCTGAACCTAGCTTGGTACAACATTCTGATCTTGATTATCAATGACTAAAACAACCTTTGTCTCTGTTTTCTTTCCATTTTTTGAAGTTGAAGTCAACTGTTCACAAATTCCTTTTACTCTTATCAACTTTGTGATCTTGATCTCTACATCAAACTCCATGAATTTAGTAATCCACCTAACCCTTTTTTCATTAAGATCCTTACTGAGTAAGAATTCCTTCAGGCTTGGATGTGCTACCATTAAGTGAATCTTGTTATTAGAAACCAATGGTTTGAATTTCTTGAGGCTTCGAATGACTACTAGAACATTTTTTTCTACAAATGAGTATTTCTACTCATAATCAGCCAATCTTTGGCTAAAAAATGCAATGGGTTGTTTTAAGCCTTTACTATTCTATTGAACCAGCATTGCTGAAATAGAGTCAATGCTGCCAAATGCATACAAGATAAAATCTTTTGTAAAATCTGGATTCACCAATGTAGGGGCTGATGCTAAAGCCTCTTTAATGGCTTCAAAACTACATTTTTCCTCTCTAGTCCAATTGAAAATTGCATTTTCTTTCAACATAGCAGTCAAGGGTTGTAAAAGGTTTGCTACATCAGGTATAAATCTCCTCAAAAATTAATTCTGCCCAAGAAACTCTGCAACCCTTTCTTGTGATTAGGTAAAGGTAGCTCTAGAATAGCTTTGACTCTCTCAAGATCAATAGTGATTCCTTGCTTTGACACTATGTGTCCTAACAGCTTACCCTCATGAATAGCAAAAATACTTTTCTTGGGATTAAGGGAGATTCCATATTCCCTGCATCTTTCAAACACTTGTTTTAAATGCTACAAATTTTCATCGACATTCTTTGAGAATATGGTGATATCATCTAGATATATCAGCACTAGTTTATTGATCAAGCCTTGGAAGGCCATGTCCATAGCCCTTTGAAAAGTATATTGGTCCTCTTCTTTGACCAATACTTGGTTATAACTAAAGTATCCATCAAGCAGAGAGAATCTTTCTAAACTAGCAACCACTTGGAGGATCAGCTCCATGGAAGGTAATGGATAATGGTCTTTCAGAGAGGCTATGTTAAGATATCTAAAATCTACACATAACTTGATTTCACCACTTTTCTTTCTAACCAGAACTAGGTTAGAGACCCAGGAAGTGTGCTTAATTGGAAATACGATACCCCCCTCAACTAACTTAGTCAATTCCTTAATCATTAAAGGTTCCAGTTTAGGGTTCAAAGGTCTCTTCTTTTTCCTAACAAGCTTAGCATTGGGTTCCAGTTCTATTGTGCGTTAAGCAATTCTAGGATCAAAACCTCTCAAACCAGAATAGTCCCAAGAAAAAATATCCAGAAACTCTTGACATAAAGTAATGAAAGCCTGTTTATCTGATTCAGAACAAATTTTCCCAATCTTGAGAAGCTTACCTTTAAAAATCTCCAACTCTTCATAATGCTCTTCTTTAATCTAAATGTTGGTTTTACTCCTTTTCAATTGATCATCAATACTGAAAATGGATTCTAAAGTAACCAAGCCCCTGGGCAACTTATTTTTTTCAGCTGGATAATCTGATCTTCATATTGTTGTTTCAACTTTTCTTGATTTACAACAGAAAACTGGTCTTCCTCAAGTAGAAAGCTTAGAATATGCTCATCACTTTCAAAGACTTGCCAATTAATGTTGTTATCTGGAATAGATGTCTTGATAATTATCTTAACATGTGGCTATACTTTTTATTTTATGATCTCATTAGGAATGTCAAATTGTGCACCAATTGTAGCCAATCTATCTACATGTCGATTCTGACTCCTAGGGATTGAAACCAGATTGAATGCATTGAACTCCTCAATCATATCCCATACTCTATGCTTGTAAGCTTTAAAAGTGTCATTTTTTGTTACATTCGACCCTCTTACCTAATCAATTCGCTATCCCCAAACACCTGTAAGCAGTTGATTTCCCTTCTCCTTGCCCACTCTAAACCTTGTATCAGTCCTTCATACTCAGCAGAGTTATTGGAACAAGAGAAAGAAAATCTAAATGTAGCATAATATCTATCGCCCTATGGAGAGATTAGCATTGCACCTCCACCAGCTCCATTTCTACTTTTGGAGCCATCAAAGTACATTTTCCATAACTCATCTTGTTGTCATGACTGTTTTTCTACCTTCCTTTCAGTGTTTGACATCTCTGTTTCAGGTTCATGAAGTACATAAATGCCTAATCCAGCTTCTTCAATAAGTTCACTTGGATTATCTATGATATTTTCTGCTGCCCACTCATTTAGCATCACCTCAAGTATACATTCAATTTGTAATTCCCAAGTTGTAGCAAGCTCACTATCCTCAAGAATAACACAACTAGCATTAATTGCACTTGGAAAATAAGGCTCAATGTGATCCTTAGCCAATGACTCAAACTTAATTGTTCCTTTTGTTCCATATTTGGTCCTGAAGAGCATATGAGACCAATTAGATGATAGATAACCTCCAATCTTTGTAGTGAAGTCCCTTGATAGGCACAAGGAAAAGAAAGGAGGTAAGTCAATAATGAAAACATCTTGAGGAATAGAAAAGTTTGAACAAGCATGTAATGTGAGTCCCATATTTTTGATAACACCCATAGTGTTAACTATTGTACCATCTAGCTGAAGAACTCCTTTCTCAAGGGGTTGATATTTCAGTCCTAACTGATCTGCAATCTTCTTTGGCATGACTAAACTACTGGCTCCACTGTCAACCATCCAGTTGTGAACTAGTTTGTCTCCCATAATTAATGTCACATAGAAAGGAGGAGGCTTAACGCCCTTTTCAGATTCCTTTCCTGGCTGTTTACTTTGTTGCACATCATTTTCCTTCTGTTCATTTGTGAAAACAAATTTAACTGTATCAACTAAAGATTCATTAGTTGCTACCTTTTCAGTTAAAGCAGACTGTAACAATTCCTTTTGACTTGGAATTGCCAAGGAATCCCACAGAGACATTGTGATGTTCATCTTTTTCATATTTTCAACAATATTAAAAGGAACTGCAGAATTTATCTTATGTTGTACTCTTGCAACAATAGGCTCAGTTTGCAAGTGAGATTGCTCTCTAGCAGTTGTTTGTGGTTTCTCTACAAAATGCGAGGCACTTGTGATGTAGATGGTTCATTAGCTACTAGTTTTCCTTTATTGGCAGCCTACTCAAGTTCAAAATATCTTTTCTTTGATCTTGTGTTTGCAACAATTGGGGAATCATTTGCATTTATTCCACATAACTCTTCACCTTGCTAGTTTAGAAGAGTGGCTTCACTGGTAGACTAGTCTTCATGTTGTAAGGATCCATCATTAGGTGGATTCTACTATGTATGTGAAACACTCTGTACCATCAAGGCCTAATTAATGATTCTATTTGAACAAGTGGCCTGATTATGAGGTTAGTTGCAAGGATAACACCATTCATAATCTATAGCCAAATTATTCTGAGTAGGACAATATCCTTGGCTGCACTAAGAGGGGTAGGGTTATAAACCTGAAATGGCCTTAAGTTAATATTCTACCTTGTACCTTGATAATTGCCTTGGTAAGGCTATCTATTACCTTGATACTGTTGATCTTGATAAGGCTGACTTGTAGCTTGATTATGCTATTAGTAAGGTCTATTATATGACTGTTGTTTTTCCAAATTCACCAATTTATTACCAAAGGTCTATAATAGATTCTTAATCTCTTGAAGCTCTTGGGATGAGCTTGCTGAGTCATTTTCCTAATTTTCAATTGTTGTAACAGTAGTTGGAATAGTAGCTAACGACACTGGAGCAGCTGGAAGGGGTGTAAAAGATGGTACTTAAAGTGGCATACTAGGTTGTATCTCAGGAAATATTAGCATTGGTGGCCTAGGGGAAATTTTACCTACCTGAATCAAACAATTTTCTGCCCTTATTGCCACTTCATAAGCATCTGGTAGGGATACCCCTCCCATTGGTTGTGTCATTACTACTATCTCACTATTTATGGCTTTCAAATAATACAAAAGGGAATGTTCAGGAGAAGGCCTCACGGTAGCTAGAATCCTATACCAAGTTCTCTGAAATCTGAAGTTAAAATTTGACATTTGCTCTTGAGGAGCTCTTTTTATGGTTGTTAACTATTCAACCAATGACAAGTGATCAGACTTGTCCTGAAATTGTTTATTCAACTTATCCCCTAATTCATCCCAAGTTGCAACTGATCCAACTTGTAGACCTCTAAACCATTGTAATGCTTTTCCCTTAACGGAGGCTACAAGCAATCTGACAACTACGTTCTCGTGGGTTACATGTTGAACCCCACAAAGAGATGCCATGTCTCTGATATGTTCTATAGGAGACGTTTGATCTTATCCTATGAAGAAAGGAAAAATTTTCAAAGCTGCTACAACAATATCATCATGTTGGGCTAGATTTAATGCACTACCTCCTTTGAATGGCACAAAGGGCTAATTTCTAGCCATTTGCACAACTTGAGGCTGATTAACCGAAACTGAGACAATAGAAGTAAAGGTTGTAACTACAGTTGAAATAGCTTTGGAAGTTGGTCTAAAACTTGGTTGCCCGTTGATTGAACCCTCTTTGAAATAGACACTCTTTTAACAAACCTACTCTGCCTTCTAGGTGGAGATAACTGTAGGTATTCAAAAGATTATGAACTTCTAGCTTGAATTTTTTTCATGTAAGGCTTCACAGTACTGGTTTTAACTACTTCCCACAGTAAGAGTCACCGGATATGAAAAATTTTGCCTCTTAAAGGCTTGAAAATGCTGGCAGCATATCAAAACAAGCAATATCTTATGCTCTTTCTGAACTGTCCAATTCAAAAATCCCACCAAGCGTGCCAAAATTGATAACACTTGGATTTTGCACCCTATTAAATGTAGAATTCAACAATCCAGTGCAACATCAGAATGATCCTTTTAAAATATGAAATTTGAATAAGACCAAACCTCTGAGAAAGGCTGGCTTCCTCGCTAGTAATATAACCTAAACTATTAACTCGATGGGAAAAGGGTAAGGATATGGTTTCAAGAGGAAAATGCTAAAAATGAAACACTGGGTGATACACCAAACTTACCAAGGACCATGAATATCCTGGTAAAAGAAACTTGTTTACAATGTATGAAACCAAGACTTCCACAACTCACTCTTGTATTCTATGCATAAATATTTTATAGAGGTCTTGATGCTCGTACTTCTAAAAGGAAAAGAAATTCACTATTAGAAACTATGTTGCAACTCTGACACTAATTATAACCTGCATTAAAATACTATTTTTTGAATAAGGATGCTAAATATGAGACAAAGCTGAAAGAAGAAGCAGATAATACCTCACAATCAACTTGATCGAATCAATGATGCACACCAAAAGGGAAAAAAACTAAGATGGCAAAGAGACTTCAAAAAAACTGTTACTTCAAGGTTTGTATTATTATTCATGTCCAAAAGAGCTACAAAATATGTCCAAATCTATCATAGGACTCAAAGAGTTACTAAGTACAAAAATTGCATAATCTTGGAACTAAATCACAAAATGAGTCATAAAATGACTAAGTAACCCTTCCTAAGTTGCTTCCACAAAACAAGGCTCTAGAAAGCCTTGGGTCAGATGCAACCAACATGCCTAAAGACTAGCCTTCCAATCCACTCAAAAATAGCCAATGTTGGATGAAAAAGTCATGCAAGACTTACTCCAACCATAAACACCCTAAAAATGCTCCAAAAAGGCCTATATTCCTTCAATGACGTAAAGAAACACCTATCCTTTCTCCACATGTTTGCAAACAAAACTCCAACTTCCCTTTGTTTGTTGCATGCTATCAATACAACCACATCTTCATTCATGACTTGGTCATATCACTATATTCTCCTCATATGTTGGAAACCTCCAATTTTAAAAGATAATGACTCAAAACAAATGATTTAGAATCTATCATATGAATTTAAGCATTTACATTATAGAAAGAATAAAAGAATCAAGGGTCTCCATGCATTGATAAAAATCCCAAAATAATGGGAATTGCTAAGTCAAAAAGACTTAGACGTGCCCAAGTCATAGGCTTATGAAAGAAAAGAATGCACAGGGATAAGTTGGCATGATGCATATAATTTAAAAGTTAGACAAAAAGAAAGTCTAAACTTTCATCGACATATTATGGTTATGAGAACCTAAATGGAAAACAAAGTAAAACAAATGAAAAGATATTCATTTATCTTATGAAGGTTCCTGAAGAAGCTTAGCCGCCAAAAGTAGGGTTTGGAACTCTATGGAAACCATGAATTCGTAGCCTGTAGCAAGATTTTGTGCAATGATTCTTCTTCATAAACAAAATGGTAAGTCCTTTTTGAAAATAAAAGTGAAAATAAAGCATTCCATTTATAAAATTGGCCTCACAGGCCGCGACATTCTACATCTTCTTCTCATTTATCTGTATGAGCTTCTTCCCTACTTGGCCGCCAAGGAAATTATATTGTATTCAATTTGTTGGCATTCTATATGATCTCACTGGATTTCTGCTAACATATTGTTGACTTCATACCATAGATTTATTATTTTTCATAAACTCTGAAAGAATGATGAGAATTTGAGTCTGGCACTAGAAACTTTGAAAACTCCCATACATTATTTTTGGGTCAGCCTCATTTTTCTTGTTGAGGGTTTGATATGACCATTCTTGTTTAGATCCTCTGGGTTTTGAGTTTTGTAGCCTCTATTTTCATTATTCATGGTTGAGGGTTTTCTCTCTGAGGTTGCGGCTCCACTTTTATTTCTCTTGACTGTATTTATGTGCCTCCATATATTTGATATAATGATACTAGTGTACTATAACAAAAGCTTGAAATTCGTTTATTGTGAATTATCCATTTGATTAAAGGACAGCTTGAACAAAACGTTTGGATACTAAAGTAGCAACAATATATGAATTCTATTCAGTTATGCTTTGATGAAAAGATCTCATGCATATGTTGTTTGTCTCATATATCACTGTTATTATTGCATTTTTGCATCACTGTTGTGTCTAAACCCTGGAGCTCTTGGCTCAAAAACACCATAACAACGTAATCTTATGATCATTGTAGACTATAACAGTTGGATGTCTCTATGACTTTCATTTCTAAAGGATTATTGTTAACATTTTCTATGCATTATGCTCAACATTGCTTTGCTCTATACTTTTCCATACAGTCATACATGCTAGAGGCATCATTCTGTTACTCATTATTTGACTTCATGATATGGGAATCTATAAGATTTGTGCAACCTTATTTTTCAATATTTGTATTATGAAGCGGCTCCCTAAAATATAAACAATTTCCATTGATTTTGTTGGCTTGGATCCTACAAGAAATATAATATAATCTTGAAAAGATCACTGTCAATTTGACAAGGACTGTCAAAAAATATCCTTACAGGGATGCTTGATCATCATAATGGATAATATCATGGAAAGGATTTGATTTTCCTTCTTGTTCTTGCAAAATATGAAAATGATTATATTCTATTGTGAATAAAAGACTTTCACTTTCAACACCTTGTACTTGATGTAGCAGTGCTTAAGCCTATTGAATGTGCTGAAAGCTATTCATGTAAAATGAATAAAACTCTCCCATTGAATTTTATGTCTTAAATCCTAAACATTGGCTTGAGTCCTTTAGCTGAATATTTTCTTAATGATCACTCGGTTTCATGAGTAGGCTTAATCTTCATGACTATCCTTCATACTAGAAAAACCTTGTATAGTTCCTAGGGTTGCTTTATCTGACCAAGCTTGTTAATAAAATTGTTTACCATTCTTGCATCACTGTTGATAGCTTCATATCTTTATTGTCTCTCAGGAATGACATCACTTTCATTCTAACACTGTATGGTCTAAAATTGACTTACCTTCTTACAGGCACACAACATTTGTTACACTAGATGATACTAGAATTGCCAGATGATGATTAGACCCTTCATGTTCCATTCTCTTGCAACATGTGAATGCACTCTAGTATTTAAGACCTTCTCATGCCAGATGATTGATGCTTGATGTTAAATGGCCATAAAAGCTATATATAAGTTTGTCCTTGATTGTTCATCACTTAGTAACACTTATGTCTAATAGCTCACTTGCTCAACCATTTTGCAAGACTTTTTTGTTTCTATCTGGCCCCATTAAGCAGTGCCTTAATACTTAAACCACTGAATTTATCAATTCAATGTTGTGAATGATAAACCCCTTTTTGATTGGATTACCAAGAAATGAGATAGATTTAATCTTGTTTCCTGCAATACCGTGAATCTTTACACCTGATCAGAAAGTTGTACCTATATAATGAGCTAGGCTCAACCCTTGTGGGAGCCACATTTTCTGCCACTCATGTGATCTAAACATGATTGCACCTATAACTACACATGAAGCAAACCAGTTAGAAATAAAATACTTTTCATAAGTGTGTGTAATGTCCCTCTATTTTTTCCTTCATGGGCACCTATGATAGGGATTTACATTTGATGCATGTGGGAATCAATATATGTATGAATGGGTAAATTTGCATGTTCAGAACGTAACCCTTCATTGCTTAGAACTTATTGTTCTAATCCATCTCTTTATTCAATGCAGACAACCAAACACCAGGCACTTAGGGACCAAGGAACTACAAGGAGCAAGGCAAGACAAAAGGGAGAAAATCCAGTTGCAGTACCAGTCATTCAAGCAATGATTGGTTACCTTTTTAGCATGTTTAGTTTCTTCCATCATTTACTCATTTATGCATATTTTGGTTTCTATTTGTATCAAATGAGTAAGTTAGTCTCACGGCGTCATTGTGTGGGACACATGTACTAAATTACTTTCAATAAAGATTACATTTTTAGAAAGATTGTGAAATCTTTGATGTTTCCTTCACCTGTATGAATGTAATACTTTTGCATTCTTGTAATCCTATAAATCTATTTCATTTGTATAACTAAATGTAACATAGAAGGTTAAGGCAAATGCACCATTTTCCTTCTTTCTAATAGAAAGCTTCTACCTAATTGAGCCATAGGAAAAAATTTGGCAACATTTAGATAATCATTGTATTTGAAGGAGATTGGTACCCTTTAAGAAGATATTGATCAAGTTTCTTAACACAACAATAGAAGAAAAATACCCATCATTCTCCTCACTCGATAGATGAGGATATAGTTAGATTTCATAACTTAATATCTTAAAGAAGTTAATCATATGACTAAGACCTTGGTACATAGGAAAAATTCATTTACTCAAGCTAGAAGACAAGTTACCATTAATATGGATTTCAAGGTTAATGTCTCATATCAATAGAGTGTAATAATACCATTAACATTTTATTTATATTACTAGTAGCATTATTTTTAAACATCAGTGTTGGGGAAATCCACAACCTAGAGTCTATTTTAGATAGCATTATAGCAAGGTTATTCTAACCATTAGTGAGTTTAAGGTTAAAACATATTAACTATACCTCTAATTATATTGTCGACACTTAAAACACTCATATGGAACTTAATCATTCTAACAACTAATCTCACCACTTTAACACATGTAGGTTTAAATTGACAATAATTAATATGGATATCAATGTTTCCACAATATTATAGTTTAATGGTTAATATAATTGATCACTACACTTAATTAATTCCCTTGATTTTCTTAGTGATGATATTTAATTTTATAATTAATTTTTTTCCTTAACCGATAATAATTTATTAACCATATCATCGCTTGACATTATACTAGAACTACTCTTAATATTTCCACCATTTTCATTAGCGAGTTTACTTCTAGCACCCTCAAGATTATCAAAAAAAAATTTAATTAATGATACTAACGTTCTACTAAACCCAAGAAGTGAGTTAAAGTGTCATTGCTTTATTTATTTGATCATATTGAATTCATTTACCCACTTATGTATGTATGTATGTATGTATGTATGTATGTATGTATGTATATATGTATAAATATTCTTTTAGCATACATATTAATTTTACCTTAAGAAGCAATTTAAAACAATATTAATGGCTATCCTTTATAATTAATAAATTATTTCATATATTTATATATTTACTTAAAAAGGAACCTAAAGTAAGGGAGGGAATTTCTTTTCTTTATCTAATTAACACTTAACTTTTGAAAGAAAACTAAAATAACAAAAGAAAATCTCTTTTAATAAATAAGGTAGGGATACCAAATCCTAACCTTTATACAAACTTTTATTTATACAATTAGTATGACCTTAATCCATGGGAGTGGAGATATATTCACTTCTCCATTATTGAGGAATTATACAAACGTGAGAATTAAGCTAAGGGCCTTATAAGAACTAACGTGAATTGTGATCGCGTGGAGCCCCAAAAGGGGTATTTTCAATGTCACTCCCATAACATTTTGTAGATGAAAAAGTTATAATACTACGCCAACCGTTGCGATGGATTAATTACCTGTCCATAATAAAATATTGTGTAAATTACGGTGCACAAGTGGAGGAGAATTTTATGTGTTCTAATTGAATTTACTTGGCATCCATTTCAAAAACATTTAGGCATGTGAAAGAGATATGCATTCACGGTGAAAGGTTAAAATAAAATATAAGGCTATGAAACCCTAACGATAATAGCTGGAACCTTATTTTGTTTTCCTAGGGCAGCGGCCAGAGAGGGAGAGAATGGGCGTTACAAACGTTTTATTTATTTTTATTTATTTTTGTTTTCCTTAGAATCTATGTTTTTTTCAACTTGCAGTGGAGCGACTTCCTTTTTCGTGGTGAGGCAGGGGCACCAGGTTGAGTTCATTACATATGTATTTTCTTGTGTTGGGGTCGTTTTCTCTTGTTTCGTTAATCTCTTCGATTTCTTTTAAGACGGCCACCACTGTATATATCGTCGGGTAAAGGGCGGCGTAATGTTAAAAACTAAATGTGCTCATTTTAGGATCTTGGCCGAAATTTTCAATTAAATAAATCATACTCTAAAACCCTTGTCGAACCTTATTTTTAGGCTACGGCTCACCAAATTGGAGAAGTGAAAGATCATTACCCGCAGGGGGTCGCAACTAGACAATTTTACACGAGGCTTGCGGAGGGCGAAGGTCGTTTTGCGCTCGACGGCCCTCGTTTGTTTTGCTTATTTGTTCTTAAATATATCTCTCCATTCGTGATAACTATATTTTGCATTTCCCACTATGTTCATTTTATATTTGTTTTATTTTATTTGTTTACAAATCTTCCTGTATTTGCATTACTGATATGAAGCTTTTCTTGGTTTGCAGACTATGAAATCAACCACGCCGATAAGCACAGTTTAATATGTATCTCAATTTAGTAGTTCGAACCCCTACTTAAAAATTTTATTTTCTCTTCTCATTACCTGGAACAAGTGGAGAGTATATATACAATAAATAGTGCACAATCTTATCCATAAATACTTTCTGACTATGTAAAAGAAATCGTTGTATACAATTCACCCTTGAATACCCATCTAGGTGATTACTGGTACATAAATTTATTCATTTCAGCATACATACAAAGAAGGCAGCGCAAAGTTTCATGCACAAAGTGAGGATACAGCAGAATACATATAGAGTAAATACAACATAATACATATAGTGCAGAGTGGACACATCTTTGTTTCTCTTGGAAGATTCTTAATGCTATATAACACTATAGTTTTTATTTTTATTTTACCGTGTTTTCCATCTGTCACAGGATTTTCCTCATTTCACACATAACTTGCAATTTACACAGTTGGAAATCTGTTGCAAGAAGAGCACTTTGTTGTACCTGCAGTTTCCATGCCATTGGGAAAATGCTAACCTCCCAACCACAATGGGTCATCAAGCTAAATAATGCTCTCACCATACCCCTAAGCCAAGAGAGTCTAAAAAATCCCAAATTTAAATATTTACTCATTTACACACGTCTGGCCAAGCTTTCACACCCAGATAACCCAAATCCCAGATTGCATATCTTACACAAAGGACAACAAGAATACCTCAACACTACACCACATATCACAAGAACTCACAACATAAACAAGCTAAAAAAACATCACATCAACTTAGAACCCATTTCACAATACACACACAGAGAAAACAATCACACACGAAACTAAATGGTTTCAATAGCTGAAAAACTTACCTTACCACACACAAAACTACATGGTTTCAATAGCTGAAAAACTTACCTTACCAATTGGCAACTTCCATGGGTGATGAAAACAAGCTTTCCTCTTCCATTGTCCCCCATTCATCCCCAGAACTCCAGCTAGCAAAAAATGCCTCATAACTCCCCCAAATCACATTATATTCCCCCTTTTTGTTGCCCTAACCCTCATTATCCCTTTTCGGATTACAAAAATGCTCTAGAACTTCAATTTTCTCTTTTTTTCTCCTTTCAAAAATGGCCTCAAAGCTTGTATACTGGTTGCACTTTTAACCCACCTTCTTAAGACACCAAGACATATTTTTAGAACATAAGGCTACAATATATTAAATATAAAACACACAAATTATTTGACGCACACATAATAAACTGCTTGAACTCGAAAGTGACACAATCAAGCATATAACTTCAACATGTGAAGTAGGGTGACTAGGGCCTCTTTGGACTCTCTCATTTCCTATTGATTGACAACTCGTTATAATAGTCAGTACCTTTTGATAATAATAATGAAATAGAATGAACGAAATGTTCACAACTATCATTTAACCATCAATTTAACAAAAAATGAACTTACATACTTGATCCCATTCTCATGTGTATCATTGAGATCCAATGTTTGAGAGCTATAAATACTTGAACTTTTTCAATTCAATATTAGCATCCAAGAGAAATAACGTGATAAAACACAATTACTTGAATCAAATCAACTATTAGCAAGGACATTGTAACATTGACCCAAAATCCAATTCCCATTAACAAGGGTGTTCAACTGCATAGACTATAGCAATACTTTAGACAATAACTAATTATTTGTATCATTTGTGTACTTGATATTATCAATTGTGTAATTCATCATGGCATGAGAGGATGCCTACTTCCATTTTATCACCTACTATTTTATCACCTACTACAATAATTGGCACATCAAAATATCAATTGAAAATCATACACTATAATATATCACCCACATTATCCACTTTTAATTATTTAGGTTTTTCGTCTACTCCTCTTTGTTAGGTTTTAAAAATAACTCACATAAGTTACATACTATGGGATCCTCTTTACACTTCCCTAACAAGCTCAATTCAAATAAAATTACTTCAATCATCAAATTAATTCAACTATTCCACATAATGATAAAACCATTAATTAATGAGTTGAAAACAATGCATTGGGGGTTGCGCTTTACACCTTAGAGTGGAATTCCTCCTGGAAGTATCTAAGGTTGGGGAGTGTAATCCCAAAATGATTATGCACATGTATTATTGAAAATACCTAGTCTCTTTTGTGACAACCCTTAGAATAAGCAAATTATAAGAATGAAATGCAATTTTTAAATGATTTCTCATATAGTGTTAATAGTCATGAGTCAGCAAGAGAATTCCATTCCATAAAATATATTGTCTATTTACATTATAGCATTGATGCCATCACTTTTCACACTCTTTCCTAATTAGTGCAATGATAGTATAAAGCAAGGTCACACACATGTATTTAAGGTTTGCATCATTTACATATGAGTCAATAGTCCAATCATTAATGGTTAACACACAAATGTCAATCTCAACAAAAACTTTTTTTTTCTTTTTAAATTGTATTGTACTTCAAGGTCATCCTTTGAGGAGCAATTAACATCATCTTACTTCCACATAACCTTACCACTAGATACACAATCACCCCACATTACATCACAAGTTATTAACACATACATCACAATTAACCACATAAGACTCACATCATAGGGCTCACACAATGGGGTTTACAAGGATGAACTATGTTGAGTGCCCATGAATAGTCCTCATTACCACATTATTGCTAACTCTGTAACCGAAAATGTTGAGTAGAAATATCAGTAGATGTGTCATCATTATATACCATATCATCATGCATTCCTGTATCTGATGAAGCTATATGTCATAATGCCACAAACATAGAAAAATAGGGAGGAATGGATTATGACTGTCCCATATCGGTCCCATTTGTAGTCCCATCCTCACAATAAGATTCCCCAGGCCATCTACTCCCCTATACGACCTACTGGGGATCCCTCCTAGATATGGTAGTTTACATAGATCACATCACAAATTATGAGCCAACATTTGTAAGCCATAAAAAAGCCTCAAAATAACAATGTCAAATCAATAATGTAAGATCAAAAACCAAAAATCATGGTAAAAATCTCATGTAAGAAAACGTAAAATTCAACAATTCAAATGAGAAGTGGTGCAACATTACAATCAAGAAGAAATAATGAAGTCCTTGAGGCAAAGAGGACCAAGTGAAACCCATGTGGCTAAGTATCCTAACATTAAAATTCAATACAATTGCAATAAAAATAAATCATCAATAAATAAAATAGCAATAAACCACATTTCAAGACAATTGCACATCGCATACACTGTGTGACTTTCCTAAAGCCACCCAAGGGGAGGAGTGGAAAGTTGGTCTCAAACCATGTAAAATGTATATAGTAGCATGCATAATCAAGGTGGTCTTAAACCACATAATAAAAACATAGTAATCATATCCTGAATATCAAGCATAGTCCCACACAACCCAAGACTTCATACACAATCAGTCCATAAAACCTTTGTCATGAAATATCCCATATGCAAGTCACCTTTAATTATCTCATGGTCCAAATTTGTACATCGTATGTCATACTAACCACTACTATTTGTTACCAACCTGTCATAGTTATTTCCATGCTTGATTATCTATGTCTATAATGTTACTTTCCTATTACTCTTAATACAAGTTTCTTTTTTTTTTGTACAATTGATTGTTAATCCAACTGTGTTCCTATAATTATGAGCTCTTTATTCCACAATTAACTTGATGAAATCTGTTTTCAAAGTTTTATTGGTGCTCTGTAGCTGACAAAAGTTTACACATATGCTTACTGACTAGCTCTTGATGCTATTAGATACCCTAAAAGTTTAAAAATAATTCAGCAATCATATCCTCAAAGTGCCAACTGTTGACCAAATTGAGAGTAGAAGTAAATACAAAATGAGGCACATCATAGACCATCCTCAAACTGATAGGGTACCAAATCTCAAGGTTAGAGTGGCACTATGAACCAACAAGCGTGGCTCTCATATGAGGGGGAGTAGATCATAGTCAACGTCCATGAAAAATCACAACATTTCAATATAGCTCCTTTATCTAGAGTAGGAACGACATTCAGAAAATCGTAATTTCTCATTAGATGGACCTATGTCCCTCAACCCCTAGTCACATTAGCCGACCCTCTTCCTAAAGAAAGGGTCAACACTAAGGGTGTAACACCAACATAAAACAACACATGACCACAATTTCCTATCAATAGATATACAACCATGACAACTTTAATAGTTTAACACTTAGACATACATAAATTTCACAAAGGGTAGACATAGATGGATCATACTTGATGTCCACATTATTGTTATCCCAAGTTGGATACTACGTATCCAACACTTGAGGCACAAGACAAATTTACTAGTTTTCTCACATTCAACAACACATATCTTCTATGGCATCCACTACATCCAACCACAAAATTAAAATGCACACATTACATTCAATCCATAGGGGTCTTCTATATTTATCCAATGTATTTATTAAATTTTAACATCTTATCTCCAATCATAGTTTTAACTATCAATTAGATCTCAATTTAAAATTTAACATGCATAAGGCATCACACTTCCCATCACACCTCAATTTCACTAGGGTTACTCGTTTGCATTTCCTACTATCAATTTAGGTAACCTCTATGAAGGTGGTTGCATTTTCTATAATCAACATAACTGTGTTCGCTTTCTAGCATAACTAGGTTCATAAGGTTCCATGTTTCATGATTGAGTGTTAAATCAACTATAGAAGTTTATAGAGTTTGCATTGAAGTTCCTACTTGAAGGTGAGACATCATTTGAATTTAAATAGATAAATAGACATTACAATGCAAGGAAGATATAAATAATACATAACTTTTTAATAATTCATCTAGTACAATATTTTACAACTCTACATCTCAATATGCTAATTTGATTCATCTAACAAATTTGGTAATCACACAGACATAGACTATGTTTTATTTAAAAGCACATAATATCATAAATGTATAAAAGAAAATGAAAGTGATAATTCCCAAGAAAATAGAATGCTTACACAATTTTCCCACATAATTCATGTATGCATGGTTTCCTTGATCAACAGGGTAATAACACACACATCATCATTTGAAATTGATATTTTTATTTCATTGTTCCTACTTTATAACTCCAAACACGTCTTTCCCTATTTATTTCTCCAAATAAAATATTAAAATTATCTATTCTATAGAATTTCATAGATTATGGTCAAGAAGTATATTTTCAAAATGTTAACAATTGTATCACTATCAATTTCTCCTTCACCTATATACACTAATGGATAACCTATTTCAAGGAAACACATTAGCGAATAAAGTGTTCTAATGACATTTTTTTTTCCTAAGCATATTTTAACTTAACATTTTCTCTACAAAGAATGTTTTTTTTTTATATTTGATTAGTGGCCATGAAAATGTTTACCTACTATTGTAATCAAGTTCCTTCTAAGTCATTTATTTAGTTTCTCCTACAAATTCCTACTCACACTTTTAATTTTTGTTTTCTAATCATCTATGATCTGTAGACCTTGTTATATAGATTTTAAGCAATATGATGGATACTAAGGTACCTTCTGATCTTCAAGAATTATTTCCTCACTTATTATGTTTTGAGAAGTCTTATAACTGTCGATTTTCCCATGGTGGAGTAGTGCACACTATTTAATTCTATTTATTTACTTTTAATAGGAAGGGGAAAGAAATGGTTTTCTAAGTTATTAACTTCATTATTTAGCAACTGGGTATGTGCAGGATCATGATGGACCAAAAAGTGGCAATATGATGGGTATGTGGCTGATGACTATTTTTTTACCCAAAATTGATGAAACGAAAAGGGTTTTTAAGGGAGATTCTCAGCTTTCCATTGATATAAATTATGCTTTACTTTAAATTTAATAAGTAATTATTATTCATTTTCTATTCAAATTACGACTAAAGTCCTGATTGATAGGTTGATTGAAAAACATCTATAGTTTTCAAACAGTATCACATATTTTGAATCCAAAACATGTGTCACATTCTATGCTTTTCATACTATAGGATTAAAAAAAGAAAAATTGAATTTCATGAATTTTTTACCAAGTTAAAGTGGTCAGACATACGAGTTTTTATATTTTTTAAAAATTTATAATAAAAAAATCATAATTAATTATTTACTTGGAAAAAATTTACAAAAAACTATGCATTACATCAGGGCATGTGTCCTCTGCATATATCTAAAATCTTATAAAAAAATATTATCATTTTATTGTGGTTAGGGTGGTCAGACAGACACCTACTTCTTATTTTTTCCCTGAAATTTAAGTACCACTGCATTGAGATTTCAAATTTTCACCAAATAGATATATATATTTTTTAAACAATCCTAGTAGTTTATAAACTAAATTCAATTTTCTACAAATTTTATTTTTACATATATTTGAAATAATATAGATAAATTATTCAAATTTTTACGTCAAGTTTCCTAACTCTTATTTTTATGAATTTTTTGCCACTTAAGGCCCTGTTTTTTCCATGATGATCCTGCACATACCCAACTACCCCACCAACTATAATACAATGTACCTAATGTCTTAATCTTTTTCAAGGGAAACAAACCCTAACAAAATTTATGTCTAAAGATGATTAAGTTGTAGAAAGGAACTTGAAAGGCTAGGGATTCAAGGTGTCCAAGGAATAAATACATGTTCAATTCTTGTGAGTATGTCAAGTTCTACTTGTAACTTTACAATGATCCCAATAAATTGTACTTAGTGGGTGACATTTTCAATATTTGATATGACTTCTAATATGACTAGGGAGGATGTTCTAATGGTTTACTCTTGATAATCATACTATTTGTCCTTATTATGGGGTTAGAATGGGGTTTTCTCTAGTCAACCAAGATCTCCAATTTTATTTTTGAATTTTCATTCAACAAACATGTTCCCTTAGGTCTCAATATTGTAAGAAAGTATATAAAAAAGCTTATAATATTTATTATATTCATTGGTGTTTCCCTAGTTAATCTTGTTATTCCTCCCTAACTAATCATGATTTATGAACTTAAAATTACAATCATATGAAAGTCAAGAAGGTAGTTCTTCTTTTACAAACTATATTATAATGCACATCATTTTGTAAGCCAAACACACATTTGCAATTTCACATGTTCCAAGGGACATTATCTCTTTATTTAAGGTTGAAGACTGTGTGACCTTAATAATAATTTACATTAATAAGGAGAGGTGATCTTCAATAAGTTAATCATTGTGGTTTAAACATGTGAGAGTTATTTAACAATAATAACTTTGACCTCAACTTATCCTTAGCAGTTTAGTGAAAGTGTAATCCTTTATTAAATAGAGTCCCACCGAAGGGAAATTTCACAGCTATAATCAAAGTATTCTTTCAACTTCTTTTCGCAATCTATAATGATTATCAAACACTAGCTTGAATGACAAACATACACATACAACCACCAAGGCCCACTCAATTCCCAGAGTTCCTAGTGTTGCAACCTAGATGCTCTGATACCAAGTTTTTTCACTAAGAAAACCCAAATATTTCTTTTTTTTTTAACATTAATTAAGTTATCACTTGCCTATGTGTTTGAATTGTACAACTAACATAATATGAGTTGTACATCTTGTGTATCCAATTCTCAAATCAAGTGTGGGATTTAACTACACATGGTTTGCTATATGGATCCTACTAGGTTTTGATAACAAACCCAACACCTTGCCTTCTCCCAAATCACACCGAGTTTAATGAAGGTTAAAGAATCATTATATTTGAAGGAGATTGGTACCCTTTAAGAAGATATTGATCTAGCTTCTTAACACAACAATAGAAGACAAATACCCATCATTCTCCTCACTTGATAGATTAGGATATAGTTAGATTTCATAACTTAATATCTTAGAGAAGTTAATCATATGACTAAGTGTGAGCACCCTTCAAATCTGCACATAATCTAAACCCTATTCCATGGGTTATTTTATGCAAACTTTTTCAATACTCCTATGAAATAATGCATAATGCCTTTCAAATAAGATAACAACACAAACTAATTAGAAGCGTGAAAGAAACATAATGCACACCTATTCCATAGTGGATTGGTGTCACTTTGTTGTGAAAAGTGACCCTTTCCCAACCCTTGACAAGCAAATGATGAAGTACCTTTAAGATGGAGTGGACAAAATCAGCTCTCAATGTGAAGAGAGTAACTTTCCATAAATTGTGGATGCTAAAATGAGGAATGATACCTCCAATTTATAGAAGATTTTGATGAAAGAAGAAGAAATATGGGTGAATGTGGGACAAATATTTATCGAATAGGAAGGAGCCACTTGTCCAAATGTGAGTGGGTGGAGGATGTGCAAGTTTTGGTCAATGTGCCAATAAATAAGATTAGTTGGCCTTTTCAAATTCAAATTTGGCTTGTTGGAAGGAGAAATAAGGGACTTAAATGCCAAGTGGGGGACATGTAAGAGGGGAGTTAATGCCATATTGGAAGGGACAAGTCAACTTTTTTTGAAATTTAAACTTGAGGGAATATTCTCCAAAGATTCCTTGTTGAGGAAAATGAGGATTTTATAAATGAATTAAAATGCTTTATTTGTGCAAGTGGAAAAATCTAGAGAATGTGATGGGTGATTAGATTAGATTAATCATGGTTTGATTAATTTAAGATGATGATTAGGTTTTTTGACCCATTTGAATTAGATACTTGGATTTATTTAAATCAAAAAGGAGGATTATGAATTTGAGATTTAATTAAATAAAGTTTGGTTTATTTAATTAAAAGGATGATGTAAGATAAAGGTTAATTTATTTAAAGGATATGAACTTAGGAGATGATTTATTTAATCAAAAGATGGAATGTTAGGATTTGATTAAAAATTGATCTATTGAATCAAATGAGGTAATGATTTAATTAAATAAAGTGAATTTATTTAATTAAAGGATGAAATGTTAGATTTAATTAAATAAAAGGTTATTCAATTAAAATGGTGAATTGAAATGCATGCATATTTTAAGTGTCTACATTTTTCCCCTCTTCTAAGTAATCTACTTGTTGCATTGGATCAAAGAATAAACTTTCTGTGATTAAAAATTCAATTTTGTGATTTTTTTCGGGTGCCCTAGCGAAAAGAAGTACACTGGTAGATTGCCCCCTCGAGAGATCGAGTGAAAAGATTTGATTTGAGGGTCGATCTCGCAACAAAGAGGTTCAAGATGGACACATGGATGGTTATGATGATGATTCAAATGAGATGGTTTTAAGATGCTTAGAATAACCAATCTATATTATCCTAAACAACTTAAATGATGATATGATGCATGTGAGATGGATGATGCGATAATGCCTATATGATTATACAATAGATGTTTTATGCAAATGTATGATGCTTAGAATAATAGATATATATTATGATGATGAACATACATGTGAGATGATGTTTGGAATGTTGATGGTTTGTGGATGTAGGATGGATGCACTGGTGATGATGATTAACTAATCATGACGTGATGTTAGTGTGGAAAAGAAGAAATGAGAAATGAGATGATGACAAGAGGATCCAACAAGCCAACTTTATGAGAGATGATGATGAGAAATAGATGATTTGCTTATCAAGAGTTGGGATTTTAAAAGGGCCACTTACCTTATGTTTGAGAACACAGATAAGTATGATGCATCAAGGTATAAAGGACCAGGATGGCATTGTACTTAGTGTGATGGACTTTGACTCGACAAATAGATAGTTGTATTCTTTTTCACACTTGACATACGAAAACCTTGCTAGGCTGCACTTTAGAAGTTTCAAACATCTAAGACCAAAAAAATTGAAAGGCATAACCTATCAATTTAATAGTCAACAAGCTGCCCAAAACACCCTCCATACATATCTAACAAAGCAAGTATTTTCCAAGTTATGTTACAAGGACGTCTAACAAGAATAGCAAACAAAAGATAATGATTGTTTCCCCATTCCTATCTCTATAAATTCATTTGCTTGGACATCATCGAAAGGTTATTGGAATGAGTGCAAAGAGATATGTCAAAAGACAAAGATAAAGTAAACAAACAAGTTGATGTTCTTCAATACCACTAACCAAAAGGAAATGTGTTTTTAAGGATAAGAACCGAAACTATTGCCAAAAGATAATTCCCATTGTAGGAAGGATACATCCTAGGACATGTTAGTGGATGGTGGCATGCCATTTCATTTATCCAAAGTGTTATTTCTAATAAATAATGCCCATTGTAGGAAGGAGACATCCTAGCATATGATGTTATCAGATTATTGAAATGGGACTGATTGGATGAGAGGCTATTGACACAAAGAGTTGACCAACTTATTTACGTACTGACTTAAACCTAAGACTTGGCATTTTGAGTTTTTACTTTTCATCTGCTAGACTTGTTTCTAATTGTTTCACCAAAAGTTGAGGATGACGATCGTTTATTATGAGTGATGTTATTGCAGCTATAAGTGAAATGGGATGGATGGATTTTTTCAAATATTTGGATGTTTTTGGAGTTTTACAATGTTTTGAGGCTATTTTTTGGTATTTTTCAAGATTTTCCAAATGTTTTGATTTTCAATTTTCAAGTGTTTTGGGGTTTTCTAAGATTTTGAATAAGAGACTAACCTAAGGACCTATCCTAGGGGCCTCGAGGGTTGATCAAAAAATTAGCCTTGATTACGTTATACACACAGAGACCACATAGTTCTACTGATGACTTGATTGATTTACAGATGAAGATATACATGATGAAATGTCAATTTATTATGACAGACTCCTAATGGACTGACCTAAGTGTCTTGGGGGATGATCAAAGATCAACCTTTCCTACATTCAAGGCTCAAAGACCCGTAGTTCAACAAGATGACCCTTTTTTGACTTTTTGACTGACTTTTTTTACCTATTTTGGGATTTTGATATCTTTTGAATGTTTTTGGATTTTGGTGATTTTCTCATGTTTTTGGGTTTTCTAATTTTCTGATGTTTTTGGATTTTTTGATGTTTTTGGTCTTCAAGAATATACACAAATCTGATCTAATGAGAACATGCCCCCAACATGATGGAATAGATTACTCCGATAAAGGTAGGATAAATTGACCTTGGGAATGGGCTGAGTAATACTAGGAGGGATCATGAAACAAACACGAGACCAAGGTATGATGCAGATGCAGGTGGATGAGTAATGGATGGACATCTAAATGTGATGAATGATGGAAACATAATGGATGGATGATGCAAAACAAGCCATAAATATCTTGGTGGATGGAAAGTGCTTATTGACACAAGACACCTATTTGCCAGGTTTTCACCAAGGTACTTGTCCAAAGTTCCATCGAAGTGGTTTTCACCAAAGGATGATTTTTCTCTTTATTGTTTTTTTTTATCCTTTTTATGATTTTTTTGGATTTTTTGCTTTTTTTTTGTTGTCACCAAGATTCCTGTTTGCCAAGTTTTTGCCAAGGTAACCATTTTTTTAGGACATTTTCTAATTTTTTGGGTTCTATACTTTGAAATATTACGCATAAATTTTTTTGAGATGAGAGTTGTTTATGGGATTTTGTAGAGGTTCCCCTTCAGGTGTTGATAACTAATATGCCCCAAACTTATAGTTTGTTGTGATAAAAAATGGTCCCAACCAATTAGGTTAAAATTTTACTTTGCTGTTTCGATTTAGGACATTCTTCTGATTCTTTTTTAGTACTAGTTCTCCAACTTGGAATATTTTGCTTTTGATTTTTTTGTTATAACTCCTCTTGAGTCTGTTCTAATAGAATTGCAAATGATTTAAAGCATCTATACACTGCTCATCCAATAGCTCCAGCTCATTCAGTCTTGATACTCAGTATTCTTCATCCATGATGAGGTTTTTCAATGATATTCTTAGTGATGGGAGCTCGATCTCAATGGGGATTACTTCTTTTGATCCATAGACCAAGGAGAAGGGGGTGGCATCAATGGGCGTGTGAATGCTAGTTTGGTAGGCCCAGAGGGTGGGATTTTGGATTTTTCACACAAGTCGTAGACATCCTAATTCTTAAATGGTGTCCCATTATTTGAGATAATGGCTTGTGGGACACCATAGCGGAAAATGAGATAGTTCATGATAAACTTTGATATCTACTTCGCGGTTATATATGTCATGGGTATGGCTTCCACCCACTTGGTAAAGTACTCAGTGGTGGTTATGATGAACTTGTGGCCATTAGATGAAATTGAAGTGATTTTTCCAATGAGATCAAGTGCCTATTGCGAAAAGGGCCATGGTGTGATGATGGGATAAAGTTCTTAAGCTAGAGCATGGATGAGATCCCCAGGCTACTAACATTGTAGGCACATTTTGATGTAGTCATGTGCCTCTTTTTCCATTGTAGGACAATAATACCCCATCCTTAGCAATTTTTTGGCTAGGGGCATTCCACTCGAGTGTGAACCATAGATGTCGTTATGCACCTTAGTTATAGTGGTCAATGCCCCCTCAGTTTTTAGACAATGTAATAAGGTTCCTTCTATGCTCCTATGATACAAAGTATCTCCTAGGATGGTGAATTGGGATGCCTTCTTGACAAAGGTTTGATTTAAGGTTGAGGGTAAGTCAACAGGTATGACACCTATTCGTAGGTAGGTATAAATGTCATGGTACTAGGTGGCCGTGCCCACAAAAGGATATGAAAATCACGGTAAAACCTTTCCTGGGAATTGGACATTCCAACAGGTGACTAATATCTCTCTCTGTGGATGTTCATTTACTTGTCAAACCAGGGGACATATACTTTAAATGGCGTGGAAAAATATATGCACTAAGAACTAGTTTTGGTCAAATCTCAGCAGAAATAAATACTGGAAAGGAATTTTATCCACGCTACAGGAAGGTAATGCAAAGTTCTTTAACTCAACTATGATTTAATTAAAATAGAACCCATAAAAACTATGACTGAAACACAAACTGTGAACTGGCCTTATGCTGCAGGAGCAATATAAGACTGAGTTTGTATGAAAACTTCAAAGATGAAAGCTAACTGAGATTAACAGAAAAGAACAACTAACTAACTAGCTACAGATACTTACTAAGTGGGCCCCCTTAGCAAGCATCTACTGATTACGCAGGTGCTAAACTCAGAACTTCATCAAGCTTTATTCATGAAAATAGAATGGTATACATTGCTTTGTTGATATGGAAACTAACAACAAACTCTGTCTCTTGTCAAACAGATTCTGGTTTTCATTATCATACTGATTCTTACATGATATCTTCTATCACTATGCTTCTATCTTACTCTAACTATCATCTCCCTTACTCTAACTATCTTCTACCCACTCGCGCAAGAGGAGTATATTAATTTTTAAACTAACTAACCCAATCAAAGAAAGACGTGGAAGTAAAGTGTATCCCAGAATCACGGAACAAACTTCATAAATGAATTTATGCGTTCAACCCGATCCAGAGAGAATCTAGCGCTCCACTCTTTCCAGATTGACTGTCATTAAAAATCTTTCCCAATGGTTTCGGTCAAAGAGTCTTTGCCAGTGCTTCCTCGAAGTTGTGTAGGAAATGGACTTTACTGCAAGGCCGAGATCAGCTGCGCTCGACTCGATCATTCTTCAACAACCTGCGATACAAAAGGTAACAGATGTGAAGGAAAAGGCGTATGGCACATACACGATATCCGTTCATTAATCACACATTTAAATCTATTTCATCATTCAAAAACTGTATGCGATATACCAGTCATTTAGGGAGTCAATGGGGCAATAAATGTAATCAAGTCAACACAATAAGCTGCAGGAATATGAAAGTATTTTGCTACAGGATACCCCAATAAAAAGGTTTCAAAAAAGTTTAAACAACCACAAAGTAACAAAAGTAAAGGCATTAAAAGTTTATCATAACATCCAAACTATGAGCATATTTCGAGCTCATCACTAGGGATCACCACGACTAATGACTTCACACACAAATTCTAATTCTAGTACCTCAAATGCGGTCATGAGAATCTACTCTACCAAGAATTCATATTTTGGGACATTGTGAGGGATGTCCAATAGGGATTCAATCGTTGCCATGGTGTCTGCTGCATTGTTGTTTGCTTTGGGAATCTGCTCAAATGTGATCTTGATAAAGGATTCCTTGAGAGTCTCCACTAGTTTCTTATATGGAGTGAGCTTATCATCCTTAGTCTGGTACTCACCATTCACTTGGTTTATTATTAGCTAAGAGTCTCTATACACTCTGAGGGCCATGATGTGCCATTGCATTGCTATTTTGAGACCTATGGTTAAAGCCTTGTATTCTACAATATTGTTGTGCAGGGGAATGCCAATTTATAGGACCTCAATATGTTGTCCCCTTGTGGGGTCATAAAGAAGACACCGCCTCCTAATCCATGTTGCATGCATGAGCCATCAAAGTAAAGTTTCTAGTGGTCGACTACGTTGAGATTGAAGATGAATTCGTCTGGAAACTCTGAGATGAGAGGATTCTCTGAATAGATTGATGCTTATGCAAGTTGATATGCGATGACTTGGCCTTTAATTACTTTCTGCTCCACATATTCAATGTCATACTCTAATAGTCTCATGACCCATTTGGCCATTCTTCCAGTGAGCATTTCCTTTGATAGTAAGTACTTGAGGGGATCAATTTTGGTGATGAGTTTGACTTTATGTGCCAACATGTAGTGTCTAAATTTTTGTGATGCAAACACTACTGCTAGACATGCTTTCTCAATGAATGAGTAATTTAACTCATGCCCAATCATTGTGCGGTTGATGTACTAGATTTCCCTTTCTGTTCCATTTTCATCATGTTGAGCTAGAAGAGCTCTGAGGGTTGCTGTTGTTGCTAACACATAGAGAATTAATGACTTTCTTGGGATTGGTGGCATTAGGACTAGTGGTGTAAGTAGATATTCTTTGATCTTGTTGAAGGTTTCTTCACACTTGTTATCCCACTTGTATGCTACTCCCTTGTGCTATGAATCTTCGGATGGACTGAATCCTGCCTTGGAGACTTCCCAATTGTTTCAAAGTTTTGGGTACCTCCATCTCAAGGATTGCTTTTACCTTAGCATGGTCTACCTCAATACCTCTCATTGAAATTATGTATCCTAGAAACTTTCCTGATTGTACATTGAAGATGCACTTGTTTGGATTTAATCAAACCTTGTATTCCTCCAGCCTATCAAAAATGGCACTTAAGGTTGCTATGTGATCCTTCCTCTTTCTGGATTTGGCTAGTATGTCATTGACATAATCTTTGACATTCTTATGGATCATGTAATGGAAGATTGACATCATGGCTCTTTGGCATGTTGCTTCTGCATTCTTCAAGCCGAATGGAATCATATTCCAATAGTATTTCCCCCATGGACAAGTGAAGGCAATTTTGTGTTGGTCTTCTTTAGCAATCATTATCTAGTTATATGTTGAGAAACCATCTATCAAGGAAATAATTTTGTGTCCTGTCGTCATGTCTACAATCATGTCAATATTGGGAAATGGGAAACCATCTTTTGGACATGCTTTCTTTAAGTCCCTATAATCTGTGCAGATTCTAATGCCCCCATCAAGTTTTGAGATGGGAACTAGGTTTGACACCCATTATGGATAGCCTATTGTTCAAATGAATCCTGCATCTAATAGCTTCTTTAGTTCCATTTTGTCTAGCAAGGCGATCTGATGGTGCATTTTCATGAGCTTTTGTATAACGGGCTTTTCTTTAGAGTATACTACTAGGTGATGAACTACAATTTTTGGATTTATCCCTGGCATCTCAGCATAGCTCCATGCAAAGTTAACTTGTCTCTCTCTCAAGAAGGCTGCTAGGAGTTCTTGTTCTTATGATAGTAATGACTTCGCATAAAATGTGATGCGTAGGGTCTCCTCTATTCCTAGATTAGCTGGATTGCACTTTTCTGCAAGGACCACTAATTTTTCCAAATGGAGAGCTCTGAGAGGAAGACTGGATCCCTCATCCTTAGCCGCCTCAGAGAGGTTTTCACCATTGGATGTGTCCTTTCTTTTTACTTTTTTTGAGTTGGAGAGTGCCACAGTGTGGTTTTCACTCAAGGACCTAGAGATTATTCTCAAATTTTTACTTTTGCAATTGAGGGATTCAATCATTTCCCCATAGTATGCATTTGTATCTAGCTCAATCATGAATCCTGCTTTGTGATCCCCACATGTAATATTATTGCGCAATCCCATGAATTCTGATAGTGCCTCATCATTTTTGAATGTGTCAAGAATTGGTGGTTCTCATTGGTCATAATCAATGAGTTGGTGGTAAATTAGATGGATTTCATGATTTTGATGATCTGAATCAAAGGGTAAGGTGCTGATCATGAGAATGGTGGTATCCTCGAAGAGCCTAGGTAGGTTGGTTATGGGATCATCATCATCACTACTACTACAAATGTCAGTTATGTCAAATGTGAAGTTGTCTAAGATGCAACCTGTAGATATCGATAAGCAAAGTTCTGCTACAAATTGCTGAGGAGGATTATTGAACTTTCTAACTAGAGGACTTTGACCATGTATGGTTATACTCAGAGGGGTACATCCAAGGCCAAGGTTTCTCATTCACATCTCCAGAATGATAGGTATTATAAGCCCATTGTAATTTTCTCCAAGTCTTTGGCTTCTGTCATAGCCCATTGCGATCATCATTTACAAACCTTTACTTTTGTCATCCATTGGTAGATCAATTGTTCGTCTATTATCATGGTATAGGAGATGAGATGGGTCCTCCTCTATGACTTCTTTTTCGAGATCTCCCCAATTTCTAAAGTTGGGATATTCTTCAGGAGATGTTTGAGATGTGGAGGCTTCATTTGATTGTGGACGTCCTCGTGATCTGGGAGATTGTGGTAACTCTCCTACCACAAAAGCATTTTTGGGAATCATGTAGTTTCCACAACCATTATCCTGGATGATGAATTTGATATCTTAGATGGTGGAGATGGTGGGAGTGGTGGGTGTCTTTGTCACAAAAGTGGAAGCAAGAGTGGTTGGATCAATGTACGGTATTCATGGGCCTTCATCATTTTTAGGCACTTGAGGGATTTTGTAGTATTTTTCCTCAAGGTTCACGCAGTAAGAGAATGGTTCAGGATCTCCATGGATGGTGACCTCTTGTCCTTCATATGTGAATTTGACACATTGATGGAAATTTGATGCTACCACTTGCATTGCATGGTTCCATAGACGTCCTAGGATTCTGTTATAAGGAAAGTGGAGTTCCAAGACCTGACAGGTGGTTTCCATGATAGCTGGCTCTACTTGAACAGGGATTCTGATTGTGCCTTGGGACACTCTTTCCTGATCATCATATGCTCTGATTGTAATACCTTTTCCTTTGTCAATGGAATCCTCTGAGATTTTTAACTTCTTAATGAGCTTGAGGGAACAAATACTCAAGCCTACACCTCCATCCACCAAGACTCGCTTGACTTTACCTTTTTGTACTAGGACCTCTAAATAGAGTGCACGGTTATGAGATGGTTGAGTGGTAAAATATTGGTCAGAGAATGTAAGGAGATTCGGGGTAATGATGTTTTCGACCATAGCTTGGAATTGTTCTACATGAAGATCTGCGGGGATGGTGGATGAAGCCAATGCTTCCTCAAAGATTTTCTTGTGGCTGGATGAGATTTTTAATAACTCCATGATGGAGATTTGTATTGGCATTCTTTTTAGCTGATCAAGGAAATTGTAACCATTGGAAATAGATCTTGAATTGGGCATGAAAGTTCTGTTTGGTTGAGATGATCTTGCGATAGTAAATTTTCTGCCTCTTGTGGTGACTCCATAATTGGCCTGAGCTCCTTTGATAGTGATTACTAAATAGTGTTCATATAGGGAAGCGATGACAGTTTCATACACATGATTCACATTTTTGAAGGTGCCTTTCCCCTTATCAGTGTTATTGTTCCATTTATTGTTATGGTTAGGCATCAAATTCATGCATATTTTGAGGTTTTGGTTTCTTGTTGGATGTTCCACATTTATGATTCTTTGATCAATGACGTCTTGGATTATGTTCTTTAACCTCATACAATTGTTAGTGATGTGCCCTTTGACTTTGTGGAAGTCACAGAGCTAATTTTCATTGTACCAAGGAGGTTTAACATCTTGTTCTTGGTAGTTCTCATAGGTGGGAATCTTGATGAGGTTTTCATTTATCAGTTTCTTCATGATGACTTCGAGTGGTTCCCCAAGAGCAGTGTACTTTTAATTGATGGAATTCTTGTTTTTTTTTTATGTGTTGTTGTGTTCACATGATGGTTGTTTAGATGATGGTTTTGGTTTTGTTGTTGTGGTGTGGGTGTGTTTTTCTGAGTGACACTGATGACAACTTTGGAATAGATGACACCATTGTTCATAAAATTTTTGTTTCTTTCCCATGTGTGAGGTTTGTCATTGTAATTGGTGGGTGGGCAATTGTTCTGTTGTTTAGGATATGAAGTTGATCCTCCAGGTTGTGTCATAAGGGCTCGTTCGATGCTGAGCACCTTGGAAATCAATTGGTCATATGTGGTGATCCCTTGGACTTTGAGATGGAATGCCAAGAGGCCATCAAGGTTGGATATGATAGTGCACACTTGTTGTTGCTCGGGCATGACCCATTTTCTCTGATTGGCCTTGGATCACCATTGTTGTAGGAATGAAGCAAATGATTCATTCTTACCTTGTTTCAAAGCTAAGAGCTCCTCTAGACTAACATCCATGGTGATATTGCATGTGTAATTTTTGATGAATGTGTCTATGATTTCTTGGAATTTTTTGATGCTATTAGGTAGGGGAGAGAACCATTGTATGGCGTGGTGAGCCAAACTACTAGGGAATAGCTGCATCAGATAGGTATTGTCATACACGACTTCCATGCAATGAACCTGGAATTTCCTGATGTGATCTTTAGGGTTTCCTATCCCACGATACTTATCGAATTTGGAAATCTCAAATCCATTCTGGAATGGTTTCATTACAAGGCTTTTGTCAAATGGATAAGGACACAAGTTACTGGGTGTTTTCGTGGTTCGCCCTAATTGATGGTCAAGCACTTGTTGCAAAAGTAATCTGATTTGTGATGTCACATCATTTTGTGGATCAAAGGGTGGGATGAAAGTGTTATGAGGTGGTTCGATTGTCGATGGGATGGGTGGATTGGTTGGTAGGCTGATGGATGATGTTTGCATATTTTGTTGAGCCAAGTGTGAATGCAATTGTTGTTGTACAGACAATGCTTGTTGTTGGTCATGTTGCTACTATGCTATTAGCTGAGCTTGTTGTTGTGCTTGTTGTTGAGCTGCTAATTGGGCTACTTCCACTATTCTTGATATTTCTTTAGTGTTTGCTGATATGCTTGTTGTTGTGCTATGTGTTGTTGTGCAAGATACTGCACTTGTGCTTATGCTTGTTGTGCTTGATATTGGGCTTTGGCTTGAGTGTGCACTTGAGCTTCGGCCTGAGCTTGTGCTTGAGCTTGTGCCTGTTCCTGTGCAACTTGAGCTACTTGATTTGTTATTGTTGCAATAGGGCCTGGGCTTGTGCAACCTACTACACTTGTTGTACAACTTGGGCAGCTTGAGTGGATTGAGTAGCTAGTTGTGCAGCTTGTTGAGTGGCTTGTTGTTTTTGTACTTACAGGAATTCCTTTTGATAAGTAGCTTGTTGAGTGGCTTGCAACACCATATTGTATTGGCTTGATGTATTTAGAATGGTGTTTGTTGTGGTGGTGAGAGGTGCTGTCGTGTTGGTGATTAGAATTTGATTGGTAGATGGTGCGATCAATGTGGTTGGTCTTTGAAAAATCATGTTTTGAGATGTTAGGGGGTGGTTGATGATGTGGTGATTTCTTGTGTAGTTGTCATCTATTGTTGCGATGTTGAGGACAAGTTTTGAGAGTTTGGCATGATGCTTTGATTGATGTTCGAGATGTTGGTTTGATTTTTATTGTTATTTGGTAAAGGGGGAATCCCTAAGCCAGGAAGTGGTGTGGATGATGATGGAAATGGTGGAAGTGGTAGAAATGTGAGGGGTGTGATCTCTTGAGGAAATGGTGTGGTGTTGAAAATTCCCCCTAGTCAGAATATGTCACCCTCTCCTTGTGAGGTTATGGGGAGAGAGGTTTGGGGTGTTGTGCAAAATGATGATGATGATGGGTCATTTGGATCATGAAAGGTGAGAGGGACATATGTATGTGATGTATTTTGGGGTACAGTTTGTCGCAAGCTGCTGTTTGCATCCAAATCCTGATTTTTTATGAGAGGATGCATTTGCAATGCATTGAGAACTACACTTCCTTTGTTAACCATGGGTTGCATTGGAGCAATGGATGATGTGATTTGTGAGATGTTTTGAGTGATGCTTTGAAATGAGGGGGTAGATTAAATGGGGATGGTAGATGATATTGGAGGCATGACTCCAAAAGATGGTTCCACAATAGTGCTCACGTCAAAATTGGAGGGGGAGTTTAGCCCCTTGCTTTGCTAATTCGAACATGTATAGTGAGGAATTGATTCTCATCATGATGTTGATAATCTTATGATTCTCCAAATTTTTAATTATTTCAGTGATTTCCTCATGTGACATTCTAAAGGGATTATTGGTAAGATCCTCCATTTGGACACCTTCCTCTTGATGGTCTTGTAAAAATGGAGGAAGGTTAGCCTTGAGATTGCCAGACCCAATGGGATTCATTTTGGGAGTGGTTTGACTTAAGTCACTCAAAGTAGATGTTTCTCTTGTGTTGTGATCTAGTTTGTACCATAAAATAGGGATCAATCTTCAAGAATTTGGAAGGTGAATTCTCTAATTCTTTGGATTGATCTAACTTTAGGTACAAAAGAGAAAGTTTAGGATGATTTAAGGATCAAAGGGTGATAATGATATGGATGTAAGATGGATGTTTGATGGATGATTGGAACTCTTGAGAAAATTTTGAAGGGTATGTTAAACTTTAGGACTTGATTTAGGATTGATTTGTTTTGGATTCAGATTTTGGTGGACTCATAAACTCTAAGAGGTTGGTGTTGTCCTAGAGTTAAATCATTCAGAAGATGCTAATTTGTTCAAGTGTGAGAGGAAGGATTCATCTAAACACTCCTATCCAAACAAGATGATTTTGATAATGAACTCCTAAAGCCCAAGATGTCGGATGTTATCAAAGGATGAATTTGTTCACAAGTTTTTATAATTTGATCAAATATGTGGAGAAGGATGCATCTACACACATTCAATCAAACAAGGTGATTTTGGATTGGTTTGAAATGATTTTCCCAAAGTTTAACATGAAGGATTTTTCCAAGATTTTTAAAGAGTTGATGATGAGATGATTTTGGTTTTGATGTTCAAAGATGAATGAAGGTTTGATTTTGATCCTAGGTTTACCTAAAATGATACTTGCTTACTAGACCTTGGTATTGAAGAACATACGATACTTCTAAGGACCTCTATAACTGAGAAGTGGTTCAAACTGAGCATACATTTATGGATTGTTCAAAGGAATCAGTCTATAGAACCTTGTGAATTTTTTGCTTATTTTGATGTGTTGCTTTTGATTGCACTTCCTAATGTATTTCTTGGTGACCTTTCGAGTGTGACTCCTAAATTTTGAACTTTGGCTCAAGGACTTTCCTTTTGGGATTTTGACTTTCTTGGAAATCATGAGGAACTGAAACATGTGTGAGAGACAATTTTGTTATATTTTCTTAGTGATTTTGTTTTACCAAAAACACTTCTTTGATTATATTTTCAAACTAGATGTCCAATGTCTCAATTTTTTTGAATCCTGCAAAGTATGTTATGTGGAATTTTGATGAATTCAAGGCAAGGGTTTCCTACTATTTAACTTCATTAGGAAAATTGAGATGTAAATCCAAGTGTTTAGAAACCTCTAAGGATAAAATCCCAAGGGCAAGCAATAACACATGAATTTGGTCAATTGTATTTACCTCCTAAAGGGTTTAAGATTTTGATGATGATGTTAAATGTTTGTTTTCAATTGTTTTCGAACAAGCAAAGTGTTTTGTAACCAAGAACAAGCACAACCTTATGGATATGAAAGACAATATTTGTTGAGTCCCCACTTGGACAAGTCCAGCTATGCTTATCTTTAGTGAATGCTTAGATGCTTGATCCCATTGGCTCCCCTCCATGACACTCACTTATATGGGGTAGCCAAGCATCAACACCCATGAAACTCCCATGGCATACTTTCCATTTCTACTAAAGACCGTAAAAGTGTGGGGCGGCTTCAGAACGACTGTTCTTGCACCAGCAAATAGATAGGGATTTTTTCCTTTCAACAACAAGGGTTTTAGTTTGAACTTTCCATTCATAGGAGTTGACCCAACATGGCAAGAGACCATTGTTGCTCTTCTCGTCGGAGTCAACCATGTGATATTGGCGTTTATTCTAATACCCACATTTATATCTCGGCTAGAAATACTCTTGGCTTTAGAGTGTTACCGGTTGAGTCATTCCCTTGCGTGAGTACTTTTTCCCCAAGGCATGCCCTCTAAGATAAACAAAAGTGAGCAAACATATTCATAGTTTGATCAAACTTCATTTAGAAACAAAGGGAGAACACATGCAATAATTTTACTCACACTTGTACAATGTTTTGTTCAATTTTAAGTCCAAAATGAAGTGTGGAGGTAATTGCTTTATCCCAACCTAAGATCACCAAAAAGGTCTTTTGATTCTCAAGATTGCTGTGAAGCACAAGAGAAGCACATACATCCTTCTTGATAATGTTAGTTCAAGAAAGAAATCACAAAAAAAAGTAGCACATGCTCATTTTAACCTTTCAAAGCAATTGTGAGTTCTTTTTAAAGCACCGAAGGACAAATGAGAGTTGTTTTGTTCAATTTTTAACCTCAAACGGAATCTAGTCAATTTGCCTAAGGTTCATTTTAACCCTTTGCAACGAAAATTGAAAGCTTTTGTAATGTTTGTCTTAAAGCCGAAAAAGGAAATGAGTTAGTCTAAGACAAAAAATTAAGGCATAAAATAGAGGCTCTAAGCATTAAAAAATGCTTTGTGAGTTTCAAGTTTCAATGCCCGATTTCCTTCAACTCCAATCTTTCTTTTGCTTGATTCCAACATTGGATTCCAATGTCAACCTACAAGAATCACAAAATAAAATTTTAAAAATGAGACTTATTTCAAAGAATTAATGAAGCCTATAGCTTTATCAAAATTTATACTTGTCATGCAACCCCAAGTTGGAAAACCAAATGATGGCCTATGTAGAAAAAAAGCTTTGAAGGTCTCTCCAGTAAATTGTAGTTGACAACTTTATTCCACCAAACTATATGAAATTTGAAAAATAATTCAAATTTTAACAACACAATCCACAAGATGTAAATAAAAAAATAAAATGAAGCCAACAGTGCCTTGTTCAATGCACATGATAAGTATAGCAAGGTTTGTATCAATGTGTGTAACTAATAATTGATTTGATCAAAAAAAGATATGAAGATATTCTGAATGGATGCACCTTTCATTTTCATAAAGCACAAATTAAATGCTCTTCATTAAACTTTATAAAGTTTCAGTTCATTCAAAATCCCAAGCATATATTCTACAAAATGAATAGTTCATTAAATAGTGTCTGATTCTAATAATTTCACCACTTGAATTGAGAGAAATTCAAGATTTAAAAGACACATCACATTAATGGCCTTTACCAGTCACTAAATGACTGCCAAAAACTTTCCAATTAAGGCTATTAGCAGGCACATGACAAAAACAACGAGTAAAATCTTTTGAGCAGTTCCAAATAAATTCATTTGGTAGGTGTAAAGCCGACTTTTGCAGTTGAATTCATTTAATCTGCAAATAGAGGATGAGCTCATTGAGAAATACTTTAGATACTTTCAAGCAAACACCTTTAATCCGCATACCAAGAAAACAATAGATAAAAACTTGCAAGTAAGTGCATTTGACAGGCATGTGAAAAAGAAGAAAGTAGAGAATACGGGCTCCTTTGAAAGATTTCAAACTAATGCAGTTATCACATGTAAAGCCGCCATCATAATTCTTATTTAAAATATTTCAAAATAATGCAAATGGTAGGTGTAAAGTTGGCGAACAAAGGGGAGCATAGAGAGGGTGAATGAACACTCTTTTGATAGAATGTCTCTCCAAAATGTCTCTCTTTTGCAAGTAACTCGATTCCCACAGACAGTGAATATTGTTCAACCTCACTATTTGAGTGCTTTCAGATCTATTCGCAATCAATGAGTTATTCTCCCCAAATCCCTATCTTTATGTTAGGCAATGATAGCTAGATTTGCAAAAAAATAATTATTGAACAGGCATACAAAAGACTTCCAATCAAATACTATCAGCTGGTGTGAAGCTGCATTCTTCAACCCTTGACCAACCTTGTCCCCTACAAGTTAATGCCATTGCACAAGTACAAAAAAGCTCCTAAAATTCTCTTTAAAAGATTTTTTTACAAAATAATTGCGAATGGCAGGTGTGAAACCGTATTCAACAACCTTTGGCAGCGTCCTCCTACGTGTTAGGAACAACACCCTATGAAGCACACAAATGAAAGCATCCACACTTGTAAGAATATCAACAAATATATAGTGCATGAGAAGTGTTGTTTAGAGAAAGAAAAATGAGAGGCAGTGTTCTAGAATTATTGATCTTGAAATCTATAAAACCTTGGTTGCATTAATATAACAATAATGAAAACAACAATGAATAGTTTACGAATGGGCTTCTTCTTAATCCTATCAAAAGTACAAAGTAATCCACTAGTTGATTATTCAGAAATTAATTACAGACTCAAATGCATATTCTATTAATGTCTAAGAAAAAATAGAATTGTCAACAAGAGTAAATGATTTTAGATGAAATCGATGATTATGTAGAGATTAACTGCAAACCTAATTGCATATTTAATTAATGTCTCATCAATCTTCTCACTGCCAAATTATGTCAACGAAGTGAATGAAGGTACAAAATGTATTTAGATGGAACCAAAATCTGATTTGACTGGTGTTGTTGGCCATAACCCTTTACTACTGTAAACATACCAAAGCCCACTATTAAGTACAATTATATGATCAATATAGCCATGCTAGAAGGTGATGCTCTGGCATTGATCATACACTTAAAGGTAGGGCATTTGAATTTTTGGGTCGGTTGTTCTGGTTCAATGAATTTTTTGTTATTTCATTAGTACCGACTTGGAACTACTTATGAACTTAAAGAAACACTTTGCTATTGGCAGGCGGAGAAAAGAAATATCTGCACTTAAGTTTATTTGATTTTTTATTTGTTTTAAAACCAATATACTTTGTAGGTGAACAAGCGAGTTCACCAATTAAAGAAGGAACTTATCAGCGAAGGTGTAGATGGTAGGCATCAATTTTTAAGTAAACAAATCAATAGGCACAAAAAATGGTATATACTTTCAGGTAAATGCCATTGATAGGCGTAAGGCCAAACTTGGCAGTCAAAGAAACTTTCAAGCAAATGCATTCAATCAATGTATAAAATAACAAAGTAAACAATTGTTACTACAATCAACAGATGAGAAGGCCGTGCCTTTTGCTATAAAAAAAATTAACTTTCAATGTAATGCGAATTGGCAGGCATATGGCCATATTCTCAAAATATTTCACTTGTTTCTTCTAAAATTCCCCCACTCTCTATTTTTTCAGAAAAGGATTGTTAGGCAGCCTTAAGCCAAATATTCAGAGTAATACAGACTCTTCCAATTCCATAGACAAAACAAAAGTGAAATCTTTTTGCCCATAATTTTAGATCCAAACATACCCCTTAAATTTCCTAAAAAAAGAAGTTACGTTAGTTAAATGAGCAAGACAAAAATTCTAGCATGTATTATCACCCTCTGTCTAGTGCCATATGTGAGCACCCTTCAAATCCACAAATAATCTAAACTCTATTCCATGGGTTAGTTTATGCAAACTTGTTAAATACTCCTATGAAATAATGCATAATGCCTGTCAAAGAAGATAACAAAGAAAACTAATTAGAAGCATGAAAAAAACATAATGCACACCTATTCCATAGTGGATTCGTGTCACTTTGTTGTGAAAAGTGACCCTTTCCCAGCCCTTGACAAGCAAATGATGAAGTACCTTGAAGATGGAGTGGACAAAATCAGCTCTCAATGTGAAGAGAGTAACTTTGTATCAATTGTTGATACTAAAATGAGGAATGAGACCTTCAATTTATAGAAGATTTTGATGAGAGAAGAAGAAAAATGGGTGAATGTGGGACAAATATTTAACCAATAGGAAGGAGCCACTTGTCCAAATGTGAGTGGATGGAGGATGTGCAAGTTTTAGTCAATGTGCCAATAAATGAGATTAGTTGGCCTTTTCAAATTCAAATTTGGCTTGTTCGAGGAAGAAAAAAGGGACTTAAATGCCAAGCGGGGGACATGTAAGAGGGGAGTTAATGCCATATTGGAAGGGACAAGTCAACTTGTTTTGAAATTCAAACTTGAGGGAATATTCTTCAAAGATGCCTTGTTGAGAAAAATAAAGATTTTGTAAATGAACTAAAATGCTTTATTTGTGCAAGTGGGAAATTCTGGAGAATGTGATGGGTGATTAGATTAGATTAATCATGGTTTGATTAATTTAAGATGATGATTAGGTGTTCTAACCCATTTTACTTAGATACTTGGATTTGTCTAAATCAAAAAGGAGGAATATGAATTTGGGATTTAATTAAATAAAGTTTGGTTTATTTAATTAAAAGGATGATGTAAGATAAAGGTTAATTTATTTAAAGGAGATGAACTTAGGAGATTATTTATTTAATCAAAAGATGGAATGTTAGGATTTGATTAAAAATTGATCTATGTAATGAAATGATGTAATGATTTAATTAAATAAAGTGAATTTATTTAATTAAAGGATGAAATGTTAGATTTAATTAAATAAAAGGTTATTCAATTAAAATGGTGAATTGAAATGCATGCATATTTTAAGTGTCTACACTAAGGCCTTGGTACATAGGAAAAATTCATTTACTCGAGCTAGAAGACAAGTTACCATTAATATGGATTTCGAGGTTAATGTCTAATATATCAACAAAGTTTAATAATGCCATTAAAAATTTATTTATATTACTAGCAGTATTATTTTTAAACAGTAGTGTTGCGGAAATCCATAACTTGAAATCTATTTTGAATAGCATTATAGCAAGGTTATTCTAATCATTAGTGAGTTTAAGGTTAAAACATGTTAACTATACCTCTAATTATATTGTCGACACTTAAAACACTCATATGGAACTTAATCATTCTAACAACTATTATCACCACTTTAAACACGTGTAGGGTTAAATTGACAACAATTAATAGGGATATCAATGTTTCCATAATATTATATTTTAATTGTTAATATAATTGATCACTACACTTAATTAATTCCCTTGATTTTCTTAGTGATGATATTTAATTTTTTAATTAAAATTTTTCCTTAACCGATAATAAATCATTAACCATATCATCACTTGACATTGTACTAGAACTACTCTTAATATTTCCACCATTTTCATTAGTCAGTTTACTACTAACACCCTCAAGATTATTAATAAAAAGGTGATTAATGATACTAACATTCTACTAAACCCAAGAATTGAGTTAAATTATCATTGCTTTATTTATTTGATCATATTGAGTTCACTTACCCACTTACATATATATATATATATATATATATATATATGTATGTATATATATGTACGTATATATATATATAGATATCTGTAATATACATATATATATATGTGCATATGTATATGTATATATATATGTGTATATATATGTATATATATATACATATATATATATATATATATATATATACATATATATATATATATATATATATATATATATATATATATATATATGTCAGTTTACTACTATCAAGATTATTAATAAAAAGGTATTAATGATACTAACATACTAAACCCAAGAATTGATTAAATTATCATATATATATATATGTATATATAGTATATATATATATGTACATATATATGTGTATATATATACATATACATATACACATATATATGTATATATGTATGTATTTATATATATATATATATATTCTTCTAGCATAAATATTAGTTTTACCTTAAGAACCAATTTAAAACAATAATAATGACTATCCTTTCTTATTAATAAATTATTTCATATATTTATATATTTACTTAAAAAGGAATGTAATGTAAGGGAGGAAATTTCTTTTCTTTATCTAGTTAATACTTAACTTTTGAAAGAAAACTAAAATAACAAAAGAAAATGTCTTTTAATAAATAAGGTAGGAATACCAAATCCTAACCTTTATAAAAACTTTTATTTATACAATTAGTATGACCTTAATCCATGGGAGTGGAGATATATTCACTTCTCCATTATTGAGGAATTATAAAAACGTGAGAATTAAGCTAAAGGCCTTATATGAACTAAAGGGAATTGGGATCGTGTGGAGCCTCAAAAGGGGTATTTTCAATGTCACTCCCATAACAATTGAAATGAACTCTTCTTTTATGGATTTCTCCTTATTTATTAGCCGATAGGCTATTTTGTTTGAAGTTTCCACCAGGATTTTGGTCAGCCCAGCCGTGAATTGGTTTTGTCAGTGTCAGGGGGTTGTCGTCTAGTGGGGGAGTGAACCATTTATTTTTGGGGGCGACATGGGTGTTTGTAATTATGTGGGTTGGTGATGGTGGAGAATGGTGTCATCGTAATGGGGAAGGTGAATGGTAAGTGTTTGGTGGCGCGAGCACCAATGCATCTTCCTATCAGTGTATGAGGGAAAAGTCCAAAGTAAATGCAATATCGAATGTTGCAGTGTGGGAAAGCATACTTTTATTAAGTTATATTTCTGAAAGAGTCATTGTGGTGTGGGTTTGATACCAAACTACTATTAAAATCATTAGCCTCAGCTCCATTTTTTAGTAGGTTGAGGGTTGTAAAACTATTGTGGTACTGAATTTGTAAGTCATTTTCGATGGGTATTTTGTAGAAACGAGTAATTTATTGTTCATGTCTTTCGTTGTCTACTTATTGTTGCTTTCGATAGGAGGTTGGAGGGTTTTAACACTAATGTGCTACAAAATCTATGAGAAAATATATTGATTAAGTTGCATTATCGAAAGAGCCATTGTGGTGTTGGCTTGATAGCACATTATTTATTGTTCATGTCTTTCGTTTTGTGCTTATTGTTTTAGTTCTATTGTAATGAAATCTTATTTCTCTCACCCAATAAACAAGGCTATTTTGTTTGAAGTTTCCACCGAGATTTTCATCAGCCCATCCACGAATCAGATTTTTCGGCGCTGGAGTTTTGCTGGCAGGCGGGGAGGGCACTATTTTTTTTTATGGTGCCATGGGCGTTGGAAATTATGCGGATTGTGGCGGTCAAGAATGGTGTAGTCATTACGGGGAAGGTGAATAGTAAGTGTTTGTTTTCATGAGAACCAATGCATCTTCTCATTGGTGCATGGAGGCGTAGGCTAAAGGAAATGCTATATTGAATGTTGTCGTGTGGGAAAGCACACTTTGATTAAGTTGTATTGTCGAGAGAGCCATCACGGTGTGGGATACACACCAAACTATTTTTAAAATTTTTGTCTTCGCCTCTATTTTTTAGTAGGTTGGAGGGTTGTAAAACTATTGTGCTGTGAAACTTGTAAGTCATTTTCAATGGGTAGTTTGTAGAAATGAGTAATTTATTGTTCATGTGTTTCATTCTCTTTTATAGTTGCTTTTGATAATAGCTTGGATGGTTTTAACACTGATGCGGTGTGAAATGTCAAGAAAGTATATTGATTAAGTTGCTTTGTCAGAAGATCCATTGTGGTGTTGGTTTGATAGTAGATTATTTATTCTTAATGTTTTTCGTTGTGTGCTTATTGATCCTTTTGATACCAAGTTGGAGGGTTCTAACACTGATGTGGTGTGAAGTGTGCGAGAAAGTACATTGATTAAGTTGCATTGTTGAAATAGCCATTGTGGTGTTGGTTTGGTAGTAGATGACTATAAAAATCATTGCCTTCCACTTCATTTTATAGCATTTTGGAGGGTTTTAAGGCTGTTGTGCACCAAAATCTGTAAGTAGTTTTACATGGTAATTTTGCGTGAAAGATTAAATTATTGTTCATGTGTTTTAGTTTCTACTTATTATTCATTGTTATTTGTTTGTATCTTTGTCATTATACCCATTTTGGAGACTTCAAAGAGATAATCATTCTCTATGCATGGTTTTATTGTAGTTAAATCTTTTTCCTCTCACCCAAAAAATTAGGTTAGGGTTAGTAGTTTGTACCTTTGCATTTATACCCACTTTTGGAGACTTCAAAGACATTATCAATCTATATGGATAGATTGATTGGAGTTAAATATTCTTAGCTTGATGAAAAAATATGGTTAGCGTTAGTAATTTTCCCTGGGTTTTTTTTTTATTGTGCTTATCATGCTCACATGCTTTTGATTGTGGTTATTGGGTAGTGAAATTAATTCTTGTGTTTACATATATACATTTGCACGTTCATTGAGCTCTGATGATTTTGATTTGAATATAGTGGGTGTCTTCTTTGTAGTCTATTAACAAATAGTTGTAATTATATAAGAGAAGCTGCATTATTTGGCATTCAGTTATATACAAAAATAGGGAAATTGTAACAGAACTAGAAGTAAAAGAAACATACATGTGTTTATCCATATATACATATATAAAAAGATGTATAAACATTTATTAGCCCATAGGTTATTTTGTTTGAAGTTGCTACTGGGATGTTCGTCAGGTCAGCCGTGAATTGTATTTGTCAGTTCCCAAGGTGGCTCGGCCAGCCGGGATGTCACCAGTTTTTCTCCACGGGGATGTGCATCTTGGTAGTTATGTTTGACATTGTTTTTTTTACCTGAAAGAAAAAATATTTAACTGCAATAGTTCCTATGGCAATGGGTGTAACAGAAAAGATGCATGAAGATAATTGTGAAAAAAAAAACAAAGGATAGAAACTGTATGTAGATGTATATGTATATGTATATGTATGTATATCTATATGTAAGTGTATATATATATATATATATATACATTTATACATTCATGCATACTTATATATATATATATATGCTCTGTGCATCTATGGTGTTATGCACATTTTGTACAATTAGTTGCTTTGTATCTTTTTGATTGATTTAAGTTCAAATTCTTGCAAAGAGGATCGTGTACATTTTGAATAGCAATGTAATTTACTCTTGTATTTTTATACAAAGAGAGTAATTGTATAAAATGAGTTGCATTATCTAGCATTTAGTATTATAGAGAAATAGGGAAACTATAACACAACTATTAGTAAAATATAAATTCAATATTGCATTTACTTTGTATGGTTGCATTATAGGCAGATATACATATGCATATATGGAAGTAAATTGTTCAGTTGTGTTTGAAATTGTAATGTGTGGAAACATATCATATAATCATGAATTTGATTTGAAAGATTTGAAAGTAACAATGAGAGGAAAAGTAATATGGTGTTTGTGAGAAAATAGAGTCATTCTATAATAACAACTACATCATCTGGTATTGAGTATTATAGAAAAATGGGGAAATTGTAACATAAATGTTAGTAAAATATGTATACATGTTTTTATGCATATATACATGTATATATATAGATGTATAAACAATTATATATATATGTATATATGTATATATATATATATATATATGGATGTATACATGTATATATATATAGAAATATATGTACACATTTGTTTGTATATATATGTATATATTAATATCTACTTGCTATATGTTTCTGTCTTTGAGGTTAAACATAAACAAATCTAGTTTACGGCTTGGATGATGGAAATCCCATCGAAAACTTTAAAAGAATAACAAACACTCTACATATTTATATATTTATATATTTGCAATTTCCCCATCCATATAAGACCATAATGATAGACATCCATGGAAAATGACATACAAATTTCAGAGAAAAAGAGTTTTAACATAAACAATAAATAAACCATTTATACAAAACACCCAAGCAAAATGACCTACAGATTGCATAGTGCCACAGTTCTAAAACCTAATGGTTGTTTTGAAAATGCAACTTAATTAAAGTATACTTTCACAATAGCCAACATTGAATATTGTATTTGTTTGATCCATCCCCCATTGTACAATAATGCTAGAATCTGTAAACACTCACACATGGAAACAGTTACCATCCACCTCCCTTCCATATACTACGCAAAAAAAATCATACAAAATTTTGTGGGATTAAATATTGTAGAAAAATTGAGACATTGTAAAATAGTTATTCGACAACAAGTCCTATTGAGGACCCATTTTATAGAAATCATGTTGGAAACTTCAAATAGATAACAAACCCTCTATATATCCATATATACAATTACTCCTATCTTAATCTACAATTGCACAATAAAATTACCAACCGTGTCTATATTTTTAAATGGAAGAAGCTAGATTTACCTACAATTGCACCCATGGTGATAGGAATAATGCCAAAGCTGCATAGAGATAGCTACAACCAATAAATCAAGAACAAAAAAAAGCACAACAACAGCATAGCTTAACGTTCATGTGGGTTAATACTTGCCATCCACTATACGTATGTATGTATATATATGTATACATGCATATATATATATGTATAGATGCGTATATATATAGATGTATACATCTATATATATATATTTGTATATATATATAGGTATGTTCACATGTATGTATATATATATATATATATATATATATATATATATATATATATATATATGAATATATATATGTATACTATACGTCATTTTACATGAGTAGGGTGCATAGATGGTTGATTTATTGTCTATGTCTTCTTCTCAAATGTTTGTATCTTTGTCGTTATACCCATTGTGGAGAATTGAAATATATTGTTGTTCTGTATGGATGAAGGTATTTATGTTAAATGTTCTTTCTTCCCTAAGAAAATATGCTTAGGGTTAGTATATATATATTATTGGCTGGTAGAGAGGGCACAATTTATTTTGTGTGGTGATGTGGCTATTGGTAATTACGTGGATTGGTGGTGGTCGAGAATGGTGTGCTAGATACAATGAATCTGAATGGAAAGCATATGTTACTGCGAGGCCCAATGTTCCTTGTTGTTGCATGATGGTTGTAGATGATGTAAATGCAATATTGAATGTTGGCATGTGTAAGACCCAACCTTGTAGGTAGTTAATACAATCCTAATTTGTTATATGCCTTTCTTGAATTGATGATTAGATATATTATGGATGATAAATAAGGCGATCTTTTGGTGATATTCTTGCATTTAATTTTGACATTTTGTTTATTGTCAGTACCATGAAGGTGGAATGCACTCATATATTGTGAAAAGCTAATTGAAAATTTAAATGGATTATTATATAGCTAAAGTATAAATATTTAGTTAACAAATTTATGTGATCCATTTGTTACTTATGATTGTGTTGGTAATGTGCAGGAAGGTAACAGTGTTAGCATGGGAAGGGTGAACCATCGAGAGAAAATTTAAAGACTCTTCTTGAGGGTATAAATTTGACCCCCTTTAGAGCTTAGAAAGAAATAAAGTTAACATGTTGAAGTGGTGAGGGTTGATATTAAAGGGATAATTTATTTTAGAGTTGAGAGGGTATTTGATAATGTTTCATGTGGGTGTAAGTGGGGTTAGGGGTTAGGAACCCTTATCCAAGTTTGAATTTCGGATGGGTCCTTAAATGGTCCTTTAAAGAGGGTTGTTGGTCAATTTCCTTGGTTGGGATGCAAAAAGAAACCCTCTAGGGTATATACAATAGTGGTAGGGGTCAAGTGGGCATATAGTAGTGCCCCAAGGACATGATTTGACCCCTGAAAAGTCCTCATAATGGAAAGTAACGAGTTTTGGAAAAAGGATGGGATGGAAAGATGGAGGGGTTGTCGAAGTGCATGTTTTATATTTAATATGGAAAATACTCTAATTGATGGGGGTAGGTACACTCCACACTTCCCCATCCAAAAAAGGTTGCAAGTTGAAAATCATATATATCCTGGAGAGGAAGGAAGAGGAGGGTGTTACCCACTTCTCTTGGAGAACTCGAGTGGAGATGGTAGAAGGAAAGAGAAGAGAAGAGGATTCCACCTCTTTGGGAAGATAGTGATCCAAGATGGCTCAACTTGGAGAGGAAAGATTGATACAAGAGTTCAACCCTTCATCTAAAATAAGAGAGATAAGTTCTTCCTAATTCCATTTACCCCTTGTTTATTGGTTGTAAGAAGGTGACTTAGTACATGGATTCTAGTTGGAAATAGGAAGTAAAGGACCTAGATACATGTAATTGACACTATGAGAGTTTATCCCTTTTGTTAAAAAAAAAAAAATGAAAAAAAAAGACTCCATTCATCATCATGGAGCTTAAAAATTCCTTGCTCGGGGGTATGGCTAGAGCCCACGAGGCTCCATGACACCATTATGGTAGGGTGGATAGCAAGCCCCAATTGTAATACTGTAAATTTGTTTGGATATGGAAAGCTGACATTTGTGGTAATACTTGATAGAAAAATGGAAAAGAGCTAGTTTCATACATTCAACCTGTACTCTTGTAGAATGTTGATCATGGAGTTTATCCCATAATACCTTCACTTGAAGCCTATTGTTTATTAAATAAAAGTATCTACAAATTGTTCATAATGAAAATGATAGTTTCTTTGGATTTTTACTTTAAGGAAAAGTGTTTTGTGTTTGAAGTCTTTCAGTGAAAAATGTAATGTATTGGCTTTAATTCAAAAGGAATATGTAGAAAAGAATTAGGTATGATAGTTACATAGTTTCATTAAATAAGAGAATAGGTTGTATTCCATACTTGTTTAACTTGACAGAAAAAGGTTTTATGAGGAAAGGAAAGAAATCTGACTTATTGTTCTACAATAACCACATTTGATAAACCAATGCTTGCATACCATAAGGGTATGATATTCCTTTCTGTGTTAATGTTCTTGTCTCCAGCAATATCCCAGTTGGTACGTTCCTATGTAAATATCATACCCATTTTCATCATCACTAAACTCTACCTATGTTGGCCTTAGAATAGGCATTGTAAACTCTATACACCTACAATAGTAACCAGTGTAGCAGGTAAGCAAAGAGGTAATGCTTAGATTTATAAAATGAGAGAAGTAATATTACCTTTATGTGTTCCATAAAAAGTGAGAAAACAGCTCTAAGATGTTATACTCTCCTAACCTACCCAATGATAATAATAATGATAAAATATAGTACACTAAAACAAGGCTATGCTCAGATTCATCTAGAGTAAGCATAACTCTCCTAATGCAATACTTCATGGAATATGTTGCTGCAGTCTCCTCACTTCACCATCCCTATAGCATCATACATGCAAGGGAAATCTTAGGTTTAGCTATCCTTTATTAAGATTTCTCATGTGTAACTCATACCATGAAATCAGTAGGGGAGAGATAATTCTTGGTGAATAATGTTGCCATCATAATAAAAATAGAAAAAAAAAATACAACATCATGCACAAGGTTGCATTAAATATAGCGACAGGTAAGATAAAAGAGTAATATTATTCTGATGGTGTAAAGCTCATATTGTAGAATAGAATAGACTCAACCACACAAGGAAAGAGATAAGGCTATTGTATGTAAAACATCTAAGGAGGCATCGACATCTATCCTTGAACCACAATCCAACTGCCTCCTTATTCTCCCAAGATATCTCAGGCTTTGGGGCCATTCAACTTCCTTATTTGGTGTTGTTCGCTCAAAACAAAATAGGTTTCATAAAAGTAGAGCATGAAAATTGCACAACATTAAAGGCAAAAAATCACTTCAAATCTAATGAGATCTTCCTAGACATGAAACTAGGTTAGATTTGATCAGCGAGGATTGGGTTATTCAATTTACACCGAACACTGTGGCATCCTCTTCCGTAAGAGAATTAATACCTACATTCTAAGCTCCAGGTGCCATAAACATTAGACAGTAATACAAAAATTAATGGAGGGCCAACATAGCTTCAGATGCCTCCCCTTGCATGGCATTTAGTATAATTACCCACCTAACTGTATTAGACGCACATGTTGTGTTATTCACCACTCAACTAAAAGAAGTATGGTACACACAAATTTGATGGAAATCTTGTCTTGTCTCCATAACTCCTCCGTTCTAAGAAATTCTTGCTGCGTAATATTATTAAATGCAACACTTATATCTAAATGCATCACCTATTGTTTAGTGTTATACAGGGCCAGCAAAATATGTACATAATTGTTGGTGCTATTAGATAAATTCTTTTAAAAATCTATCATTACAAGATAATATCCCGTAACCATTCTCAAAAGAAAATCTGGACTTAAAGATTATCTCTATGTAAGAGAATATTAACTAAATTAAATAATATTATATGTTAAAAGTTAAATTTAAATAGAAATAACATTTGGGTCAATTAATAGAGGTATTGTTATCTAGTCTTGCAGGTAAATAGTAATCGAATATTCTTAGATCATTTACCAGCACAGTCCCATGGGAATAGTACTGCATAGAATATAACTATAAAAATGTGTGAGTAATATATGTAACGAGTTTTAAATAGTTATAGGAAAAGCTAATTCCCCACTTGACCAAAATGATGGTGACGTGCATTATTAAATTTTGATAAAAATAAATTGATCTTTATTTTAGTAGAAGAAGTATCAATGATGTTTTTTTATTAATGTTAGTTCAAGAATGGAGTTAATTATTTTATAGTATTAACTAACTCTGTTTCACTTAATGTTAAACTATGCATAGTGAAATTATTGCTGTTGTGTTTTGTTCTCTTCTTAAATGTTTAAAAACTCCCCCCACCGTTGATCTCCATTTGGTAATGTCAGGTGGAAAAATTTGACTTGAGACATTATTAATTTAACCATTAATCAGATGCTTTAATCTCCAATCAAGTTAATAAAAATAAAAGTGCTTGGTAATAATTCACTAATACGTTTCTGTATGTTTCTTTTAAATAAATTATTACTGATGGGTTATAGTTTACTAGTATTGGTAATTCTTTAGAAAATACAATAAAAGGTAGGAGCCTTTAGTTGCCAGAACCACTTCTATAATAGGTATTTTAAATTAATATTCCTTATATAAATAGGTTAGTTGTGATACTATTGATTGATTTTAATATTAATCAAGAGTAATAATTCCAATTGCAGTAAAACCCTTTAACAAAAATAATAATAATCAGCTTAGTAAATATTACAATGTTTAATAATAAGAATGAAATCAGCAATAGTAATATTATCGGCTATGATAAAGAGTTATTTTTTTTATATATAAAAAAAAGAATAAAAGCAAGACAATAATTTTTCATATCTTTACGGATTTTAATTGAAAGCATGAGTTTGATTGCTTTTGCTATTGGATGGATGAAATGGGCTCTGCAAGCGCTGCATGAGGCCGCAGCCATCTAGGCTCGGCCTGCATGTGGTCTTCTGGTGGTTGCATGCGTAGTTGGAGGTCGGATCTGTTCTCTTCTTCTCTGGAGCTTCTTCGGGGTGGGTTTTTTACGCTATTCAGGGGGGAGGTTCTTTTCTTTTGAAGCAGGTTTGTATTATGGGGTAGTGGGGTTGTGATCTTGGTGTCTAGTGGAGTGTGCCTTCATCGAAGGGCTCTTGGTTTTGATTTTGGCCTTGCTTGCTCATTTTGTGTTATGTGCTTTTTGATGGATACTGGAGAATCTTCTAGGGTTTGTCCCAATATGGACTTACGCTCTGCTTTTGGTTCAAAACCCTCTCCACAGGGTTCAAAGATTTTTGATAATAATCTTTTTTCAGTGGAACCTGAGAAAGTTGAGATGGGCTTGGCAGGGGGGCCTAGAATTCCAAAGATTAATGGGTGCCTCAAACGGTGTAAAGAGAGGCCGAATGTAGTCATTCCAATGGAGATGCTGGCTGAAGACATTGATTATTATGCATGACATTCTCTTTATTGCAAATTCTTCGGTTTGAAAATTTCTTTGCAATTCTTGGATATGTGGGCTCAAAAGACATGGATTCCTGAGGAAGAGATGGAGATCTGCCTCCTAGAAAATAACTATTTCATGGTTACATTTGACTGCTTGGCTGATCGGAATAGGATTTTTGAAGGGGGCCCATATTTTTATAACCAGGTGGGCTTATTCATTAAGCGATGGCATGCTAGCTTCAACCCAGTGGAGGAACTTCCGAATCAGGTTCCTATTTGGGTTCATCTTCCAAGGCTCCCTGTGGAATGCTGGCAAGAGGATGTGTTGTACCTATTAGCCTCAAAGCTGGGGAAACCTGTGGGTTCATCTCAACAAAAACAATTCAAAAAGGTAATGAATTTTGCCCGCTTCTATGTAGAAATTGATTTAAGTAAGCCATTTCCAGACTCTTTAGAAGTGAGTGCAAGAGATTATTCATGGGTGCAACAACTGGATTATGGAACACTTCCTTTCCATTGTCGTTTCTATCATGAGTATGGTCACCTCTTGCGTAGATGTCCTAAGGCCAAGCCTTTGGAGGCTCAATCTTCTCAACCTTTGGCTAATCCACCTAGGGTGGATAAGGGAAAGGACCCCATTCAAGGTTCTAGTGGTAGGGAAGATGGTTTTATTCCTATTAGAGGCCCAAACAGAAATAAAGGTCATAAAAGGACTTTGAAGGATAGGCAGGAGGAGGACACCTTCAATAGGTTTGAGGTGCTAGAGGATCTTAGTCAGCAGGAGGTGAACCCAAGATTTCTAGATCTAGATCATGGGACTTTGGATATTGATTAGCATGGCCCTTCGATTGAGGCAATGCTTAGATGAGGTTGGGAAAGATCCAAGTTAGGTAATACTCAACATAGTGGTGATTATGGCTCCACTTGTTGATGGGACTTTGGCTCTAGGGATAGATCATCAAATGGGGGTTCAGGATGAGTTGGGTGGTAGTGCTGAGGTAGTGAAAGATAGTGTGGATAAGGTTCACCTCTTGCAGAAAGTTGGTCCGGAAGTGGGTAAGAAGAATATTAAGGTGTCCTCTCAGTTGAGTGTTCTGCAAAAAGTTCTCAAGAAGGGGGGGCCAGAGAAAATTTCTAAGCTAGGAAGGAAGAAGGATGAGGAAAAGATTAAGATGATAGGGGAGACTTTGGTGGAGTCGGGGTCATTCAAGACTCTGGATTCGCATTTTTCATGCCCCTCAAAATGATAGTTCTCTCTTGGAATGTAAGGGGCTTGAAAAGTAGCCCTAGACAAAAAGCTGTTTGGGATTTGATTAGGTGTCATTCGCCTAATGTTCTTTTTCTGCAGGAGACTAAGCTCTCTGTGGAGGGTATGATGGATTTAGTTCCTAAGTTATGGGGGAATGGTGGATGCCAATGCACTAGTGCTCAAGGGTCTTCTGGCGGGGTGGTGTGCTTATGGAACCCGCGTAAGATCTGCCCCCTTTGGTGGGTGTCTTTTAAGTCCTTCCTTTCTATGGTGGCCTCTTGTTTTATGTCAGGGGAAATTGCTCTCTTCTCCAATGTGTATGCACCTATGGAGTTGTAGGGCAAGCAACTTTTGTGGTCCAACATTTGTTTAGTTCACAACTTATTTCCTTACCATCCTTGGATTATTGGAGGTGATTTTAATGCTATCACAGAGCTTGCAGAGAAACGAGGTGGTATTGCAAGGCTGGAGGCTTCTACATTATTGCTCCAGGACAATATCTCTACTTTGAATCTTGTGGATATCAAGCTTGAAAATGGTCTTTTTACTTGGAATAATAGGAGAATTGGTGATGCTTCTATTTCTAAAAGACTTGATAGATTTTTGGTGTCTAGTTTTTGGGTGGGGGATAGGTGGTTGACTAGCTCTAAAATTTTGGATGGTCGTGGTTCTAACCATTGGCCTATTAAGCTAGTGGTTGATGTGCCTCAATGGTGTGCTAGACAGACCTTTAAGTTCCAACTCATGTGGCTTAGAGATGAATCTCTTTATGATATGCTCCCTGGTTGGTGGGATCAGGGGAAGCCAGCATATGGCACTGCCATGTACTCTTTCTCAAAGAGGCTCCAATATGTTAAATACAGATTGAAAAGATGGAATAGGCATCATTTTGGTAATTTATTTCAGGAAAAAAAAAAAGGCACGAGATAATCTAGACCTAATTACTAGACAAATTCGAGAGCAAGGCCTCTCAGAGGAGCTAAGTTTATTAGAGGTTGCTGCAACAAAAGAGCTTGAGGAATGGGAGTTAAGAGAAGATATTTTTTTGAAACAAAAGTCTCGTATTGAATGGCTCCAGGCTGGGGATCGAAACACTGCTTTCTTCAATAACTCAGTTAAGGATCGAAGACAAGGTAATGCTATTTCTTCTATTTTGTTGCCTGAAGGGGAATCTTTGTCCTCTTCAGCCTCTATTTCAGCCGAATGCATTCAGTATTTCTCTACCCTTTTCTCTGAGGATTCACCTCCTGCCGAGGAGGATGAAGCTAAAATTTTAGATTGTATCCCGAAGCTGGTGACTAATGAAATGAATGAAGCATTGCTTGTTCCTATTACCTTGTTAGATCTTGAGAAGGTTGTGTTCTAGATGAAGAAAGGTAAAGCTCCTAGGCCTGATGGATTCCCCATTGAATTTTTTTAGGAGTTCTGGGAAGTGGTTAAATTGGACCTTTTACAGGTTGTCTAAGAATCCTTTATGCATAAAAAAATGTTGAAGTCCCTGAATGCTACATTTTTAGCTCTTATTCCTAAGAAGATGGGAGCTAACTCCTTGGATTTGTTTAGGCCTATAGCACCATGTAATGTTGTGTATAAAATTATTACTAAGTTGATTGCGGAAAGCTTGAAGCCTTGGCTTGATGACTTAATTTCTGAAGAGGAGGGGGTTTTGTTGCTGGAAGACAGATCATGGATGGGGTGGTTATTGCTGCCGAGGTCATCCATTCTATGGAATCCTCAAAAGATAAATCTATGTTTATCAAGTTGGACATGGCTAAAGTATATGATTATGTTAAATGAACCTTTCTATTGAAAATCCTTGGATCTTTTGGCTTTGCTGAGGGTTGGATTGAATGGGTTAGGAGTTGTGTCACTTTCTCCTCCTTTTTGGTGCTTATCAATGGTGAGCCCACTTGTTTGTTTGGTGCTTCTAGAGGCCTCAAGTAGGGAAATCCCCTATCTCCTTACTTATTCATCCTCCTTGCGGAAGGCCTGGGAAGACTCATTCGTGCTCAGGTTGCTAGTGGCTTGCTTTAGGAATGGAGTTGGGGAGATGATATTCTCCCTTAGTCTCATCTGCAATTTGTAGATGATACTGCCTTGATGGGCAGGGCTAAGGTTGAGGAGGCTCTCAATTGGCGTAGTGTTTTGGATAGTTACTTGGTAGCTTCTGGGCAGTGCATAAATGAGGGGAAGTCCTTCATATATTTCTTCCACACTCCTAAGGGTATTCAAAGGAGAATTGCTGGTATCCTTCAGTTTCAGATTGGCTCACTTCCTCTTTCCTATCTTGGAATCCCTCTTGTTGTTTGTTCTTTCCCCAAAAGGTTTTGGCAAGAGACTCTTGATAAGTTTCAAAGATTGGTCAGTCATTGGACTTGCAGGTGGCTTTCTTCAGCAGGTAGAGTGACTCTTTTAGAGTCAGTGGTTCAGGCTCTTCTTGTTTATAAATGCTTTGTTCTTTCTACTCCTTCAAGTTTTATTAGAGATTTCGAGAAATTTTCTCATCAGTTTCTGTGGGCTGGTAATATTCTTCATAGAAAATGGAGTCTGGTGAAGTGGGATGTTGTTTGTAAGCCAAAGTAGGAGGGGGTCTTGGTTTACGACAGACTGATTTGAATGGGCAGGCCTTGGCTACTAAGTTGTATTGGTGTTGGTGCTCTAAACAACATATGCTGGGCTAAAATTTTGACCTTCAAATATTTGGGGGCAGTTGAAAGTAGGGAGGTAGCAAGGCTCAATATGGAGGGGAAAGGCTCTGTGATCTGGAGTACCCTTAAACGTGGTGTCAAGCTGGTTAAATAGGGACTTTTTTGGATTTGTAATGGGGGTCGAGATGCTCTTTCTGGCATGATTCTTGGGATGGACACCCACCCATTGTTTCATCTCATCCCCATCTCCAAGATTTGTGCCAAATTTTTGAGGAGGTGAGTTGGAGTCATGTGGCAGATTTCAAATCTCAACAATCTCTGGGTCAAATTTTTGTGTCTAGGTGGAAGAGCCCCTTGGATTGGTCTCCTGGTGGTGTGATGGAGGATCGCCAAGAGCTTGCAAAGATTTTATTGGGTCATGTCTGTAATTCTCTCCAAGGGGGTGATGTGCTTGACCTAAATGTAATTTTTTCTTTTCGCTCGTGGTTCAAGGAAAGTTTCTTACTTGGGATAATCTTTGGAAACGAGGGTTCCAAGGGCCCTCCATTTGCATTCTATGTGGTCAGCATGATGAATGCTTATCACATCTCTTTTTTCAGTGTTCTTTTGTTAAAACTATCTCGCATCACTGGTGGAATCTTTGGAGCTTACCGTGTTGTCATGTCTCTTCTTTGGAGGATTTTTGGAAGAGATAGAGTTCTACTCCTGCTACAACCTCTTTTCTTAAAATTGCTTGGAGCATTGGTCCTAGTTTGATTGTTTGGAAAATTTGGTTGGAATGTAACAGAAGAATATTCTTAGATAAAAAATTGCTCGTGGGGCAACTTTGGAGGCGAATTCTTGGGGCTTTGCAGGAGACTTTGACTACAAAGTGTGACTTGTTTGTGTCGATTGATCCTAGGGACTTGGGTGTTGTAAATGTCCTGGGTCTTGCCACAAGGGAGAAGAGTATTTTGAGCAATGTACATCATATGCGAGGGCGTGAGAGGGTTGCTCGTGAGGGATTTTGGTTCCCGCCTACTCTAGGGGAGTTGAAAATTAATACGGATGGGTCATCTAGGGGTAACCCTAGGCATGCTGGGGTTGGTGGTATTGGTAGAGACAACCTTGGAGTGGTGGTTTTCTTCTTTTCTATGTATCGTGGTTTTCAAACTAATAATCTTATGGAGGAAATTGCTATTCTCTTGGCGATTGAGCGTGCGGTTGCCCTTGGATGGCAGCAGATTGTTTGTGATGCTGATTCTCAGGTGGTTATTGATATGTTGAATAATCAAAATTTGGAGGATGCGAATTGGCAGCTAGCTGTGGTTGTCAAACAGATTATTTCTCTGTGCTCTACCTTGGAGTCCATTGTTTTCCACCATATTCCACGGGAGTGGAATAGGGTGGCTGATGGGCTAGCTAGATGGGCGTCAGAAAAGACTGATTCTTGGTCTGTGGATGATTGGGGCAATCTCCCTACTGATATGGCCCCTGTTCTTGAGGAGTGGGTTGCTTAGGATATGAGGTGCTTCTTGGGTGTGAATTAATTCTTGTTATTTTTGGCCCCTTGTGGCTTCTTTCTTTGGACTTTGTATTGCTGTTATGATTCTATAAAGTTTTTACCCTCCTTTTATTAAAAAAAAAAATTCCTATCTTTACTCATAGTCCCTAACCCTACAGTTAGGAGACCCCATGTAATCCTATGATTAAGGATTCCTTAAATAAAGGACTGAAGTATAAATTTCTATTGTCTTTTAAAGATAAAGAATCATCGTGGCAGTTTTAAGATACGCAATCCCTTAAATAAAGTAAACATAATGTATTCCCATATTCTCAAGATGGTTACTTTAAATTAGATTTAGTAAGATTACCTTTTTACCTTTTACTAGGGAAAAAGTAAATAATATGAATATAAATAGGAATAGTATAATTATTTGTAAATGATTCCTTTTATTCTTATTAACCTCTTTAAATTATGTAAATTATATAAGAACAAGTAAACAATTAAATAAACAATAGTTAACTAAAGATGAATTGATATATATATGTAACAATAAATAAACTTTTTTTTTTTATATAATGTTAATTCTTATTATTATAAAATAATATTAATATTTGGAAGATTAAATTATCAATAACACCATTACGATTTCAGTTAGTTTTGACATCTCTTTTGAGTATCATAACATTAATATTAATGTGCATTTTAATATTAACATTCGTTAAATAATGTCATTAATATTATCATTGTTGTGATTCATTAATATACCCACTAAGGATAAAGTATAGTAATATTAAAGCCCATTTCTCTTAACATTATTATTTATAGAGGTGAATAGTAACATCTACTGCAACATGGTGCCAAATTTGGTATCTTTAGATTTAAAAATGGATAAAAAGAATAATGATGAATGTTACCAATATGAATAACCACTATACCAACCCTACCTTGTGAACATGGAAACTAAAAGCTAAGCAAACCTAGTATGTCATATCTATAGCTAATTAGTCCATTTATAGAATCTTTGGTTAGTCTAGGTTTTAGAGCCTACCAATTGTCGATTGAGGGTGCACGCGATGGACTTTGCGCATCCAACTGCGCTTATTGGACTCCACCCCCCTACACTTAGGCAACATGTGGATGTTGATGTCGCACAAGCAATATTCCTCGATGTGTGTAGTATTCAACCATGTATGTACATGGTTATCATTTGTTAGTGTTTTAGCTTGCACTTTGTGGATGTTGTAAAAAAAAAAAAAATTGTTAGGTTTTTCAATGAAATTTTTCAGGCATGACACTTGGTATCAGAGCTAGGTTACAACACCGAGTACTCTGGGAATAAGATGGGTCTTAGCTATTATGTATGTGGTCAACAAGCAAGTAACATTGCAGCGATGGAATTTCAAAATGTCTACAATCCAATAAATTTTTGAGGGTCTATTGTGTGTGGGAACATTGGAATCTAATTACAATTAACCATTTTTATTAAAACTTATAAAAACACGTGTTAGCTAAACTCTAGCCATTTGTGGTATTTAATTAATGATAAGTAACTCAGAAAAAAGAAAAAACTTTAGCTTCCAAAGGCAATACCTCAAGAATATTATGATTATGCAAGTGATGTAGATGCAATAGTCCATCTAATAAGAGTTATCAGACCTATCATTGTGTGACACTTCCATTAAACTTTAGGAAGGTAGAAATGGTTGTTAAATATGGTTATTAGAGATTTTGATGAGTTAGTGAAATAATATGATTCACTTCAATACCTAAGATTAATGGGACCTAAATTCTTCCACCAAAAAGGACATTTATGACGTCAATAGAGAAGTTGAATTATTGTGGATAGTAACATATAACCTTGAATAATTAAATAAATTACTCTTAATTGTATGGTTCAACTTTAGAAAAGTAATCATTATTTCAAACTTAGGAAATATAAGGGAGTGTTTTGAGACTATTGATTGATTCCTCCTAGTGAAACCTTAGCCAAGGGTTAAATCAAAAATCATAGTTAAGCGTAATCAAAAAAGATGAAGACAGGGTTAATGTTTAAATTAGAGGCAACATGATTAAGAAATATTATCTTAAACTAAGAAGGTTGTACTAGAATTTTCTAAATGTTCTTGAGTAACCTTAAGATGAAGGATCGATTTACACATAAATATGCCTAACATGTTTCAAAACCTAGTTGTAGAATAAGTTTTTTTCGTAAGCATCATTTATTAATAAACTATATGTTCAACAAAGAGTACCACACTAGAAATCTCATAACTCTCATCATGTATACATTTCAAACACATCTAGTGTTAATTAGAGAATGGATAAAGAGGAAATTAAGGATGTACAACTTGGAAGTGCATAATCCTTGGTTCTACGTGATGATATCTAAGAACAATTTAGGGATGTGTTAGAATCGATCTTGCGCCCATACCTTGGACATCAATAAAACATAAGCCTCTTAAAACTCATTTAAATCATGATTCAACATAAGAAAGAGTCCCGCTATTGAATGTTTGAGATTCAAGGTGAGTCAACTAATGGTTGGTAGATAAGATTGCATGAATAAGAATGTAAACTAATGTTTGAAAACTTAAGCTGCATAGTAAACCCTATTTAGAAAAAGGATCAAAACTAGATGCTACATAGAATTGAAGGGTGAAACTAAAAATTTAATTAAGCACTTTTACAAGTAAACTATGACCTAGTAAACTTAGTGCAACTATAACAACTGCCAAACTCTTATGTCTTATTGTTTAAAGATTAAATAGTAAATGAAGCAACATAATTTCTATGATTCAATTCAAAGGTGAAGGCATAGAAGAGTACAATTGAAATAAGATTGTTAAGGACTAGCAAATATGATCTTTAAGTCACCCCCCCTTATAATAATTAAACATAAGAAGAATTGTGAAGAGATCCTTTCAAAATGAGAATTTGGAGTTAAAACATTATCTAGAACTCATGCTATTACTACTCTCCTATAAATGAGTTAAGAACTAAAGACTTTTTGTTTCCCAAGTAAGAAAGGATGCATGTCATATATAGGAAGTAATAACATACTCAATTACGTGTTGACCTTGAAGGTCGTGTGCATGTCATAAGGATTGAATAATCATTTGTATGAAATTATAAATTGAGTAATGAATTATGTGTGGCTCATGGTGTATTATGTGACAAGAAAGTTAAAATATAGATAAGAGACACTAAAGTAGACTTGTAAAACTTCTAACTAATGTTTTGTATTCTATACCATTGACTATATTTACTCTTTAAGGGAAGAAAATTTACAACCAAATGTAAAGGAGAAAACTTTAAATTAGGTAAAACTTTTAAGACTTTTACTTATTATGCATCTTATGAGATTAGATGGAGCTATGATTGTGAAAATGATGATTATGACACTACGATTGAATGGTTCAACCTTAGATAGAAAAATACAAGATTTATAAAATAGATATTAATAAGTTGTGAGAACTACTATTCCATGATCTGTCATGTGTTTTATGCATTGAGTTTATTTCTTTTTATTCACTTATTTATTTATTTATTTATTTTGTCTCATATTGTGATGTTTCAAATGAAAATGGTTAATTATCTTCCTTATTAAGTAGGAAAATTTCTTTAACATTTGTGAAAAACATAGTGGTATTACCTGTATGGATATGTTGTGAACATAACAAACATAGTTGAATAAAATAAAAAGAATGGCATGATAACTATAGAAAAACTGATCTTTATTTTAAAGTGATGCCAAACACTAACTTAGCAAGATGGAAAGTGTGGTGAACCAAGTATTGTTGAGTTCTAAGAAGATGGAGTAATATATCTAAGCTAATGTTGCACATTGTCTACTGATTTCTTTTACTTATGTAAGTGAGTGGATATCTTCAAAATTAAGAAGCAAAGTGAATATTGTTTTAATAAAATATCTAGAATGTATTTAAGTGTATTATTTTGTTCTATAATATGGTGAATTTTGTAAAAGTGTATTGTGTTATGACTTGTGAAGTTGAAAAACTAGTAAATGTGATGCACCCAAATTATGAGATACAAGGTATCCAACTTGGGATAAGGGTGAGGGGATGTCATGTACGATCCCCTATGTGTACCCTTTGTGATGGCCTTTATGTAAGCTAGCTAGTTGTGAGTTCAAATGAATGTGTTAAGTGTATAAGTGTGTCTATTAAATGAAATGTGATGTATTCCTTTGTGTTAGTTTTATTTGTATGTTAAATGTGTACCCCTAGCATTTGGTTCCCCCCTTATGGGAGTGTGATGCCAGCTAGTGTAAATAGGGGTTGAGAGGCACATGTTCTCCCATCGGGAAATTATGAGCTCAGGGCGTTGTCCCTAATCCTAATAAGGGATCTATGTCGAGTTATTGTAATCCTCTCATGGATGTTGATCATGGCCTGCTCCCCCACATAGGAGAGCCATAATTGTTGGTTCATAGTGCAAACCTATTCCTTGATGCTTATAACCCATGGGTAAAGGATGGAATTACATGGACCACGAATGATTCATATTTATGTGGTCAAGGAGCACCAGTGACTCAAATTCATGTGGTCAAGGACCACCAGATTATTACATGCTATTATAATTATGTGGTTAGAGAACCACCATTCCCCTCCTCCCCTTAGGTGGCTTATCAAGTCACATGGTGCTCATAATGTGCATTTTTTATTGTTGGAATATGAATTATTGGTAATTCTTGACTGATGTTTTATTTTATTATGTGCCAACAATGTGGACTTTTCTATTTATTGTATTAGGCTATTTAGCAACTTGAAGGTTTTTATAGTCTGAATTGCCTCAAGAACTTATTTAATTTCAATTTTGAATTAACATTGGAATGTTGAAATGTAGCTACAATTGATCTTTATTTGGTTTTTCTCTTGATTTTTATAATTTTATGTTTTATTGAAACGTTGGTTTATGATCTTATGATTTCTCAACTTGAGGCTTTCTTAATGTTTTCTAACTGTTGGTAAGCGTGGTGTAATGTGACATATGCAAACTGCCATATCCCGGGGGGTTCCCTAGCAGGTCGTATAGGGGAGTAGATACGCCAAGGAATTATTTTTGAAAGGGGTTGTGAATGGGACCAGTATGGGATGGTCATTAATCCATTCTTCCCCTCATTCTATGATTATTCTTATCTATATGGAGGAGTCCTTAGAGAAGGGCCTCGAGTGGTATCCAAGAATATCCATCCTTGTAAACCCCATTGAGCCTTGTGATGTGTATTATGTGTAATTGTTGTGAAGTATGAGTAAATTTGTAAATAAATTACATGTGGAAATACTTGACTGTTATGTGAGAAAGAAAGTGATAGTTAAAATTGAGACTACTAGTTTTGGGACATTAATTGATATTAGAACAAAAATATTTTCTAACATCATGAGTGATGTTTATGATGCAAAAGAGAACCTTGAAGGGTATCTAAGGATGTTAATGTGTTGGATACATATTGATTCCAAGAATATTAACTACATGGATGACTAATAACATTTGTTATAATGTGACTATATTGAATAAATGTTCTATGGTGGAAAATTTTGTTTTAAGCATTTAGATGCTTGATTCATGAAAGGGATTAATTTAATGTCTGCTTAATGGTTGAATGCTATGATTTCTTCAGCAAGAAAGTAGAGTAATTTATATTTTAATAAATTTATGTGCATTGCTACATTGAGATTTCTTTTCTTGACCTTAACAACTTCCTGGAGGAAGTCTAAGCTAAGGGGAGGGGGATGTAAGACCCCGCCTCGTAGGTAGTTAATACAATCCTAATTTGTTATATGCCTTTCTTGAATTGATGATTAGATATATTATGGATGATAAATAAGGCGATCTTTTGGTGATATTCTTGCATTTAATTTTGAAATTTTGTTTATTGTCAGTACCATGAAGGTGGAATGCACTCATATATTGTGAAAAGCTAATTGAAATTTTAAATGGATTATTATATAGCTAAAGTATAAATATTTAGTTAAAAAATTTATGTGATCAAATTCTTACTTATGATTGTGTTGGTATTGTGTAGGAAGGTAACAGTGTTAGCATGGGAAGGGTGAACCATCGAGAGAAAATTAAAAGACTCTTCTTGAGGGTATAAATTTGACCCCCTTTAGAACTTATAAAGAAATAAAGTTAACATGTTGAAGTGGTGAGGGTTGATATTAAAGGGATCATTTATTTTGGAGTTGAGAGGTTATTTGATAATGTTTCATGTGTGTGTAAGTGGGGTTAGGGGTTAGGAACCCTTATCCAATTTTGAATTTCGGATGGGTCCTTAAATGGGCCTTTAAAGAGGGTTGTTGGTCAATTTCCTTGGTTGGGATGCAAAAAGAAACCCCCTAGGGTCTATACCATAGTGGTAGGGGTCAAGTGGGCATATAATAGTGCCCAAAGGACATGATTTGACCCCTGAAAAGTCCTCATAAAGGAAAGTAACGAGTTTTGGAAAAAGGATGGGATGGAAAGATGGAGGGGTTGTCCAAGTGCATGTTTTATATTTAATATGGAAAATACTCTAATTGATGGGGGTAGGTACACTCCACACTTCCCCATCCAAAACAGGTTGCAAGTTGAAAATCCTATATATCCTGGAGAGGAAGGAAGAGGAGGGTGTTACCCACTTCTCTTGGAGAACTTGAGCGGAGATGGTAGAAGGAAAGAGAAGAGAAGAGGATTCCACCTCTTTGGGAAGATAGTGATCCAAGATGGCTCAGCTTGGAGAGGAAATATGGATACAAGAGTTCAACCCTTCATCTAAAATAAGAGAGATAAGTTCTTCCTAATTCCATTTACCCCTTGTTTATTGGTTGTAAGAAGGTGACTTAGTACATGGATTCTAGTTGGAAATAGGAAGTAAAGGACCTAGATACATGTAATTGAAACTATGAGAGTTTTATTGCTTTTGTTAAAAAAAAAAAGAAAAAAAAAGAAGAAAAAACAGACTCCATTCATCATCATGGAGCTTAAAAATTCCTTGCTTGGGGGTATTGCTAGAGCCCACAAGGCTCCATGACGCCATTACGGTAGGGTGGAGAGCAAGCCCCAATTGTAATACTGTAAATTTGTTTGGATATGGAAAGCTAGCATTTGTGGTAATACTTGATAGAAAAATGGAAAAGAGCTAGTTTCATACATTCAGCGTGTACTCTTGTAGAATGTTGATCATGGAGTTTATCCCTTAATACCTTCACTTGAAACCTATTGTTTATTAAATGAAAGGATCTACAAATTGTTCATAATGAAAATGATAGTTTCTTTGGATTTGTACTTTAAGGAAAAGTGTTTTGTGTTTGAAGTCTTTGAGTGAAAAATGTAATGTATTGAAACTAATTCAAAAGGAATATATAGAAAAGAATTAGGTATGATAGTTGTAGTTTCATTAAATTAGAGAATAGGTTGTATTCCATACTTGTTTAACTTGACAGAAAAAGGTTTTATGAGGAAAGAAAATAAATCTTACTTATTGTTCTACAATAACCACATTCGATAAACCAATGCTTGCATACCATAAGGGTATGATATTCCTTTCTGTGTTAATGTTCTTGTCTCTAGCAATATCCCAGTTGGTACGTTCCTACGTAAATATCATACCCCATTTCATCATCACTAAACTCTACCTATGTTCGCCTTAGAATAGGCACTGTAAACTCCCTACACCTACAACAGTAACCAGTGTAGCAGGTAAGCAAAGAGGCAACGCTTAGATTGATCAAATGAGAGAAGTAATCTTAACTTTATGTGTTCCATAAAAAGTGATAAAATAGCTCTAAGATGTTATACTCTCCTAACCTACCCAATGATAATAATAATGATAAAATATAGTACACTGAAACAAGGCTATGCTCAGATTCATCTGGAGCAAGCATAACTCTCCTAATGCGATACTTCATGGAATATGTCGCTGCAGTCTCCTCACTTCACCATCCCTATAGCATCATACATGCAAGGGAAATCTTAGGTTTAGCTATCCTTTATTAAGATTTCTCATGTATAACTCATACCATGAAATCAGTAGGGGAGAGATAATTCTGGGTGAATAATGTTGTTATCATAATAAAAATAGAAAAACAAAATACAACATCATGCAAAAGGCTACGTTAAATACAACGACAGGTAAGATAAAAGAGTAATATTATTCTGATGGTGTAAATCCTAGATTGTAGAATAGAACAGACACAACCAAACAAGGAAAGAGATAAGGCTACTGTATGTAAAACGTCTAAGGAGGCATCGACATCTATCCTTGAACCACAATCCAACTAGCTCCTTATTCTGCCAAGATATCTCAGGCTTTGGGGCCATTCAACTTCCTTATTTGGTGTTGTTCGCTCAAAACAAAATAGGTTTCATAAAAGTAGAGCATGAAAATTGCACAACATTAAAGGAAAAAAATCACTTCAGATCTAATGAGATCTTCCTGGACACAAAATTAGGTTAGATTTGATCAGTGAAGATTGGGTCATTCAATTTACACCGAACACTGTGGCATCCTCTTCCATAAGAGAATTAATACCTGCATTCTAAGCTCTAGGCACCATAAACATTGGACAGTAATACAAAAATTAATGGAGGGCTAGCGTAGCTTCGGATGCCTCCCCTTGCACAGCATTTAGTATAATTACCCACCTAACTGTATTAGACACACATGCTTTGTCATTCACCGCTCAACTAAAAGAAGTATGGTACACGCAAATTTGATGGCAATCTTGTCTTGTCTCCATAACTCCTCCGTTCTAAGCAATTCTTGCTGAATAATATTATTAAATGCAACACTTATATCTAAATGCATCCCCTATTGTCTAGTGTTATACAAGCCAGCAAAATATGTACATAATGGTTGCTGCTATTAGATAAATTCTTTTAAAAATCTATCATTGCAAGAAAATATCCCGTAACCATTCTCAACAGAAAATCTAAAATTAAAGATTATCTATATGTAAGAGAATATTAATTGAATTAAATAATATTATATGTTAAAATTTAATGTAAATAGAAATAACATTTGGGTCAATTAATAGAGGTATTGTTATCTAGTCTTGCACATAAATAGTAATCAAATATTCTTAGATCATTTACCAGCACAGTCCCATGGGAATAGTACTGCGTAGAATATAACTGTAAAAATGTGTGAGTAATATATGTAACGAGTTTTAAATAGTTATAGGAAAAGCTAATTCCCCACTTCACCAAAATGATGGTGATGTGCATTATGAAATAGAGATAAAAATAAATTGATCTTTATTTTAGTAGAAGAAGTATCAATGATGTTTTTTTTATTAATGTTAGTTCAAGTATGGAGTTAATTATTTTATAGTATTAACTAACTTTGTTTCACTTAATGTTAAATTATGCATAGTGAAATTAGTGCTGTTGTGTTATGTTCTCTTCTTAAATGTTTAAAAACTCCCCCCACCCTTGATCTCCATTTGGTAATGTCAGGTGGAAAATTTTTACTTGAAACATTATTAATTTTACCATTAATCAGATGCTTTAGTCTCCAGTCAAGTTAATAAAAATAAAAGTGCTTGGTAATAATTCACTAATACGTTTCTGTATGTTTCTTTTAAATAAATTATTACTAATGGGTTATAGTTTACTAGTATTGGCAATTCTTTAGAAAATACAATAAAAGGTAGAAGCTTTTAATTGCCGGAACCACTTCTATAAATAGGTATTTTAAATTAATATTCCTTATATAAATAGGTTAGTTGTGATACTATTAATTGATTTTAATATTAATTAGGAGTAATAATTCTAATTGTAGTAAAAACCTTTAACAAAAATAATAATAATCGGCTTAGTAAATATTACAATGTTTAATAATAAGAATGAAATCAGCGATAGTAATATTATCTGCTGTGATAAAGAGTTTTTGTTTTTTATAGAAAAATAAAATAAAAGCAAGACAATAATTTTTCCTATCTTTACTCATAGTCCCTAACCCTACGGTTAGGAGACCCCACCTAATCCTATGATTAAGGATTCGTTAAACAAAGGAATGAAGTATAAATTTCTATTGTCTTTTAAAGATAAAGAATCATCGTGGCAGTTTTAAGATAAGTAATCCCTTAAATAAAGTAAAGGGAATGTATTCCCATATTCTCAAGATGGTTACTTTGAATTAGATTTAGTAAGGTTACCTTTTTACCTTTAACTAGGGAAAAAGTAAATAATATGAATATAAATAGGAATAGTATAATTATTTGTAGATGATTCCTTTTATTCTTATTAACCTCTTTAAATTATGTAAATTATGTAAATTATTTAAGAACACGTAAATAATTAAATAAACAATAGTTAACTAAAGATGAATTGATATATATGTGTAACAACAAAGAAACTTTTTTTTTTATATAATGTTAATTCTTATTATTATGAAATAATATTAATATTTGGAAGATTAAAGTATTAATAAAACCATTACGATTTCAATTAGTTTTGACATCTCTTTTGAGTATCATAACATTAATATTAATGTGCATTTTAATATTAACGTTCGTTAAATAATTTCATTAATATTATCATTGTTGTCATTCATTAATATACCCACTAAGTATAAAGTATAGTAATATTAAAGCCCATTTCTCTTAACATTATTATTTATAGAGGTGAATAGTAACATCTACTGCAACATGGTGCCAAATTTGGTATCTTTAGATTTAAAAATGCATAAAAAGAATAATGATGAATGTTTTTGAAAAGGAAAAAATAGGTTTTACAGGGACTTGAAACCACAAAGTTTAAACATACAAAGATAGAGCAAAAAAAGTACAAGAGAACAGACAGCTATCCCAAAAAGAAATGACCACAACAAAGAGACAACAGGGTCCAAAAAAGGACCGCCAAAAAGCCAGAGAAGACAACAACAACACTACTCCATGAAGTTCAAAAACTCCTCGGCTTCCTTCTCAACTTCACTCATTTCCTATATTCCCTGCTTGAGAATTTTAACCATATGTGTAGAAGCAGGGACCTTCCTCTTCGTGTTAGCCCGGGTGGGAGTCGAAATCCCATTAGCAACATCTCTGCTACAACCTCTGTCCACATCCAAGTCCACGAACAGCGAGCCCTTTTGATTTTTTTCCAACTTTTCCACCATAGCATTAATGATAATGGTATTATGCTTGACAATTTTATGATTATGCTCCACAGTGGCCCTGATATTTTGGCCAATCTTGGACATATTGCTCTCCAGCCTAGACAATCTTTCCTCCTGCAACTGTTGTCTTTTCTCCATTAAGGGGGTGTTCTGACCATCATTCTCCTTACGGCTCCAACTCACCTTCTACTCCATCTCCATGACTATGTTGCTGAGATCTATATTATGGCCATTCAAATCACATACTTCCTTATGGGCCCACTTAAGAACAGTGAAAAGGCCATCAACACTTTTTTCCACCATACTCATTATGTCATCAGACCTAAAGTTTTTCGGGGCAGAATTAATTTCATCCTGATTAGGGGGTCTTTTAGGGGCATTCACAAATCTTTCAGATGCAGGGGCACTAGGGACTGACTCTTTATTGGCCATAGGATTTTCAGAATGAATTTCCAAAGAATTCCTAGAGTACAAAACCAATTTCATTACCGAGGCACCTTTAAACCCAGAGACCAAACCCGGGGTAGGGCAACCGGGCGAAAGCTAGGGATTAAGACAAGACGGCAGAGCAGAACCTGGCATAGGGCAACCATGCGAAGGCTAGGGGTTAAGACAAGAAGGAAGAGAAAAATCCTCAGGGACAATCTAGCAAGAAAGGGACTGAGGGTCAGTGGTTTTAGTACCAGCACAAGCAAAAGCAAAAGGGGCAAAAGGATCATTCTCCCTACTACTTTTCGTATCCCCATTGTCCAACTCCCCAGCAGCAACATTTTTAGGCAGAGCGGGTAAATTTTGGTAATGCTCAAAGATGAGCCTGACAAGACCAGGGTGAATAATAGAAATCCACCTAGGGTTTCTTTCAACATCATCATGGCAATTCTTCAGAGAAGAGAATAAATAAAAAGGCAAAGAGATACGAACCTTGTGATGAATGTGGTTCAGAATGGCAAAGTGATAACCATACGCCTTGGTGAAGTGCCCATCAACCGTGATGTACTCCATGATGACTCTCAAAACTTTCCTCTAGATCAATTTAATGGACTCCACATCAAAGTAGCTATTAGAAACCTTAACCAGCTTAGCCTTCTCCTTATCTTTCTTAGGAAATCTGATAACCGCTTCATCAGAGAATCGGCGGTCCTGATAAAATTTCACACCCTCAGTCGAAAGACCAGTAATCTCACCAATGATTTGCTCATTTAGCTTAACATTCCTCCCAAATAGCACAATCTCACCATTTTTCCAGATTTTGGCAAAATAGTCCAGCATCATCTCATCAGTACCATGGAGCTTTTCCAAAAACGGAACTAAACCTCCCTTTTCAATTTTTTCCCAAGCTTTAACATTCTTCCTGTGCTCTTGAAAGCTGCTTGGCTCAACATGTTTTCTCTCTCTCCCCCCATATTCAAAGCTCTGCTATACCAACCCCTATAGTTTCTCTGGGTCTCGTATGAGCTTATTTTCCCAAACACCCAGAAAGCATGCCAAAAACACTTCTCAAAAAGGAAAATGATGTCGGTCCCATTAAATCTAATGAGATCAATGTACTTAATATTTATCCACTTCATCATGGCGAAGACAAACTTCTCTTCCATGTATAAAATCATAATAGATTAGAGCTTTAACCTCGGAATGGAGGTAATCATTCTTCCTCCACGTGTTTTCCCCACCCCTCTTGACCCCTTCATTAGCAAAGTAACCCGCTACCTTATTGGCTTCTCTGTAGGCACGGGAAACCTTCACTTTGTCGAATTTACTTAATATAGCAATTGTATCTTCGATCCACTTTTTGATGGTCCATGAAGGGGGGGTTAACCCAAGAATGCAGTCTATTATGTTCTTAGAATCCCCCTCCAACCAAAGACATTTCATATTCATATTGAAAGCCAGGTTAACTGCATGATAAGCCCCAACAGCTTCCGCAACATGATTAGTTTGGGTGCCAATGTCCACAACAAAAGTCGCAATAAAAGCCCCTGAATTGTCTCTTAAAACACACCCACTGCTAGCTTTCCTAGGGTTTCCTTTAGCAGCACCATGAAAATTGGCTTTCACCCATCCAAAAGGCGGCAAAGTCCAGCTGGCATTCTCCCTTCCATAATGAGCCGGCGTGGGGACTTTTAAAACAACTAATTTCAGATTCCACTTTTCGGCTATAGCAATATCAAAGGGAGACCAAGTAGCTTTATCAACCATTTTTCTAGGGAATAAATATAAATTTTCCTTTATAGCCCTAACAATTTTTTCATGCAAGTCCCCCTCCAACGTCTCTTTTTCCCTAAACAATCTATTGTTCCTTTCCTTCAAGATACTCCAATATGAATAATGATGAATGTTATCAATATGAATAACCACTATACCAACCCTGCCTTGCGAACATGGAAACTAAAAGCTAAGCAAACCTAGTATGTCATATCTATAGCTAATTAGTTCATTTAGAATCTTTGGTTAGTCTAGGTTTTAGAGCCTACCAATTGTGGATTGAGGGTGCACATGATGGACTTTGCACATCCAACTGTGCTTATTGGACTCCACCCCCTACACTTAGGTAGCATGTAGATGGTGATGTCATACAAGCAATATTCCTCGATGCGTGTAGTATTCAACCATGTATGTACATGGTTATCGTTTGTTAGCATTTTAGCTTGCACTTTGTAGATGTTGTCAAAAAAGAAAATTGTTAGGTTTTTCAATGAAATTTTTTAGGCATGACAGCATGCCAGAGATATATATGTATATACATATATATATAGATATATACATATATATATAGATATATACATATATATATATATATACACATGTATATATATACATATATATACATATATATATATTGTACACCATTTTATATGAATGGTTTGCATAGATGGTTGATTTATTATCTATGTCTTCTTGTCAAATGTTTGTATCTTTGGCATTATACCCATTGTGGAGATTTTAAAGATATTGTTGTTCTATATGGATGGATAAATTGAAATTAAATGTCATTTCTTCCAAGGGAAAATATGCTTAGGGTTAGTAATTAGTTTTCCGTTGGTTTATGGTTTTTGTTATTAGTGTTTGTTAACCAATGAGGAACATTTAGGCATATCCTTTTTTTAATAGGTAAGCTCTATAGTCCTAGTAAAAGCCTTGGACAGATGTTCTCTATTTGTCTAAAAACATGAATTGTAAAAGAGCTATTAGATGAAAAATCATATTCATGCTTGGATTGATGAAAGTCCTATTGGAAACTTCAAACAAATAGCCTCTACAAAATGTTGTGATACCAACACCATAATGGCTATTTAAAGCATGCAACTTAATCATAGTATAGTTTTTGACGCTATGACATTATATATATATACAAATGTGTGTGTATATATGTATATGTGTGTATATGTATATATATAATGTTGCATATCTATGATATGTCTTAGATGATCTTTTATTGTCCAAATATTTTTATGAATGTTTAAACATTTAGTAGGGCTGGTATTTGGATGGTTGTTTTGTCTTCACTGACAAATATCCCAATGGAAACTTCAAACAAATAATAAACACTTTGCATATCTATATATATGCAATCATTCCTATGTTAATCTCCAACTAATCCTATGTTAATGCATCTAACGACAAATATGCACATAGAAAACTAAAAAAATAAATGGGGCACACTAAAATTACTAGCCCTAACCATATTTTTTTCCAAGTGAAATAAGATTTAAGTTCAATTGTTGCTAGAGAGTAGGAAATTTTTTTTTGCAAATATGCATGTTATTTCTTCCTCTCTTTCCATATATATTTACACTTATTTGAGACTCCAAACTACATTAGTCTTATTCTAGAATACCTCTTTTTAAATTTCTCTATTTCTCTATAATATTTAGTGTGAGGTGATGCAGCTCAATTTTTTTTATAAGATTAAGAAGATTTAAGTACAGTTTCCCCTATAGCAATGGGTATGAAGCCAAAAATGCACAACGATAACTACAAACAATAAACAAGGGTTACAAAAATTACTCGCCTAAACCATATTTTTGTCATAGGAGGAAGAAGATTTAACTATAATTTCCCTAAACCCACAGTAAATAGAGCTTCCAACACTAAATGTTATAGAAGGAAGTAGTATGTGTAAGGTCTTATTCTGAAAAAGGTACCCATTGGCTCAACTCTACAAATGGAATGGACCAAAGCACAGAAATATTGTTACTCAAAAAGTTAACAGAGGTTGAAGAGATGCTTAATGGTAGGGTGACTCCACCTGATTGAGACTCCAACCTACATTATTGTTATTCTAATACCTCTTTTAGAATTTCTCTATTTCTCTATAATATTTAGTGTCAAGTGATGCAACTCAAATATTCAATCAAGTTTGTTAGGTTATACTCTTTTCTACATGGGTGTTTTGCATAGACGATTAAGTTATTGTTAATATCTTCTTCTTATATGTTCCTGTCTCTGAGGTTAAACATAAACAAATCCTATTCATAGCTCACCTAATGGAAATCCTATTGGAAACTTCAAACCATATAGGAAGACATCCATGGGAAAACCTGTAGATCCAAGAAGAAATAGTTTGTAGAGAAATAGTAAATTCATCATTTATAGAAAACACCTAAGTAAAGTGATGTACTGATTGCACAAAACGACAAATTTTGAACCCTCTAATCAACCCTATAATGGAGTGGAGGCCAATGAATTGCAAAGAATAGGACCTACCAGCCACCAAACTCATTGTATCTCCAATATGTTTATGGTTTCTTACTAATCTAATGCATATATATGTCATTAGGTTTTTAGTAGAAAATACGCTTTGCATACATATGCTCACCAGGTTTTTTGAGCCGCAACATGGAGCTTGGAAATTACGTGGGTTGGTGTTGTTCGAAAATGGTGTCCTTGATACGGGGAGGGTGAATGGTAAGTGTTTCTTGTTGCGAGCACCAATTCATCCTGTTGTTCCATGGTAGCGATAGACAATGTACATGCAATATTGAATGTTGGCATGTGGGAATGTATATATATATGTGTGTATATATGTATATATGCATATATATGTATATATATGTATGTATATATGTATATCTATATATATGTATGTCTATATATGTATATGTATACCTGTATGTATATATGTGTGTGTGTATGTGTGTATTTAATAATAGCCTACTAGCATGTTATCAAACCAACACCACAATGGCTCTCTTGACAATACAACTTAATCAAAGTATACTTTGTTGTAGGCCAACATTAAATTTTGCATTTAATTTTCCCTCCCCCTTTGTGCAATGATAGGATGTGCATAAAGGAATGTGTATATGTTTTAGTACTAGTTCTATAATAATTTCCCTATTTCTCTATAATACTTGATACATATTCACACAAGACAAGTAATGTATGTAATAGTCGACTAAATTCACTTGTAGGTTTAACTGCAAAATATAGCAATAGTTGCATTGTCTCTTATCTCTTGAGCTTAATATCTTTGGTTGATAGGGTATTTGTTTGAAGTTGCTATTTCCTAACAAGACATCATTTAATCCTGTAGTATGTGTAAAGCTTGAAACAGATGAGTGGAAAAGGATATCATGAAACATATTGATATAAGATTCAAGCTACATTATTTCATAGTAGATATTAAAAATAAATACAGGAATTATATAATAGGTATTAGAATAACACTTGTTTGCTAGTAAATATCACACAGAAAGATGAAAATTGTATTGAGTGCATTGGATGATAGATAGATACATATGCACATATATATATATGTACGACAATTCCCTACTTGATATATAAAAATACCCATATAGGTAGATATACATATGCATATCTCTAGACAAAGATATACATACATATGTATATCTAAATAGGTTTGTATATTATGTTTATGTGTAGTTATATAGACTATGATTTTAAGTAGAGTTTAAAGTACCATGTGTAACTATTTTCTATGCTCTATAAACATTATGACTATACAGTTATACCATTGAGTTGTATAGTATTGACATATTGATAAGAAAAAACCATTTAATTGTGCAATATGTGTAACATATTGATAATGCTAGAATGGCTATTCTAGCAATGCAACTAAATCAATATATTTTCTTCCATATTTTGTAGTATAGTTCCTCACACTATAACATTGAATATTGCATTTGCTTCCTATTGTGGGGTTACACCACAATGCATATATATACATATATATACACATACATCTATACACATACATATATATACATCTATTTATATAGATACATATATATACATGCATATATTGTAAAGTTGGGCTCCGCTATTTACCATTAGATAATATAGAGAAACAATAAAATTGTAAAAGAACTATCATAGAGACACTGGAGGAAAACATACATCTGAATCTTAAATATCATCTTAATACCTCTTAGAACTGTTACATGGACTGCTTGGCTTCTACCAATATGTTGCATGATACTCTTTTTCCATCATCTGTTCAAATCTTCCTATAACAAACTATTATTTTCCATTGTTCTTTTTCTTTGTAAGGCAAGAAAATGTATTGGTTAAGTTGCATTGTCGAAAGATCCATTATGGTGTTGCTTGCATATGAGGTTATTGTAAGAATAGTCATCCTTGAGTCCGTTCTGTAATAGATCTAAGAGTTTTGAAACTGTTATGATGTGAATGTGAAATTACATGTATAACAATAGATATATGTAAAGTAGCAATTACACATAAACATACAACAAAGTATATATGTGTATGCATGTCTATACAATTCTATATATTGATGAGGGAGAAAACCCAAGACACAAAAATAATGCACACAACTAGCAGACTTTATTATTATTCAATAATGGAAATATTACATGTAGAGGATACCAAATCCTTGAGCTCTGTGACACATGCCAGATACAAAAAATTACAGAAATTTTAGAAAAACTACCCAAGTTCCCCTTTCGCAACATGCGAACTCTCTTTCTCTAAAAAGCTATCCAAAAATCAGAAGCTAGCCTATAAATAGCCCCCTTTCGATTTGAAGCCAAAAACAAAATTCAAGATAAGAGTTTTGGAGGTTAGGTGCCAAAAATTACAATTTGAAATTCAAACATTGAGTCCTAATTCGAAAATTGACAATTTTCCAAAAATCGGCCAACTTCTGGAAGCGATAACTTTTGATCTCGGACTCTGTTTTTCGAACCGTTTGCACTATCGAAAAGGTCTCATAGTGAAGAACATGCTAAAACCTAGCTTTTCTAGTTACACAAATTTTTGGGCCCGTACGGGACGGTTTAGTGCCTCAAACTAGACTCGGAAGGTTTTTTAGGGAAAAAAGCAGAAACAAACTATTCAAGCGTTAGCGATCCGTCCGTAAGTCAGTGCAAAAACATCTACAAAAAGCAAACAAAATGAATATAAATGGAAAGCTTCTTTTTGAGTGATGCAAGATTTCCCTCACACCACTAGATGCTCCTGCATCATATATATATGAATAATTAGAAAAGGAATAGGATGGTTTAAACATTAGAATATTTCAAAATATATACACAAAGATTTTATAGCTTTTTGTGTTAGCACAATTTAGTCTTCATCATACTAATCGTACAAAATGTGTATAACACCAAAGATGCATAGAGTGTATATATGTCTCTACATATGTATGTATGTATGTATGTATGTATGTATGTATGTATGTATGTATGTATGTATGTATGTATGTATGTATGTATGTATATATGTATATGTATATATGTATGTATATGTATATGTAGGTTGGTGGCGGTGGGGAATGTTATCATCGAAATGGAGAAGGTGAATGGTAAGTGTTCCACATGGAAATTTGCAAATATGTGGGTTGGTGGAAGTGGAGGTGGTCTCCTCGAAAGGCGAAAGGTGAATGGTAAGTGCTTGCTCACCCAATGGTTAATGAATTATGTGGTTGTTGTTCGATGGAGGACAGCGAGGTAAATGTAGATGAATGAAGTAAATGTGATATTGAATGTAGCAGTCTGAGAAAGTATACTTTGATTAAGTTGCATTATGAAAACAACAAATATATGTTCATATGTTTACATGTATATATATATGTGCATGTTTTACATCGGTATTTTTGCATAAATGATTAATTTATTGTTATTCCTTTTGGGCTCTACTTATTGTTCCTTTTGACAATAGGTTGGAGTGTTTTAACACTAGTGTGCTATAAAACCTGTGATAAAGTATATAGGCTTAATGCATTATGTGGTTGTTGTACTATGGCGGTGGATGAGGTAAATGTGGTTAATGCAATATTGAATGTAGTAATGTGGAATGGTAGATATGTTATAGGATGGAGTAGAACGCGATGATTTTAATAATGGTCTCCTACCAAACCAACACCACACTCGCTATTTTCCCAATGCAACTTAATCAATATATCTATATATGCATATATGTGTGTCTATATGTATACGTTTATATGTATATGTGTGTGTACATATATATATGTGTGTGTGTGTGTACGTGTGTGTGTATGTGTATATGTTGCATGATACTCTTTTATGGTCATCTATTCAAAGCTTCCTATAACAAACTGTAATTTTCTATTGTTCTTTTCCTTTGTAAGGCAAGAAAATGTATTGCTCAAGTTGCATTGTCCAAAGAGGCATTGTGTGCTGTCAAGTCTATAAGTCATTTTACATGGTTTTTTTGTATAAATATTTTCTCCACAATATTGAATACCAAACAATGCAACTTAAATATCCAATTAAGTCTGTGGTGCTATATTCATTTTGGATAGATCATTGCATCATATAATTGTTGCCATAACATAGAAAAAATAGGTGCTGGCTTCGAGAGTTGTGTTTGAATGATTCATTTGGCAAGTTGCGAGGATCGAAACATTTATTGATGTTTATAGAGTTCTATTACAATTTCCTTGGTTGTCTATATCTAAACATGGGTTGGGGGTGGTCAAGATTGTAGCCTTGATATGTGGAAGCTGAGTGCTAAGTGTTTTTTCGCATGAGGGACAATATTCAATGTTGTAATATGGGAAAGTATACTTTGATGAAGTTATGCATATATACACTTTGTGCATGTTTTCTATTATACACATTTTGTACTATCAATGCCCTCGTATCCCTATCAAAAATAGAATGCATATGCATACATACATTTGCAAATATTTTTGCGTATACAAATGTCTTTGGTGGATTTTAATGGAATATCTGTAAGATATTCACAATGGTAAAATGACTATTCTGCTAATGCAACTCAATCAATATATTTTCTTCCATATTCTATAACACATATTCATTATGCCACAATGCATATTCTGACAATGCAATAGAATCAAAATATTTTCTTGCATATTTTGTAGTATACTTTCCCATACTACAATATTCAATATCACATTCGCTTTCTGCAAGGATGATTAATGTATAGAGGCTTCATGAAATAATTGAATTCATTACAGAGAAGGGTTTTAAGAGCATGGAACTTTTTGTGAAGCCTCTATGCATCAAGCTCATCACATTCTTTTTTAGCTTTGGGGTTTGGCAAGAGCCCATGAGGCTTCATAATGTCAATATGGTGGGTAGGAGAATAACCAACAGTTTTGTGGCTTTTCCTTTCACCATTATACATTGGTTGCTACAAATACACAACATATCCTATTCCACCCACTACATTTCTCTACAGTAGTAGATAGGCTTGTGATCGCATATTTGCAATAGTGTAAAAGCTCCAACTACATTCCATTTATATAGAAGGTAAGCCTATATATCCTTTATTGCATTCCTTATTTCACAAGTACATGTCAAGTTGTTTTTAATAAATGATATAAGTACATATATTTTTTAAAATGTATACCACTGATTGCAACTAAAGAAACTTATTAGGTTAGTGATACCAGATTTCCAAGACCTATTATGCTTCAAATTTTATTTTATTTTTTATATTTGACTGTGTTTTGGTTTTGTGGGTAGGAAATCTATGTTCTTCCTTGGTCATTTACTCGTACCCCATGTGCCTGCATGGCCCAATACTATAATGTGGAGAGAAAGACTTCTTTCTTTCTGTTTGGAATACGTCTGCTTATAGCTACAAGGTATGCATAGCTCCTATCTACCACTTTTGTTTTGCAAATATGCATGTTATTTATTTCGATATTTCCATATATATATTTACACATTTAGTCAAACTCCATCTTTTTTATTTTAATATGGTGACATCTCTTATTTTAGAACTATGTGTGTAATCCTTTTTCATAAATCATACAACTAAACATATTTTTTTAAAAATGTATATTAGTGATTTCAACTAAATAAAATTCTAAGGTTAATGCTTTGAGCTTTCAACAATGCATAATGGTTAATATTTGTCATCAACAAAGTATGCTCTGAGTTGATGATTCCATGATAAGCTAGGTTTTTGCATCACCTAGTATGGTGGGGTGGAAAGAATGCCTCCTTTACTTCTATTCATACTGCAACTAGTTGCACACACAAGGTATGCCTACATCTTATCTAACAATACCCTTTCACAAATATGAACGTAATATATTCGTGTGTTCCCATCTATACATTTTCACATTCATTGATGTCCTACACTTTTTATTTTAATATGGTGTCAACGTGTATGTGTGGAGAAATTGAAAATATATAGAAATGTAGAGTGTTTCTTGTTTGTTAGAAATTTTCAACGGGATTTCCATCATCTGAGCCATCCACAAAATTTTTGTATGTTTAACCTCAGAGACAAAAACATACAACAAGAAGATATTAAGTATTATAAAGAAATAGTGAAATTGTAACACACCTCTTAGAAAAACATGCATACATGTATTTATGCATATATACATATTTATACACATGTATATACCTATATATATGTGTGAATGTTGCATAATACTCTTTTCCAATCATCTATTCAAAGCTTCCTATAACAAACTATAATTTGTCATTCTTCTTTCTCTTTATAAGGGAAGAAAATGTATTCATTAAGTTGCATTGTCGAATGAGCCATTGTAGTGTTGCCTACATATGACATATGTATATACATGTGTAAATATGTATATATATACATGTATCTATGTATATATATATATTATATATATATATACATGTGTATGGATATGTATATATGCATAAATTTATGAGCATGGAGGAATTTTAATATTACATTTACTTTGCCTATGGACATTGTGTATTGGCAAGAACCATTGGTCCTCATGGAAACAAACATTTTCCAATCCACTTCCCCATATTGAGGACATCATTCTCCATCAGCACCAACCCATGTAATTACTAAGGTCCACATCGCCACAAAAAAAACCAATAGATTAAGTTTGTGGCATCTTCTACCACAACACACGATGGTGAAATGGAAAAATCAAGAAATTGTAATAGAGGTATTAGAATACCACTCAACAACAAAAAAATAGTAATCCTATCCATATTTTTTTGACGAAAGAAAGAAGATTTCACTACATTCTCTCCACTACCAAAGACCGATAATCTCTTCCAAGTGTTGAAAATTGGTATAACGCAAAAGGTTGAAATATAAACAACAAGAGATTAGCAATGCATTAATAATCTATGCAAACAACCCATGTAAAAATAAATATTACCCCACAAGCTTCATTGATTATTTGAGCTACATCGCCACAAATAAAAAAGAAAGGATAAAGATTGAGTATATGAGTAAAATTAATATATACAATGTGAGCCTAAAAATAGTCAATAATTTCTACATTTAGATAAATTAAGTTGTCTACTGACAATCATTTGCTATGAAACCAACACCACAATTGCTCTTTGCACATTTTATTTTCAATCTATGAAAAAATAGAGTCATTCTATAATAGCAGTTGCATCATCTGGTATTGAGTATTATAGAGAAATAGGGAAATTGTAATAGAAAAGTTAGTAAAATATACATACATGTTTTTATGCATATATACATACATATATATATATATATATCTGTGTGTGTGTGTGTATTCCACACACATTACGTACAAAATCTGAGCTACATTCAGTGGAATTCAATATTATAGATAAATAGAGAAATTGTAACACACCTATTACACAACAAATACTATTCAAGGCTCGAGACGAAAATCCCATAAGAAACTTCAAACAAATAACAAAAAATAAACAAATATAAACACCTATGTGCAAACATTTGTATATATTGCTACTTGTTGATTCATCTTTCTTAATAGAAACAATGGAATATAGAACAACAAGAATAGAAATTCTTAAATACATATATGGGTTCAATTTTGCCTCTATTTAGATATTTTAGAAAACACACATAAGCAAATATATATCCATATGTACACATGTATCTATTTATTTATATATACAACAATATATCTAAATGATAACATTTTCCATCCAATGGCCCTAAATATTATAGACAAATAGAGAGATTGTAAAAGAGGTGTTAGAATAACACTCAACAGCAAAAAATTACTAACCCTAACTATACTTTTTTGGCTAATCAAAGAGGCTTTACTAGTATTTCTCGACGCCCTTATTTGTAGTTGGGTTGACAAAAATACTATTGGGAACTTCTAACAAATAAATTGAATAGATATGAAGAGATCCTACAAATAATATGGCATTACACTCATGAAACTAACTTCGTATATATACACGTCTCTATACATGTGTGTATATCTATATATGTAATATATATATACATATATATGTTAACATCTATATATTTATGTATATACATATATACATTCAATATTACACTTACTTCATCAGCCTCCATCGTACAACAACCACAAAATGCATTAATAATCAGTCAAGAAAGCACTTACCATTCACCTTCCACCTTTTGAGGAGATCACCTCCACTACCGCCAACCCACATATTTTCAATGTTCCACATCAAAAACTTACTATTCACCTCCCTGGAAATGATAACAACATTCTCCACTGCCACCAACCCATGTAATTGCAAACACCCGTGTCGCCACAAAACAAAAAAAAAATGGCCCCCTCCTCACCGGCCGATGGCCCCGCAAGTGCCGAAAAACCCTGCACATGGCTAGGCTGTCAAGAATCCCGATGGATACTTCAAACAAGTATACATGTATATATGTATATGTATGTGTATACATGTATACAAATATATCTATATATATATGCTTACATGCATATATATGTATGTTTCACATGGGTATTTTGCATAAATGATTTGTTAACTATTCATACATTTGATTCTTTACTTATTCTTGCCAAATGGTGATATGGTGATGAGTATAATTCCAATGTTACACAGATATAACTAAAACTGATAAACGAAGGGAAAAAAGTATGTTTGTAGCTATATGTATATGTATATTTATATATATGTATATTTTTATGTATATGTATATATATGTGTATGTGTATGTATATGTATATGTATATGTATGTGTATGTATATGTATATGTATATGTATATGTATATGTATATGTATATGTATCTGTATATGTGTGTGTATATGTATATGTAAGATGTTGATGTACATACAATCATCTGTTCAACATTTTAATGTTTTCACCTTCCTCTGTATTGCTTTCAGAAATATATATTCTATGCACTGATATGCATCCTCTCATTGCACAATGGCAGTGGATGAAGCAAAGGCAATATTGAATGCTAGTGTGTGGGAGAGTGTAGTTTGATGAAGTTCTATTGTCGGAAGAACCATTGTGTTGTTGCTTTGATAACAGGCTACTGTTAAATTCATTGAATTTCACTCTGTTTTAAACCACCTTGGAGGGTGCTCAAACTGTTGAGTTGTGGAATCAGTAAATCGTTTTGCACGATTAGTTTACATAAATGATTAATTTATTGTTTATCTCTTTCACTCTCTCCCATATTTATTAAATTGCATTATTGCAAGAGAATTTTTCAACACATAAAATAGCTAAACAAAAACTCTGTACTATGCACCGCATTTGTCATTGTTTGCTTTAGTTAGGCTGCTTGTCTTCTATCAAATAGTTGAATGTGGCTTTCCCACCATCTATCACTTGTGATCCCTAAGTGTTTTCCTAATAGTTTATTTACAATTTCTCTATTTTCTATTATCTTGTGATATATGGTAAGAGCCTTTGAGATTTTCCATCGACCTTACCTACTTTTCTTACTCAGGTGGGTTGGCTTTTGCCTTTGTCTAGAAATTTTGAAAAACACAAATAATCAAGTATATATATCCATATGTACACATGTATATATTTATCTATATATACAACAATACATCTTAATGATAACATATTCCATCCAAACAAATTAACCATGTTAAAGATTACAAAATTTTAAAGATTTAAAAAAAATCCTTGTTAGAAGAACAATAGACTACTCTGTTAGAGGTAGCTTCAAATAGATGAGTGGAAAACAATATCATGAAATGTTATTGATAGTTAAACAAATGAGGGAACAACAATATCATGAAATGTGTTAATAGAAGACAATTGCTAGCCTCTTTTATTTTATATGTATATTATTTTGTTTAGATTCCTACAGAAATTTCAATATACATTCAAGAAAATCAATGTATTCTAGACTCTCTATTTCAAATTCTTCCACGCTCCTATGATTGAGTTATCAATGCAACTCATCCTTGTTGGACACAATCAGCACTATATGTAAGTATGATACTTTCTCATTGTCAATAGACAACTTTGTTTATCTAATTGTAGAAATTATTCACTATTTTCAAGCTCACATTGTATATATTAATTTTACCCCTATACTCACTTTTTATCCTCCCTTTTTTATTTCCCTTGGTTGTGCACTAACATACCTTTGTTTTGTGTTTTTAGGAACTACATTTAAGCATGCAAAGGGATTTGAAAACCAAGTTAAGCTTTTGGTTTCAAGTTCTCACACCAAAGAGAACACAAAAAATTAGATATTAGATATGGAAACAATAGAGTTCACCCAAGATTCCTGTTGTACGATGTATAATGAAACTCCATAACATCTCTCGTGGACGTTTCATACTTCTACTATTTAGGGGTTTGGCTAGAGCGCATGCGGCTCCATGAGGCCAATATGGTAGGGTGGAAAACAAGCATGGGTTTTGTGGTTTCCCATTTCACATAATTCATTTGTTGTTACATACATATATGTATATACGCAAATTCTTCTGTACATTCACTATTATGGTTTCATACTTTCTCATTCTCAATACATAGCCTGGGTTAACTAATTGCAAAAATTATTCACTATTTTTAGGCTCACACTGTATATATTAATTTTACCCCTATACTTGCTCTTTATCCTTCCTTTTTTATTTCCCTTGGTTATCCACTAACGTAGCTTTCTGTTTTGTTTGTAGGAACTAGGTTTAAGCATGGAAATAGATGTGAAAACCAATTTAAGACAATAATATCAAATATTATATATGTAAATAATAGATTTTCCTAGGATTCCTCCTATATGATGTACGATGAAACACCATAGCATCTCTTGTGGATGTTTCATACTTCTTTTGCTCAGGGGTTTGGCTAGAGTCCATGCAGCTCCATGATGCCAATATGGTAGGGTGAAAAATGAGCACGAGTCTTCTGCTTTCCCATTTCACATCATCTATTTCTTTGTTACATACATATATGTATATGCACAAACTATTGTATATATTTACTATTATGTTTTCCATAAGGAAGACAAACAAGTGTGGGTTTTGTAGTTCTAAATTTAACGCCATACATTTGTTCTTACATATATAAATCTACACAAATTGTTATATACATTTGGTCACATATTTCTGATCTTCACTCTGAACAACATGTAACTACTAATTCAATTAAAATACCTTCACAAAGTATACATGCCATTTGAATCCATAAATTACCGAGTTGATACTACTTCCAACATCTTCACTTTTTGCAAAACCCATTTCTAATCAACATTATAACTAAACTAATGGAATCACTTTTCCAAAATACATAACTATACTAAATGAATCACTTTCTCAAAACCATACTTGTTAATTTGATCTTAGGAAGATAGCAGATAATGTGTAAAACCTCGTCCTACAACCTAGAGGACGATGCAATAATGCGGAAGCACAACTAATTTTTTTCTTAAAAGATAAAACAAGATAAGTAAATTATCCTACTCTAACCACATACATCCTCTAGGCTACACAACACATCTACATGTGAACACCATTACTTATAAAATTAAACCAACCATAGCATATGAAAGTTAAACCATGATCCAACATACATCAAAGCATTAAACCATTTCAAATTAAAACTAACTCATAGAAATGTATTGAACATATTTCCACAGATACAACACCACATAACATCCAATACACCATTAAATAAAATAATGAATAGATCATAATTATTATTACAATTACATCACAAAGGTTCACCTCGATATGATTGAGGTACTACAATTATACATAATGATCCATAGTTACAATGAAGAAAGAGAAGAACAAATCTAGAGAACCACATGGGCTCCTCGAGCAAGAAGATCTTGCCATCACGAACAAGAAGAGGAACTCAATAGTGTAAGGTGCATGCCACCCAGCCATATGGTACTCGTAGGCCCAACCCTCGTGCTAGGAGATAGTAATAGGTAACCAAGAAAAACCTATTACCTCTAGACACATGTAATATAAAAAATAATCATAGTACAAGTAACAAGGACAATGGTCACATTGCTTCCAGAATCACTGAATTAATTACAAACATGATACAAATAAATCGACTGTTGTCATAGGAGGAGTGCCATCACAAAGGTTGCATTGGTTGTCCAAAGGAGATCTTCCTAGGTCTCGACCCCCCTCTAGGGTTGTCTTGGTAACCTTTCATGAACCCGACCCCACATGCACACCAGTAGGGAATCAATTATCTTTCAAGAAGACAAGATAATGATCTTTCCATTCTGGGCCTTCTCGACTCATCTCAAGTCTCATACAAGCCTTGAGCTAGTGAGCGAGGTTAATTATCTTGTTAATGTATAAAACTACTCTATCCCTAATATAGGTTATTTAATTTCCACTGATTAAACTGAATTTCACACAAGTTGTCCTGGGACCCCTTTGTGTCCCGGCCCTCATTGAAAGCCACTCCCCTATCGAAAACACAATAACTCATACTACAACCCAAGGGTAGAAAGTGTACTAAAAAAAACTGACAACAATAACCAATACACCTCAAAAGGTAACACATCTCTACAGATGTCCAATATTGAAACCCAATATGTGCGCTACCCAGGAAATCTCAAAGGGTGAACTAAAGTCACAACAACCCCTTTTCATGAATTACAACTCCAGAAGACTTAGATTCTCATAATAACAATAACTTCCCTCCCAGTACACAAAAACACATGCTTTTATAAATACAACTTCTAGCAATTAAAGAAATGCTATCATTTGGATTCCTAAATCCATTACAATCAATTTTATATATTTAAAATGCACCATTAAATATAATTCCAACTTACAATTTCAAAGAAAATAAAACTAATTGTTCATCTTCTAGTTTCCACAAGTGCTCATAAAATTAACTCAATTTTTCCTCAACAAAATAAATCAATCATATTTATTTAGCTAACCTTGTTTACAAATATCTATTGTAAAATTCAAACATTAAATAAATATATTTAATATTTATATATATAATAAAATGCAATTATATATATATATACATATAAATATATTATTTAATTATTAAAAAAATTTATAAGTTTAAAGAACCCCATTTATTTAATACTATAAATTCATTTCCTCACAAAATTATTTTTATTTACCATATATGGCAGAATATAAGAAAAAACATAAATATATATATAACATATATATATAAATAATATATATATATTACATATAATATATATATTATAAATATAATAGATATATTTTAATTCCCAAATTGCAAAGTACGAAATTCACAAAGGGCACGATTTTAATACCCGCGAACTGTAACCACCGCATATTACATAGCCTTCCCCTTACAGGGGAGGTGCAACCATGGTAGGGGCAGCACCGGCTGCCTCACAATGTTGATCCTCCCTTTAAGGCGAGTCGGCGCTAGGATAGCCAACACTTCCCCTTCAATATATATACAAAACCTTCATTCAAATGAGATTTCACGAATTTCCCCGTACAGCGATTTACAATGCCTTCCAAAATTAAAATTTTCTTTCAAGAAAATCATAGTGTTTAAAAAGAAATATCATATTTATATATATAATATATATGCATATGTATATATATATATTCCAATATATATGTATATATATATATCTCTATATATATAAATTAACACAAGCATTGGCTCTAATTGGCAATTAAATTACATAGAAGAAGTTTTCAATAGGAAAGCTCAAAATTTTAATTTTCCCATATAATTAAAAGAAACAGGGAAACCAACCAGAATAATGATTTTCTACAGAGATCTATAATTTCTTTTGTATCAATCTATTTCGAATTGAACAAATTACATAGAGGATTTTTAATTTTTTTTTGCAGAGGTTCAACTTTCACGACAATCTTTTAAAAGAAAGAAAACAAGAGCTTCTACAGTATCGAAAATATTTTCCTAAACATTTCCAAATTGCATTACAATAATAAAAACCACTTTTGAGTTCAAAATTCACAAAAACAATAAAGGAACTTGTTCCAGAAGAACTGTTGCCTCAAGAAATGTTGTCGAGCTTCTCTGTAGCTTCAATTTTCCAATGTAGCCAAAGCTTCCTCCAGTGTAATTGCCTCTTTCCAGAAAACACAACAATACCATAGCCAAGAATTCTACAGCAAGACTATAAAACAAAAACCTCTGAGAGATCCACAATTTCCTCAGTAAATTTTTCCACCCAATAAAAAAACTCTTCCCGTGAAACAAATTTCTTCCCCTCTTTCCAATCTTTCCTCTGAGAATCAATTTACAACCGTAAGATAACAAATTTCTGACTCACAGTTACCCCAACAAAATATCTTTTCCGTCAACAACCAAAGATATTTTCCAACCACATGCATTTAAATAAAATAAAACAATTTACTAATTGCAACCAATTTAAATACTATTATTTATTTTAATAATAAAAATTACTCAACAACATAACTAAATTAAATTAATTAATTAATTTATTCTAAAGCCTTCACAACAGTAATTGAATTAGTTAAATTTTTAAATCAAATACACATTTAATCTACCAAATTAAACTTGCACAATAATAAAATACCCATAAAAACAATGATAAGGCTAAGACCAAAACTAAAACTAATGACACACTGTACTAGGGTAAAGGTATGACTAGGTAGCCCTTTACTATCTCCCAATATTACTGTTGAGTAGTGGACATGCTCAGACCTGTGAAACCAGGTGAAGCTAATGTCCTGTACCTGCAATCCTGCAAACAAGCAAATGTCGTACATGTATACAGATAGTAATTCATACACATTGTGAAGAGAGAATCACAAAAATTATAGGGCACTCAGAAGCGAGTGATGCAATACCATTCTCTTCAGCAATACAATGTCACATCAACTGACGAGATAAAATATCAATTAAACTACAATGAGCATATATAGCAATGCCATCTCAAGTAAGCATCTATGCAAACATAAAGTATGCCAAACATAATCACCATGCATATAATGTATCATCACATCAATATAGTCTATCACCGATCCACTGTCAATGATAGAATAACAATCACATAAAATAAGGTCTATCAAAGAATCAGAACTATTAGAGAAAACATAGCAAATCAGAGGGTTGTTACATCCTCCCCCCTAGGACTTGACTTACTCCTGGAAGTCGCAAGCTCAGGTAAACCTACACAGTTATGAACCACATCATAAGGAAATAGTAACTCATCAACATAACAAACACACTCATGAACCAAAAGATGCACACAAATCAAATTATCCAACACAATTCTAATTCCATAAATCCAACGTATCACAAACATTAATTCATAATGTCATGATCATCAAAATCAAATGACATGTCATCCATCACCATCTAGAATGATGAAACAACCAACTGTAAGGTCTCAAAGCATAAAACATAATATAATAAGTATCAAATTTTAATAATCATAACATAATATAAAGTATCAAACCAGCTAAGCAATAGAGAAGGTTCAACAACCCAATAACAACTATCAAGCTACTCACTACCTGAAAGAGGACACTCCTATGGTTCCTTATCAGAATCGACTACCACAATAATGGAAGCAGAAGACTGAGCACGAATGCTCTCCTTCTCTTCATGGACGGTAGGGGAGCATTAGGTCTTGGAAGTCTTTCCTGCCTTTCCTTTCTTCTTTACATACTTTGACCCTCCCATCCATGTACACAAGCAGGGGTAAACATTAGACTCAAAGAAATTTTAAATCACAACAGTCCACACTACACCAATGTCCATAATGCATTCCCCAATAGAAAGGATGTCGGTGCATCGCGCACTACACCGAAGGTCCTATCCTTTCCACTAGTTTTCTGCACCATTGGACCAACACCACCTAATGACAACTTTTGGGTAGACAAGCGAGAACAACCCAAAATGAAAAACATAAAATAAAGAGTACAACACCTTGGTGCTCGACCTGGTGATTATCTATCGTAGTAAACACCATATGCAATTTACTTGCATCACCTACTGTCAACTTTGAAGCCACTGCCCTCAGAGTAAATCCTGATGTGTCCTTACTGGGACACTGCCATGCTATGTGACCTTGTTGGCCACATGCAAAATACTTGGTACCCCTACCAAAACCTTCACCTCCAAAAGGTGCACTGGACGGCTAAACACTACCCCTAAAGGTAGATTGAGTACTCTGTGTTGGTTGTGAATTACTGAAGCATTTGACACACCTCCAGTTCTAGTCACTCCCTGACTGATATCTTTCATTCTGTCTAGGTGGAAAATCCTTTTGTTTTCCCCATGAGTTATGGTACTGTCCACTTTGTATAGGCACCTATTGCATCCTAGGTAATCCAGCTCCTAGTGTATGGCCACTACGTCCACTAATCATAGATGAAGAACTATGTGTCGGCTGATAGACACGATTATGATGACCTCGTAGTAGATTTAGTTCTCTCTTCTTCTGAAACCAAATACCACCTTGTTGGAACCAAGAATTATTATGTTCTAATAGTGGGGGTTGCTGCTGCTCACCCTTAGCAGGTTCCTGATGTCCCTTGGAAGCTTGAGATTGACCACCTTGAGATTCAACACCAATGGAAGGTGCACTACCAATCTGAACCCCTGTCTATCCAACTGAGACCATAGCTAAATTCTTGTCAACAATTTAAGACTTGTCCATAGCTACCACCATGGTCTTCAGCTCAAGGGGAACATGGGGAGATGCATCTTGTTGACTACCTCTGCAACCTCACCTAGATAACATGATCCTACACAAATGCACCATGACATAAGACAAGGTATGAAACTTAAATCCTATGCAAAAACTTAATGGTTTCCACATTAACCCAGAGTTCCTAGTGTTTAAACCTAGGCTTTGATACCATGTGTAAAACCCCATCCTACAACCTAGAGGATGAAGCAACAAAGTGGAAGAACAACTAATTTTTTTCTTAAAAGATAAAACAAGATGAGTAAATTATCTTACTCTAACCACATACATCCTTTAGGCTACACAACCCATCTACATGTGAACACCATTACATATAAAATTAAACCAACCATAGCATATGAAAGTTAAACCATGATCCAACATACATCAAAGAATGAAACCATTTCAAAATAAAAATAACTCATAGAAATGTATTGAACATATTTCCACAGAGACAACACCACATAACATCCAATATACCATTAAATCCAATAATGAGTAGATAATAAATATTATTACAAATACATCAAAAATTTCACCTCGATACAATTGAGGTACTACAATTATACATAATTATCCACAGTTACAATGAAGAAAGAGAAGAACAAATCTAGAGAACCACATGAGTGTTGGATCTCAGTTGTGTTTATAGTTTGTCCTTGACGACAAAATCCCTTTCAGTTGGTTCTCTTTGATGATCAGTCTCAGTTTGGATCTTTATGCTTTATTATGGCACTTCTTTGTTGTCTCTTGGCTATTACAGAAAGTTATTTGTTATGATTCAAATTCATGGTGATGAGATCTTTGTTTCATGTTATGAATGTTATTTCTTTGACTGACAGAGTTTGACAGATGGTCTCTTTGTCAGGATGGTTTTGCTTGCATACCACTGGTGTATTTCACTTGATTACAAGCTATTTGATTACATTTTTTGAACTCACATTTTTGAAGGCATTACAGTTACCTTGGCTCTAAGATCTCATTTGTCTAATGGTTTTGGTTGTTTCTCTTTCAGGCTTACACATATTAGTGTAAGAATGGCAGGGTCTCCCCGATCCATTTTGAAATGTCTGTGTTGCCTATCGGCAAGACATTTCTGATGTCAATTTGATTGGATTTTACATACAGGTATCTTTTGGTAGGACTTCTCCATTGTTTCGGCGATAGAAAAGGATACACTTTTCAGCAGGAGTTTGGTCTTTGGCATGTTTCATCAAGCACTTTGTGTCTTTCTGACCAGCGCAAGATAGAACATATCGGCATGACATTCATGTGGTCACAACGAAATTGTTTTGTCTCACCGATAGGAGGTTGAATGGGAACATATCGGCAAGAGTTTAAGGCTTTGGGGTAGTGTCTCATCGAACTTGAAATGTCTCCCCGACTAGTGCATATGGAGGTTCATCGGCAGAGCTAGGCGGTATCGAAATAAGTCTCAACAAAGCGGTTTTGTCTCGCCGACATCACATCTGGGGTTTCGCTTCAGCCAAACTTAATGTATTTGCTATGTGGTCTCACCAAAGACATATTGTCTCACCGACTATGCACCGAAAGGTCTTATCGACAAAGGTTGTGGTTTCGCTAAAATGTCATAATGATTTCGTGGTGTCTTATCGACTTGTGTATAAAGACTTTTGGTATGACTCAAGCATTCTACGAGAGGTCTCCTTGATGACGGTATGCTATAGCGACACTCATAAGATTGAAGGGTGCATCAGTGAGAGAACCATTAAGTTACAGTGACATATATAGGACAGATGGACTCGTCCGCAAGAAAAACCATGTGTCTCGGCGACCAATGTGTATCAAGTGGGCTTTCGGTAAAACAAATCATCATCTATGAAACTTCTCCCTGACAACAAGATGTCACAGTGACTCAGAATGACTTTCGGTATGACATAAAAAATCTACAAGATGTCTCCCTGATTGTTTGAAGTTACAACGATACATGAGATGAATGGGAGTATCAGTGAAACATAGAGCAATCTATATAGTGTCTCCCCGACTATATATTGTCTTGGCGACTTGGAAATGACAAAGGACTTTGGCATAGGTATTGAATTGTCATGGTGACATGTTTGATCATAGGGGGCTCTCAGCAAAATAAAGACTTGTCTACAAGATGTCTTTTCAATATCAAAAGGTTACAGCAACAGTGAATGAAACGAAAAGGGCATCTTGGTGAGAAACTTGTTTATGTCTCAGTGATTGGAAAGAACATAACACATGGCTCTTGGCATAACATAATGTATTTAGTATCTCTTCTCCCCGACTCTGACGGGTCATGGAAAAAGCGATATCTAAGAGGAATGTTTGGCGATTTAATTGCCTTCGACAAGACTATATGGATGTCTCGGCAAATGATTAACAGTCTCTATCTCTGTGGCCGACATTTGAATTTCTAAGTATAGTTGCAAGCTGACATCATTGGCTGGCATTTAATCTCAAAATGGTTACATAGTAAAATATTCTCTGAGGATTTAGAGGTTATGATTTTCTATTAGTAAGCAATCATGGTTTTGTTGAAAATCATTCAGTTACAATTTGAAATCTCCTGATTGAATGCTAAAATTAAAGCTCTCTAGATAGGCATTACTCTAATTTTTGCCATCATCTACAGATCATCATTATGCAGCTTTATATTCTAAAATTAGCAAGAGGGTTTGAGAATCTTGCGAAAAATGCCTTTTGAAGATTTCTTGATAACAAACATACTTGAAGTGTATAAAAAATGCAGTGTTGTGCATACTGAAAGTGCTGCTGGCCAGTAACTCTGAGAGATAGTTATTTTGGCCATATCAAGAGATGTATTGGAAAACTCTGTAATACAAGAGTTGGATTCTTAGGGTATTAGGTAGATAAGAGTGTTGAGTTTCTTGAGCTTACTAGAAAACAGAGAGATCCTCTGATATTGTTATTATTCTGAAAATGATTTGAGGGGTTGGTGCTCCTTGAAATTGGTGTTTCAAAATAAGGGGTTGGTGCTCCTTGAAATTGGTGTTTCAAAATGAGGGGTTGGTCCTCCTTGAGTTGTTGCTTGAAAATTAGCCTATAAGGCATTGTTAATAGTGGTTTTTGAAGATTATGCCAGTAAGGCAGTTTAGGAGTGGTTTTTCTACCCCAGGAGGGTTTTTCCACTCGAAAAATCTTTTGTCTCTTTGTTCTTCTGTGTGCTCACTGCTTTTCTATGTTTTTGTTGTTTCAGTTCTCTATTAGGATTATTACTGCTCTCAATTTTGTTTATGACTGATTACATTCAACTCATGAATGCATCAATCAGAGTAATATTGAGATCAAATATGAGCTATGGTTTGGAAAATGCAAGATATCTCACTCAAATAACATTTTCATAAGTTTTCTAATAGATTGAGTTGATGTTGTCATATCTTTGTACTTTCAAAAGTGATTACTCTACTCTATTGTTGAAAGAAAAGGAAATCAGAATTAAAATCTTGGTCGAAGTTGAGAAAAAGTTTATACACTGATTCACCCCCCCTCTCAGTGTCTGTTCATAACTCCAACAATTGGTATCAGAGCCTAGGGCCCTCTAATAGGTCTAAACCACCTAGGACTGTTCCTAGTTTCATGGAGTAGTTTGGTTAATATGGGAACGAATAGAAGGATTAAGGGAAAAATATGTTCTCAGAAAAATGTCATTCATCATGCTCAATCTGAATCTAGTATAACTAAATAACGAGGAAGATTTCATAAACAGTAGCTCTGAAATAGTAGAGTATCCTAGATCTGGAACTCCTCAGTTCGAAGGAACAAACTTTATTATATGGAAACATAGGATGGAAACATACTTACTCTCTTTAGGATTTGAAGTGTGGGCTGTAGTTGAAAAGGTTTGTACTACATCTGCAACATCTCCTTCCACTCTTGAGGAGATGAAAGCTCTTGAATTCAATACTAGAGCGATAAATGCTATTTTTAATAACTTGTGAAATAAACTCATTACAAAAGTCATTCATTATAGCAGTGCTAAGGAAGTTTGGGACAAGTTGACTGAAATGAATCATAATAGTGAGTTACAAGAGGAGATATCCTTGGGTACTAAAATAAGTTGTGAAACATCTGAAAGTGAAGAAGGTGTAAACCTTCATAGTTTTGAAAACAAGTCCAAGGAGATCATTAATGAGTATTTAGATGATCAAGAAACTTGTGTAAAAGTAGATAAATATTTAGGGGAAGTCAACTCTGAATAGGAATATGATGAACTGGAAAGTGAGGTTGATTTGAAAGGTGAACTCCTATGTGCCTTTGATACTATTAAGCAGCTTAGAAAAGAAAACCATTTTTTAACAAGACAGCTTCAGCAAGAAGAGAGTTTGGAAGTCAAGTTAAAAGACAAGGATGAATTGTGTAATAAACTAGAAAATGAGATTGATTCTTTAAAGAAATGTTCAGATAATGATTTCTTGTTAAAAGAACTAACTCTTAAGAACGATATGATTATAAGTCAGAAAATTGAAATTGAAGAATATAAGAGGATTGCAGATGTTGTGAGTTCTTATTTGGAGATTAAAAAGATTGTTTGTCTAAAACTTGAAGAAGAAGTAGTTGATTTAAGAAAAGAGCTTGAAAGTATCAATGCTCAATCTGGTAAAATTCAGAAATTTGATCATAGCACTAATATATTGAATGAGATGTTGGGCAGGAAAAAGCATTGTAAGGATCCCACAGGAGTGGGATATGAGGTTGGACAAAGCTCTACAGACAAATCTATACATGAAACAGTGTTTACTACTTTAGATGGAAAGAAGTTTACAGCCAAGCAAACACCAAGAATGAAGGTTGATCTTGGTTATGGTATTGCTGCATCAAAGGATAACATTGACACTAGAAGACAATCTAAAGGTATTCATAGATAAAGGACAAAATTTCTTCAGATCTTCACATCCTTGGGATGATCATTCATTTAGGTATAATCATTCTTTCCAAGGATATTGTTATGTTTGTAATGACTATGGTCATAAGGCAATTGATTACATAAGATGGTCAAATAAGAATCATTCTAATGTCCCTAGAAATGAGGATGTGGTGTGTTACAACTATAACAATTTTGGTCACTTCAGAGGAGACTGTAGAATAAATACAAGTGATAATAATGTAGGGAACAGTGCTAGAAATGTCTGTAGGAAGTCTTCTATTTCTCAGAACAATCACAAATTCATTTGTTTCAGATGTAATAACGTTGGACATAAAGTACAACAATGTAGATTCAATAGAAAGATAGGTACTTTAAGCAAACAAATGAAAAAGTCTTGATTAGAGTTGAGAAGAAAGAGCAATCAAGATGACAAGAAGAGCAATAAAGATGCTTCTGAGAAAAATCCTTGTGCACTCCTTGCACAAGAGTTGCTTTTTAGGTCTTAAGAAGAAGCTAAGACTCAGGGGGAGTCTATTATGGTAATATATTTTACCCCTATGGAGTCTAGAATAAGGTATGGCATCTTGCATTTGCTTTTGGTGGCATAAGATGTAATGAAATGGCTTGTAAATGCCACTATTTTATTCTTTTTTTTAAATACAAGTTAGAAGTACTTTGACAGATCTTTGGTGAGGTTGGTGCTCAATTCTTAAGGTGCTAATGAATCTAGTGTCTTGCCAGTAAACTAGACAATATTTTGAAGGAAGAAAAATGGCTTAAATTCCTGAACCTTTTGTTGCTCTAACAAAGGTAATCATCCGATTTGAAAGGTAATGGATAAATATCTGCATTAAGGAATGTTTTTTTGCTTGGTCTAGTGGTTGACAATTTTCAAAAGTTTTTGAAATGACAGTGCACTTTTGTTCCTAAATGAACTTTTTGGACGCTTGGGTTCTAGAAATAATGGTATGTCCTTATGACATCTTTGAGCGGTGTGGAGTCATATTGATGAATTCCTCAATATATTAAAAATAAGAAAGCCTTTGTTTTGAAGGGATGTTGATGTATTTTTCTTTGGAGAACAGTAATTAGAAAAACATGTTTGATGTTATGAGTTATTTCTATGATGATATTATTCGGTGTTGTGTGAGGACTGAAATTAATTATCTTTGGTATTTTTCATTGTTCTTGGTGTGGTTATAGAAGCTCTCATATGGACTGAGGATAGGTGTACAAGAACAACTTGATGATGAATTATGTAGTATACATGCTTTCAAGTTATATTTTGTGTATGAAAAGTGTAAAATGATGTGTGTCGTTTGAAGAAGAATAACCAGTATCTTTGGTCTTTGCTGTGTATTGTCATGGACTGTGACTAAGGTTACTTGTGCTGAGAAGAGGTTGGTTGTTTGTGCTCAAATTTTGGTATTGCTAGATTGAAGTTAATCAAATTGAACGTGGAGTAGGTGATCTTGAAGGTGCCTTGATCGAACATGACAAAGAAGGTGGTATGTTCAAGTAATAGGTCTTCATTCTTTAGGTATCAATTTGGTTTGTTACATTACAATATTCTGGTACCTTTGCTTTGGCATTGATGATATGGACTGAGATTCTTGAAAAGGACATATTGTTATTTTTGCTATGATATCAGCATGATACAATCTTATTGCTCTCTTGTAAATATGTCTACTACACTATTGCTCTATTTGCAACCAGTTCTTATGGTATTTGGTTGGCTTCTTTGTTGTGTTTCCTGGAATTGCACATTCTTCTCTACTATACTTTGTCATTGAGGAAAAAAGGGGGAGAGTCATTTGTGTTTTTCCATCAAGGACAAAGGGTGATTTTGTTGGATCTCAATTGCGTTTATAGTTTGTCCTTGATGACAAAATCTCTTTTAGTTGGTTCTCTTTGATGATCAGTCTTAGTTTGGATCTTTATGCTTTATTATGGCACTTCTTTGTTGTCTCTTCGCTATTACAGAAAGTTATTTGTTATGATTCAAATTCATGGTGATGAGATCTCTGGTTCATGATATGAATGCTATTTCTTTGATTGGCAGAGTTTGACAGATGGTCTCTTTGTTGGGATGGTTCTCCTTGCATACCACTGGTGTATTTCACTTGATTACAAGCTATTTGATCACATTCTTTGAACTCACATTTTTGAAGGCATTATAGTTACCTTGGTTTTGACATCTCATTTGTCTAATGGTTTTGGTTGTTTCTCTTTTGGGCTTACACATATCAGTGTGAGAATGGTAGGGTCTCCCTGAACCATTTTGAAATGTTTGTGTTGCCTATCGGCAAGACATTTCTGATGTCATGTCGATTGAATTTTACATACAGGTAGCTTTTGGCAGGACTTCTCCATTGTTTCAGCAATAGAAAAGGATACACTTTTTGGCAAGAGTTTGGTCTTTGGCATGTTGTTTCATCAAGCACTTTGTGTCTTTCCGACCAGTACAAGATAGAACATATCACATGAAATTCATGTGGTCACAACAAAATTGATTTTTCTCACAGATCGGAGGTTGAATGGGAACATATCGGCAAGAGTTTAATGCTTTGGGGTAGTGTCTCATTGAACTTGAAATGTCTCCCTGACTAGTGCATACGGAGGTTCATCGGCAGAGCTAGGTAGTATTAGAATAAGTCTCAGCAAAGTGGTTTTGTCTCGCCGACATCACATCTAGGGTTTCACTTCAACCAAAATTACTATATTCTGTATGTGGTCTCACTGAAGACATATTGTCTCACCAACTGTACATCGAAAGGTCTTATCAGCAAAGGTTGTGGTTTCGCTGAAATGTCATAACAATTTCGTGGTGTCTTACCGACTTGTGCATAAAGACTTTTGGTATGACTCAAGCATTCTACGAGAGGTCTCCCTGATGACGGTATGCTATAGTGACACTCATAAGGTAGAAGGGTACATCGGCGAGAGAACCATTAAGTTACAGCGACATATATACGATGGATGGACTCATCGGCAAGAAAAACCATGTGTATCAAGTAGGCTTTCAGTAAAATAAAGCATCATCTAAGAAACATCTCCCCAACAGTAGGATGTCACAGTGACTCAGAATGACTTTCGGTATGACATAAAAAAATCTACAAGAGGTCTCATTGATTGTTTGAAGTTACAATGATACATGAGATGAATGGGAGTATCGGTGAAACATAGAGCAATCTATATAGTGTCTCCCCGACTATGTATTGTCTTGGTGACTTGGAAATGACAAAGTACTTCGGCATAGGTATTGAATTGTCACAGCAACATGTTTGATCATGGGGGCTCTCAGAAAAACAAAGACTTTTCTACAAGATGTCTTTCCGATATCAAAAGGTTACAACGATAGTGAATGAAACGAAAAGGGAATCTCGGTGAGAAACTTGCTTATGTCTCAGCAATTGGAAAGAAAATAACAGATGGCTCTTGACAGAACATAATGTATTCGGTATGTCTTCTCCCCGACTCTGATGGGTCATGGCGAAAGTGATATCTAAGAGGAATGTCTGGTGATTTAATTGCCTTTGACATGACTATTTGGATGTCTTAGTGAACGATTAACAGTCTCTGTCTCTATGGCTGACATTCAAATTTCTAAGTATAGTTGCAGGCTGACATCATTGGTTGGCATCGAATCTCAGAATGGTTACATAGCAAAATATTCTCTGAGGATTTAGAGGTTATGATTTTCTATTAGTAAGCAGTCATGGTTTTGTTGAAAATCATTTAGTTACAATTTGAAATCTCTTGATTCAGCGCTGAAATTAAAGCTCTCTGGATATGCGTTACTCTAATTTTTGCCATCATCTACAGATCATCATTATGCAGCTTCATATTCTAAAATTAGCAAGAGATTTTTAGAATCTTGTGAAAAACCCCTTTTGAATATTTCTTCATAACAGACATACTTGAAGTGTATAAAAAATGCAATGTTGTGCATACTGAACGTGTTGTTGGCCAGTAACTCTAAGAGATAGTTATTTTTTCCGTATCAAGAGATGTATTGGAAAAATCTGTAATACAAGAGTTGGATTCTTAGGGTATCAGGTAGATAAGAGTGTTGAGTTTCTTGAGCTTACTAGAAAATAGAGAGATCCTCTGATATTGTTATTATTCTAAAAATGATTTGAGGGGTTGGTGCTCCTTGAAATTGGTGTTTCAAAATAAGGGGTTGGTATTCCTTGAAATTAGTGTTTCAAAATGAGGGTTTGGTGCTCCTTGAGTTGTTGCTCAAAAATTATCCTATAAGGCATTGTTAACAATGGTTTTTGAAGATTAAGCCAGTAAGGCAGTTTAGGAGTGGTTTTTCTACCCCAAGAGGGTTTTCCACTTGGAAAATCTTTTGTCTCTTTGTTCTTCTATGTGCTCACTACTTTTCTGTGTTGTTGTTGTTTCAGTTCTCTGCTGGGATTATTATTGTTCTCAAATTTGTTTATGAATGATTACATTCAACTCAGGAATGCATTAATCAGAGTAATATTGAGATCAAATCTAAGCTATGTTTTGGAAAATGCAAGATATCTCACTCAAATCACATTTTCATAAGTTGTCTAATAGACTGAGTTGATGTTGTCATATCTTTTTTCTTTCAAAAGTGATTACTCTACTCAATTGTTGAAAGAAAAGGAAATCAAAATTAAAATCTTGGTCGAAGTTGAGAAAAAATTTATACAATGATTTCCCCCCCCTCTCTCAATGTCTATCCATAACTCCAACAATGAGCTCCTCGAACAAGAAGATCTTTCCATCACGAACAAGAAGAGAAACCCAATAGTGTAAGGTGCACAACACCCAACCATATGGTACCCAAGGCCACACCCCCATGCTAGGAGATAGTAACAGGTAACCAAGACAAACCTATTACCTCTAGAAATAGGCAATATACAAAATAATCACAGTACAAGTAACAAGGACAATGGACACATTACTTCTAGAATCACTAAATTAATTACAAACACAATACAAATAAACTGACTGTTGTCATAGGAGGAGTGTCATCACAAAGGTTGCATTATTTTTCCAAAGGAGATCTTCCTAGGTCTCGACCCCCCTCTAGGGTTGTCTTGGTAACCTTTCATGAATCCGACCCCACATGCACACCAGTATGGAATCAATTATCTTTCAAGAAGACAAGATAATGATCTTTCCATTCTAGGCCTTCTCGACTCATCTCAAGTCTCATACAAGCCTTGAGCCAGTGAGCGAGGTTAATTATCTTGTTAATGTATAAAACTACTCTATCCCTAATATAGGTTATTTAATTTCCACTGATTAAACTAACTTTCACACGAGTTGTCCTGGGACCCCTTTGTGTCTCGACCCTTGTTGAAAGCCACTCCCCTATCAACAACACAAAAACTCATACTACAACCTAAGGGTAGACAGTGCACTGAAAAAAAATGACAACAATAACTAGTACACCTCAAAAGGTAACACATCTCTATGGATGTCCAACACTGAAACCCAATATGTGCACTACCCAAGAAATCTCAAAGGGTGAACTAAATTTACAACAACCCCTTTTCATAAATTATAACTCTGGAAGACTTAGATTCTCATAATAATAATTACTTCCCTCCCAGTACACAATTTCAAAAACACGTTCTTTTATAAATACAACTTCTAGCAATTAAAGAAACGCTATCATTCAAATTTCCTAAATCCATTACAATCAATTTCACATATTTAAAATGCACCATTAAATATAATTACAACTTACAATTTCAACAACTAATAAAACTAATTGTTCATCTTCTAGTTTCCACAAGTGCTCATAAAATTAACACAATTTTTTCTCAACAAAATAAATCAATCATATTTATTTAGCTAACCATGTTTACAAATATCTATTGTAAAATTCAAACATTAAATAAATATATTTAATATTTATATATATATAATAAAATGTAATTATATATACATACATATAAATATATTATTTAATTATTCAAAACAATTATAAGTTTAAAGAACTACATTTATTTAATACTATAAATTCATTTTCTCGCAAAATTATTTTTATTGATCATATATGGCAGAATATAAAAGAAAAAACATAAATATATATATATATAAAATAGATATATTACATATAACATAAATATATAAATAATTTATATATATATATATATATTACATATAATAAATATATTATAAATATAATAGATATATTTTAATTCCCAAATTGCAAAGTAGAAAATTCACAAAGGGCACGATTTTAATACCCGTGAACTATAACCACTGCATATTACACAACCTTCCCCTTACAGGGGAGGTGTGGCCATTGCAGGGACAATGCCAACCCTCCCTTTAATAGGAGTCGATACTGGAATAGCCAATGCTTCCCCCTCAATATATATACAAAACTGTCATTGAAATGAAATTTTGTGAATTTCGTAGTATGGCGATTTACAATGCCTTCCAAAATTAGAATTTTCTTGTAAGAAAATCATAGTGTTTAAAAAGAAATATCATATTTATATATATAATATATGTGTATATGTACATATATATTTGTATATATATATACTTATATATAAATTAACATAAGCATTAGCTCTAATTGGCAATTAAATTACATAGAAGAAGTTTTCTATAGGAAAGCTCAAAATTTTCATTTTAACAGATAATTAAAACAAATAGGGAAACCAAATAAAATAATTATTTTCTACAGAGATCTATAGTTCCTTTTGTATCAATCTATTTCAAATTGAACAAATTACAAGAGGATTTTTAATTGTTTTCTATAGAGGTTCAACTTTCACGACAATCTTTTAAAAGAAAGAAAACAAGAGCTTCTATAGTATAGAAAATATTTTCCTAAGCATTTCCAAATTGCATTACAATAATAAAAACCACTTTTCAATTCAAAATTCACAAAAACAATAGAGGAACCTGTTCTAGAAGAACTGTTGCCTCAAGAAATGTTGTCAAGCTTCTTTGTAGCTTCAATTTTCCAATGTAGCCAAAGCTTCCTTCAGTGAAATTGCCTCTTTCTAGAAAACAGAACAATACCACAGGAAAGAATTCTATAGCAAGACTCTAAAACAAAAACCCTTGAGAGATCCACAATTTCCTTACCAAATTTTTCCACCCAACAAATAAAATCTTCCCATGAAACAAATTTCTTCCCCTTTTTCCAATCTTTCCTTTGAGAATCAATTTACAACCGTAAGATAACAAATTTCTAACTCACAGTTACCCCAACAAAATATCTTTTCCCTCAACAACCAAAGATATTTTCCAACCACATGCATGTAAATAAAATAAAACAATTTACTAATTGCAACCAATTTAAATACTCTTATTTATTTAATTACCATTTATTTTAATAATAAAAATTACTCAACAGCATAACTAAATTAAATTTATTTATTCTAAAGCCTTCACAACAGTAATTCAATTAATTAAATATTTCAATCAAATACACGTTTAATCTACCATATTAAACTTACAAAATAAAAAAATACCTAGAACAACAATGATAAGGCTAAGACCAAAACTCAAACTGACGACACACTATACTAGGGTAAAGGTATGACTAGGTAACCTGTTACTATCTCCCAATTTTACTGTTGAGTAGTGGACACGCTCAGACCTGTGAAACCAGGTGAAGCTAATGTCCTGTACCTGCAATCTTGCAAACAAACAAATGTCATACATGTATACAGATAGTAATTCATACACACCATGAAGAGAGAATCAGGGAAATCATAGGGCACTCGCAAGTGAGTGATGCAATACCGTTTTCTTCACCAATACAATGTCACATCAACTGACGAAATAAAATATCAATTAAACTACAATGAGCACATATAGCAATGTCATCTCAACTAAACATCTATGCAAACATAAAGTATGTCAAACATAATCACCATGCATATAATGTATCATTACATCAATATAGTCTATCATCGCTCCATTGTTAGTGATAGAATAGCAATCACATAAAATAAGGTCTATCAAAGAATCAAAACTATTAGAGAAAACATAGCAAATCGAAGGGATGTTACATAATGTACAATTTCATAGTCACTTTGTAACTGGTAGATCTGATTCCGGAATGCAAAAACAATTTCCCATTTTAATGAATCAAAAATTGATTATAATACCTTAAATTTTGGAAAAAAAATATTATTATTAAGAAAACTAATACTTTACAAATTTCAATTGTATTTAATTGAGAAAAAGTGATTTTTAAACAAAAAATTTATTTAAAAATAATTTTCCTAATATTACTTATTAAAATAATTGATAATTAATTAATTGACTTTGCAAACAATGGATACATTGTAAAAAATGAAAACATCCTATGATTCTATTTTACATTCCTAGAATCAGCTTCCAACTAAAAATAATTGATATGGAAGCACAAGAAAACAATCTCCTACTATACAGAAATGCTTTCTAATCTTTGGTGCACTGCTTCTCAAATAACAATAAAGAAGTGCACTATAATATAGAGTTTACAATGGTATATAATACTCAAAATAAGTGTACAAATGTAAAACAATTTCTACATAAGCCATATTCATATTATTCATCTAATTATGCCTTTCAAAAATCTTTCTCTATTAAAATATACTCTACAAATTTTAGTCTCGACACAAATGCTTTTTAATCACCATTGCATTGCTCATCGCTTAACAATTAACAAGTGCAAATGTTCTACAATGCTTAGAAAAAACGTAGAGATGATATCTTTTACTGCATAGATAGCTTTCCTTGCATTTCAAATTCACTTTGCGATCTACCTCTCACGATGGACCGCTATCGGCTAATTGTTGCATGCCGCTAGTTTATCTTGACTCGACCTCACTCCGTTTTATTTTTTATAGCTATCTTTTGAATACATTTTGTAGATGACAAAGTCATAATACTACACCAACTGTCACGATGGATTAATTACCTATCCATAATAAATTATTTTGTAAATTACGATGTACAGATGGAAGAGAATTTTATGTGTTCTAATTGAATTTACTTTGCATCCATTTCAAGAACATTTAGGCGAGTGAAAGAGATATGCATTCACAGTGAAAGGTTAAAACAAAATATAAGGCTATGAAACCCTAATGAGAATAGCTAGAACCTTATTCTATTTTGTTAGGGCAGTGGTCACAAAGGGGGAGAATGGGAATTCCCTTATTTTTCTTGCAGCAGAGAAAAAACTAGAGCTACAAACATTTTATTTATTTTTATTTTTATTTGTTTTCCTTAGAATCTATTATTTTTCAATTGTGTCTACTTGCATCAAAGCGATTTTCTTTCTCTTGGTGAGGTAGGGGTGGCAGGTTGAGTTCATTACATATGTATTTTCTTGTGTTGGAGTTGTTTTCTCTTGTTTCATTAATCTCTTCGATTTCTTTTAATATGACCACCCATGTATATATCGTCAGGTAAAGGGCAGCATAATGTTAAAAACTAAATGTGCTCATTTTAGGATCTTGGCCGTAATTTTCAATTAAATAAATCATACTCTAAAACCCTTGTCAAACCTTATTTTCAGGCTATGACTCACCAAATTGGAGAAGTGAAAGATTATTACTCGCAGGGGGTCGCAAGTAGACAATTTTACACGAGGCTTGCAAAGGGAAAAGGTCCGTTAAGGCTTGACGAGCCTCGTTTGTTTTTCTTATTTGTTCATGAATATATCTCTCCATTCGTGATAACTGTATTTTGCATTTTGCACTATGTTCAGTTTATATTTGTTTTATTTTATTTGTTTACAAATCTTCTTGTATTTGCATTATTGATATGAAGCTTTTCCCTAGTTTGTAGACTATGAAATTAACCACGCCGATAAGCACAGTTTAATATGTAACTCAATTTAGTAGTTCGAACCCCTACTTAAAAAAAATATTTTCTCTTCTAATTGGAACAACTGGAGAGTATATATACAATAAATAGTGCACAGTCTTATCCATAAATACTTTCTGACTATGTAAAAGAAATTGTTGTATAAGCATAAATACAAAGAAGGCAGCACAAAGTTTCATGCACAAAGTGACGATACAACAGAATACATATGGAGTAAATACAACATAATACATATAGTGTAGAGTAGACACATCTTTGTTTCTCTAGAAGATTCTTAATGCTACATAACACTATAGGTTTTTTTTTCTATTTTACCATGTTTTCCATCTATTATAGGATTTTCCTCATTTCACACATAATGTTGCAATTTACAAAGTTGGAAATTTGTTGCAAGAAGAGAACTTTGTTGTACCTGCAGTTTCCATGCCAATGGCAAATTGCTAACCTCCCAACCATAGTGGGTCATCAAGCTAAAATCTTCTCTAACCATACCCCCTATCCACGAGAGTCTAGAAAGGCATGAACTCAAAGATTTACTCATTTTACACACACATGCCTAGCCAAGCTTTCACACCCAGATAACCCAAATCCTAGATTGAATATCTTACACAAAAGGACAACAAGAATATGTCAACACTACACCACATATCACAAGAACTCACAACATAAACAAGCTGAAAAAACATCACATCAACTTAGAACCCATTTCACAATACACACACACAGAAAAAAATCATAGACGAAACTAAATGGTTTCAATAGCTGAAAAACTTACCTTACCACACACAAAACTACATGGTTTCAATAGTTAAAAAACTTACCTTACCAATTGGCAACTTCCATGGGTGATGGAAACAAGCTTTCCTCTTCCATTGTCCTCCATTCATCCCCATAACTCCAGCTAGCAAAAAATGCCTCATAACTCCCCCAAATCACTTTATATTCCCCCTTTTTGTTGCCCTAACCCTCAGTATCCCTTTTGGGATTACAAAAATGCTCTAGAACTTCAATTTTTTCTTTTTTTCTCCTCTAAAAAATGGCCTCAAAGCTTGTATACGGGTTGCACTTTTAACCCACCTTCTTAAGACACCAAGACATATTTTTAGAACATAAGGCTACAATATAATAAATATAAAACACACAAATTATTTGACACACACATAATAAACTACTTGAACTCGAAGGTGACACAATCAAGCATATAACTTCAACATGTGAAGTAGGGTGACTAGGGCCTCTTTGGACTCTCTCATTTCTAGTTGATTGACAACTCATTATAATAGTCAATACCTTTTCATAATAATAATGAAATAGAATGAACAAAATATTCACAACTATCATTTAACCATCAATTTAACAAAAAAGGAGCTTACATACTTTATCCTGTTCTCATGTGTATCATTGAGATCCAATGTTGGAGAGCTATAAATACTTGAACCTTTTCAATTCAATATTAGCATCCAAGAGAAATAAACATGATAAAACACAATTACTTGAATCAAATTAACTATTAGCAAGGACATTGTAACATTGACCCAAAATCCAATTCCCATTAACAAGGGTGTTCAACTGCATAGACTTTAGTAACACTTCACACAATAACTAATTATTTGTATCATTTGTGTACATGATACTATAAATTGTGTAATTCATCATGGCATGAGATGATGTCTGCTTCCATCTTATCGCCTACTATTCTATCACCTACTACAATAATTGGCACATCAAAATATCAATTGGAAATCATACACTATAATATATCACCCACATTATCCACTTTTAATTATTTAGGTTTTTCATCTACTCCCTCTTTCTTAGGTTTTAAAAATAAGTCACATAAGTTACATACCATGGGATCCTCTTTACACTTCCCTAACAAGCTCAATTCAAATAAAATTACTTAAATCATGAAATTAATTCAACTATTCCACATAATGATAAAACCATTAATTAATGAGTTGCAAACAATGCATTAGGGGTTGGGATTTACATAAATGAAGTATCTCCATCTATTCTTTGGCTCTTTTGGCCTATCATTCTTTGCATCACAATTCTTCCCTCATCCACATCCTTATCATGGCTTGTCACTGTAAGGTATCATGAACCCTTTATCACTACTTGGGATATTCCCAAGGTCAATTTGTCCTTCCTTTATCGAAGTAGGCTAATATATGACACTGGGGCATTTCATTATGCATCACAATCAAGTTCTTGTATATCTCAAGGTCTTTGTACCTCTTATTAGAAAACACCGAAAACATTCATAAAATTTTATCCAAAAAAATTGAAAACATTTACAAAATCATGTACAACTAAAATCCAAAAACATTTAGAAAATTGTAAAGAAAAAATTTGAAACATCCAGAAAACATCAAACACCCTAAAAAAATTAACCATAAATAATCCACAAAACAGTCCTCTTGTCGAACTACATCATCTCTAAGCTTGAACATAGGCAAGGCCATCATTGATGTGCCCCCAAGATACCCTAGGTCAGTCCTTTAGGAGTCTGTCATAATAAACTATTGTCTCTCATCTATTCATATTTTTGTCAGGTAAATCAATTGACTCAATCAAACTACGTGGTCTCTCTGTGTATAACGTAGGAAAGGCTTATCTATGATCAACCCCTAAGGCCCCTATGATAGGTCTTTAGGTTAGGTTCTTTTTCCACACTCAAAACACTCTAAACATTCATACAACTTGCAAACTCTTCCAAAAATTCAAAAACATCCAAATAAAATCTTTGAAAATACCAAAACATCCAAATATTTCAAAAAACACAAAAAAATTTGAAAATTGAAAACACAAAAATAATAGAAAACATTCAAAAGACCTAAAAAGCCTCAAAATATTCAGAAGACCCTGAACATCCTTGGAAAATTTGAAAATTATAAACATCCATATAAATTTTGAAAAAGACCAAAAACAACATCAAAACATTTCAAAAATAACAAAAAATTCAAATATTCCAAAAAATCCAAAACTCATCCATGCCATCTCTCATTCACCCACAATAAACCTTCACCCATAATAAATGATTGTCACCTTCAACCTTTGGTGAAACAATTAGAAATAAAGTATAGCAAGTCATAAAGTGAAAACCTAAAAGTCAAAATCTAAAGTTTAAATCATAGGGAAATACGTTAGTGAAGTTTATAGCAACATCTTAACATCATTCTCCTAGCATGAAACAACCTCTGATCAACATGTCCTAGGATTTATCCTTCTTGCAATGGACAATAGTATGACATATCACCTTAGCTAAAATTAAACTAGGAAAGAGCTATAGATAACAAGGACTATCAATCTTTGGTCTTTTCTTATGATTTTTCTTAATGAACCATTTCGTGGACCTCTCGATTATGTCTAAACAAAATGATTTAGAGAGAAAGGAACGAGGCATTGATCATTATCTTTTGTTTATTGTACTTGTGGATACTCTTGTAAAATAATCTTGGAGCATACTTGCTTAGTTATGTGTAGGAAGGTCGTTTGGAGTATTTTGTTGACTATTTCATATTGTTTGGTCCAATCTATTCTAAGCTTCTAACTTGCATTCCAATGACGTTTTGGTATGTCAAGATGTGAACAAGAACTATGCTATCTACTGGTCGAGTCAAAGTCCATTACACTAGATACAACGACATCTTGGTTATCAATACCTTGATGCAACGTGTCTGTGTTAGATTAAACAATAAGGAACGACAAAAAATCCCAATCCTGAAGTGTGAGTACCCATCCTTCATTTTGCACTGTCTCGTCACCATCCCTAATAAAGTCTCGATGGATCATGGAATTGGATCTTTTGAAGCAATCGTCATAACCAATGGTCATTCATTCTTTGTTCTTCTATATTCTCTCTACACTAACCTCATATCATGACAATCAACAAAAACATCATCAATGAATCCATCCTCCATCCACAAACCACCAACGTAATCATTGCATATCACATCATACATTCTGCATTATCATTTGAGTTGTGAAGAATAGTATATATTTGTTATTCTAAGCATCTTAAATCGCTGCATATCATAAGTATTTCCATCCACATACATACATCATCATCATAAAACATGCATAGAAAATATACAATAAGAAATGCATCCACATCATTTGCATCCATAACATCTGCATATCATAATCATCCATCCATATCATATGGCAAAAAGATAATGAAAAAGAACATAACACTGCATCCATCCATAACATAATCATTACATATCATATTGATATAAAGTAAATGCATCCATATCACATCATCCATACATGAAATAAAGTGAACACATCATAGCATGAATCATCTGTTTCTGTATTATCTATACATCAAAAAATGTGTCATGGTACAAAATATGGATTAGTATATGTATATCAATGATAAGTGCAATATCCACAAGGCTATCAAAAAGGAGCCCATGAATGTATATTAGTGATAAAGAATGGGGAAAAATCAAAACATGTCTATACATCAAAAGCTAGCCCTAATGGCTGCTACCCTCTCTAGCCTATATCTAAGGGAGATCCTATGCTCAGGGATGCACATCACTACATTGTGAAAAAATTGGCTATCAAAGAGCCATTGAAACATTCTGATGATAATGTTGTCTATAGTATGCAGCCTCTATAACAACCTCTCTATATAGTCATGCTAAAATTTTTTTCCCATGAGTCACTGCCATCATCACCACAATCTGTTGCGGCTTGGCCACCTCTTGATCCCTCTCTCAAGTAACAACCTCTACTCTCTATAGTACCTGATCTCTCTCTACTATCACAATGACCACCTAGTGTCGATCCTAGTCTTGCTAAAAATTATTGACCAAAATCTGTTGGTGAGTCTGGTCCTACTCACTCATCAATATCTGCACCTATTGTTGTAGCCATTGAATATGTGCATCTCGTGCATTTGGTCATGGTAGTCCTAGCTATAGTTGTACCTATGGCTACACCTATGGCTAAACCTAAGGTTGTTAACCAATGAGAGGAGCCACTAGAATCTATCCATCCTGGTCATCCTAGCCTCCCAGTCCCCTACCTCACGGTCTCCCTCTAGGAGGAGCACTTGTCGAATATGTCAATCCCCTGGGTGGGATAAACTAGGCATCATAGGTGGGAGTGGTCTAAGCTACTGGCTAACCCAGATCATATGCACAAGGCTAGCCCACCAATTGTCTGAAACTCTCAATAGCCTCTAGAGCAGGAATGGTTTTTCCCCATGTGGGAACCTCTCTAGTCGATATTGCAAAAAATTCCCTATATGCATCATCAGGTTGCTCTTGTACATCCCTAAATTGTCACGCTACCCTATCTGGTAGATATATCTCACTCATCATGTGATCTCAACCCTACATATAACAAGTTTGTCTAGAAAAATAGAGTTGTTGAATGTCATCAAACCATGGTAGCATCTGAAGCGATGGGTGTCTGTGGAAAACTGTCATATCATCAATAACTCATCTCCAATATGGGATCCCAATCTATCTAGTGTGCCTCAGAGTGATGGAACCTCTATATCTCTTAATGATGGGATCATCTAACTCCACGTTTGCCATCTCAACTACCGACCAAAGCACGAAAATATGCTCCCATGCCCAAATTTGTAGTAGAGTAACTCCTATACTGATGGCTCTCCCATCACAATAAAAAAAATCATGTAAATCATGGTACAAGGAGGCTAGCATCATAGGTCCCATGCAAAATTTTTCCTCCTATACAACATTCATTTCCATGTCAAGCCCCATCCTAGGCTAAATCCTCTGCTATGTCATTCTAGAGCCACCAAACCCAAAATGATAGTTGCGATAATCAATCGAAAGGTCGAAACATGAACTTTGTATGTCTCCAAGTCAATCTGAGATGTAACCAAGGCAATCTAATCCATCTCCATCACCTCAAGAAATGCATCAAACCCAACATTAGTATCGTAAATCATGCGGTCACCATTAATTAGGAAACAGAGTATCCACCACATGTTCTCTAGAGTAACTATCTCCTCACCTATCAGAAGGAAGGACGAGATCTCACTATGCCATCTCTCTCATAGAGCTATCATCATCACTAGATTTGTCCTAATCATAGTTGCATATGCAATGTACCACAAACTAATCTCTCCCAGGTGCTCCTGGTGCAACTCTGAAAGATGCAACTCCAGGAAAGATGATCTAATCTCTCCAATATAGTGGACCTATGCTCCCTCGACATCAATGGTGCAAAGACCTCCTATACCCATGAAGCACACGGTGTCAAGAAATCCTCAAAGTTTTGAAGTTATTTGAAAATTCCAACTCAGAAATCACAAAATCATTCCTATCTGCAATAGCATCACCATATTCAAATTTTAAATAGTGACACCTGATGCATTTCAAATTTCAAATCAAAAATTGTATCACCAGAAAAACTGGTGTCACGATTTAGCTTCTTGCCTACCCTAACCCTAATTTTTAAATTGGCAAGTACATTGCCAAATAGGCCTATGTTGCTATTTAAAATTAGAAACCCTAATTTTAAATTGACAAGTGTGTCGCTATATAAATAAGCATCACTATAAATGATTTGGGCATTGCCGATTTTGGTTTGGGCATCAGTAAATAGTGATGCCACCATAACCTAAATTCTAAAGCGTAATAAATGCATCAAAAATTCAAAATTCAAATTAGGTTTTGAATCACATACCGATGGTCCTATGCCTAGAAGCTACTGGAACTCTCGAAACTCGATCGAAGATGTGCCTGGGAAGCTCTCGCAGCACCATTTTTTCAAAGATTCAAAGCTCTAATTGCAAAAATTCCTTAAGGCACGTGAATGCACAAACGAATTGAAAATGACCCTTCTTGGCCTATTTAAGGTAGAAAATTAGGATTTTTTTCCCATAATTTAACCTTGAAGATGGGTTTTATCATTATTTTCAGCAATTTTACCAATCTGAACATAAGTTTGCATCATTTTTTGTGTTTTTAGCATTATTCTTGCATCAAAAAGCCTTTCTAGACCCTTGAGGCAGCTTTTAACCTTTGTTAAGAAATCTACCCAAAATTTGAACTTTCTGCCCAATTTCTCGAGGGGGCAAGAGTTAGCTTTATCCTTCCATTGGGGCATATGAAAAAAGTAGATTTTTTTTTGTTTTTTTTTTATTAAAGTTGTATTTTTTATCTAAATATCACTATTCTTTGAACTAAAGTAGTAGGTACCTCTCTTCAAAGAGGGGTAAAATATAGACACTAATAAATGTTCTAATTGATATCATACATTTAAATCAGATTTACTAACATCATTTCCTCCTTAAACCATCCTCTTTTGACTTAATTGATTTAATTAGCCTAGATAATTAATTAATTATGTCATTTTCATCTATTGGCCTAATTAATTTAATTAGGTTAATTTATCTCTTTCCGCACTAACATTTCATCTCAGTAAATTAAATAAATCAAAAAATTTAATTTAATTCCCTAAGTCAGTGTATTTAATTAAATAACCTTGAGTTATTTATTTAAATATCATTTTATCTCTCCCCCATTCATTAAATCATCTAATTTTATAAATATCACTTTATTCCTCCAAATCCCCTAATTGCATAAATTAAATCTTGTTTATTTAGAAATTAAACTAATTTTTCTCTCAGCAAAGGGAATATTCCCATAGAATATTCCTTATCCCTTTTTTGCACAATTAAAACTTTTCTTTAATTTGTAAATTACCTTTTTCTTCATCCAAAGAGAGTATTCTAAGGAATATTCTCTCTCCTCCAATCAACTCACTTGGGTTCAAATGCAAGTTAACGTTTAACCTTTTGAACAAGTTACCTTTGACCTATGTGAGTAGGTCAAAACTGTGTTTTTTTGAGGCAAGCGTAGGCCCTTGATTAACTTTCATCTTGCATTCTCATCCATTGATGGGAATCCATGATCCATTCCTCTCATCCTTTTCATCTTGAACTGTTGATTAAGCTTTTTGATCTCAACCATTCATTCCTCATTTGCTCTCCTATAAATAGGTCACTATTTGGAGAGAAATGGATCCATATTTCAATTGCAAACTTATTTTGTTGAATTCAATTACATCTATACTCAATTTACTCACTTCTTAGCTTATTTTAGTTCATTTTTATTGCATAATAGCTTATAGCATCCATTAATGGCTTCCATGCATCCATCTTAGCTTGTTTATAAATTAGGGTTTTTCATCTTTTAGCTTAGAATTAGTTTAGCAATAGCATAATTAGATCATTTGTAGCATAAAATCATGGTAATTGAGCTTGCATCATGTTCATTTTTACATAAACTAGGTTTTCACACATCAATCACAATGGTTTCATCGATTATCTTCCATAGAATCAACAAAAGTAGGCTCACTAATCACAGGATCAGGAAAGGGTCATTGTTTCATATCAACACAACACCAATTCCAAAACAGGATAAGTTTTAGATGTGCTAGATTAGGAATTTAATTATTTTTTGTAGTTTGTAGATTTTATTTTCAATTAAATGCTTAGTTTAGATTTCCATTTTGAATGATCTTGTTTGTAGATGCAGGTATGTTCAGTGAAGTTATGCTTTGATTCATCATGAGTCAAGTGTAATCAATCCTCACTGACGTTTCCCATGTCTCACATGACTAAATCACCCAGAGGGGTGAATGAGTCTGAAATTAGGGTTTTCACACTAAATTCAACAAATTTTGGGTGAATGTTAAGTTTTCTAAGTTGTATGTGGTCTCAACTATGTGTAATTATGGATTTCAAATGAAACTCAATGATGCAAGATGCAAAAATTAGAGTTAGGCAAATTGACATAAAAATTTGAATAAGTTATCTATATTATTTCAAAAATATCTAACAATAGAATCTATATAAAATTGAATGTAGTTTCTAAACTACTAGGTTTATTTTTAAAAAAGAAAAACCATTTGGTGAAAATGTGAAATTTCAATGCAGTAGTATGTAAATTTTAGAAAAAAAATAGGGTGTCTGTCTGACCACCTTAACAACAATAAAATGATAATATTTTTTTTATAATATTTTAAATATAAGTAGAGAACTCATGTCCTGATGTGATGCATATTTTTTTGTAATTTTTTTCCAAGTAAATAATTAATTATGAATTTTTTATTACAACTTTTTAAAAATATAAAAACTCGCAGATCTGACCACCTTAACTTGGTCAAAACTTTATGAAATTGATTTTTTTTAATCCTATAGTATTTGAAGCTTAGAATGTGATGCACGTTTCAGATTCAAAAAATGTGATACTGTTTGAAAGCTATAGATGTTTTTCAATCAGCCTATCAATCATGACTTTAGTCATAATTCAAATAGAAAATGAATAATTATTATTTATTAAATTTAAAGTAAGACATAATTTATATTCGTGGAAATATGAGAATCTACTTTAAAAATTCTTTTCATTTCATCAATTTTGGGTAAAAAAAAAGTCGTCAACCACATGTCCTAGACATACCCATCATATCACCAGTTTTTGGCCCATCATGATCCTGCAGATACCCAAATGTTAGCTCAAAAATAAACATGATGAATGATGACTTTGACGTGATGCTTGAATCTTGAATGTAGCTCCAAAATTCTTGATAATTAGCTCTTGAATGCTCTTGAATGCTCTTGTGTAAGTGCTCCTAATTGCTTATGAAGTTCTAGGATGGAACTAGGTGAAATAGCCTTGTATTTATATTGTTTATGCCAGATTTCTCAAAATTATAGCACTACAAGTTGACATTAGATCTAGGATAATAAAATCCCACCAAGAATTTGATTCAAAATAGTTACTGGTTAAAGCAGGACTCATATTCTAGTTTTGGTGTATGAGTCCCAGTAGTTAAAACTTGAGACAGATTTCTAGGAGTGTCTTGTTTAATGTGCAATTTGGAATTAGGTCCTAAGACATAGGTGGGACTCATATGCCCAAGGTGGTGCATGAGTCCCATATCATTAGATCTAGAACACATGACCCAAAACATTGAATTATGATTGGTTACTTAATAAGTCCTAGGATTATCCTCAAAATTATGCATTTAATAAGGCTTGTGGATGAAAAATAGGACTAATTAAGGCATAATGAAGTTCAATTAATTAATAAGGACTTAGATTAGTGTGAAAGTGTAAAGATACACTTTACAATAGCTTAAATAAGGCACAATTAAGTCCATTTTATTATTAATTATCCATTCCAAAATTATGTGTGAAAAAGGATTACTTTTTTCTACATTACACTTCCCAAAATAAAATATGTTAGCTAGACCAAGTACATGCACAACAATAAATTTAAAAAGTGATCATGCATAGAAATAGTCCACTTTGAAAGTAATGATATAAAAAATAGAATACTAGGAACAATATGACACATGCTAGGAAGATAGGGGGAATGAAAGAGTGTAAATAAATATTAGGTATTTAGGGTTACCCATATTAAATGACTCAAACTACAAGATACAACATGAGGGTTGACCAATGGGAATTAAAGGATGGAGAAGTCTGATAAACATAATGGTCACGTGGGAAACAAATAGAAGCCATCATAAGATGGGGTTATGTGCAGGATCAACATGGAAAAAATAGGCCCTTGAATGGCAAAAAAATCAGAAAAATCAGAGTTAGGCAACTTGAATTAAAAATTTGAATAAGTTATCTATATTATTTCAAAAATATGTAACAATAGAATCTGTAGAAAATTGAATGTAGTTTCTAAATTACTAGGTTTGTTTAAAACAAAAAAGAAATCTATTTGGTGAAATTTTGAAATTTCAATGCAATAGTACTTAAATTTCAGGGGAAAAATAAGAAGTAGGTGTTTGTCTGACCACCCTAACTACAATAAAATAATAATATATTTTTATAATATTTTATATATAAGTAGAGGACTCATTTCCGAATGTGATGCATATTTTTTTGTAATTTTTTTTCAAGTAAATAATTAATTATGAATTTTTTATTAAAACTTTTAAAAAATATAAAAAACTCATATGTCTTACCACCTTAACTTGGTCAAAACTTCATGAAATTCAATTTTTCCTTTTCTAGTCCTATAGTATGCAAGGCATAGAATGTGATGCATGTTTTGGATTAAAAAAATGTGATTTCGTTTGAAAGTTATAGATGTTTTTCAATCAGTCTATTGAACAGGACTTTAGTCGTAAATTGAATAGAAAACAAATAATAATTACTTATTAAATTAATAGTAAAGCATAATTTATATATGTGGAAAACTAAGAATCTCCTTTAAAACCCCTTTTCGTTTCATCAATTTTTGGTAAAAAATAAGTTGTTAGCCACATACCCATCATATTGCCACTTTTTGGCCCATCATGATCTTGCACATACCCATGGAGGAATATACAACTCTAAAAGGTAGAAGGGAAGAGTTGAGGTGGATGAAAAAGAATACTAAGGGGAAATACATAGAAAATGAAAAAATAAAAAAGATATAAGTACAAAATTAATTTATGTACAAATTTTGTATTGATAAAAAATGGGACATAACACTATCATAATTTAGATGTTGTAAAAATCCAAGAGAAATCAAGGTTAGGGTTTTCTATAATAATTTTGCATTCATGAACTCATAAGCATGTATTTCAACTTGAAAATCAATATAAATTATTTAGGCATTTGTCCTTTCACCAAAAAAGAAAAAAATCATTAATCATTTCATTTTTTTTTAGGATCAACTTAATTGATGACTTCATAATAGTTTACAATTTTTGGTCAAACTTGACATTGAACTAAATTTTTTTAAATAAATATATAGTTGAGGTACAATAGATTAGCATGAATGTATGACTAGACTCTTTCTGTTCTGAATTCAAACTTTCTTATGCAAAAACTTTTGCTCCCTTTGACGGAACATATTCAATATTTAAAATAAATAATGGATGATGAAGAGCTCTATTCTCTAATGATGTGGTGGTTTTAATTTTAAATTTAGGTAACTCTGTGCCATATCCAAGTTTCCCTTTTAATAGTTTTCATGATATTTTTATTTCTCCACATGTAAAATTAATGGCATCTAAGCTTGAGTCAAATTTCTATGAGCTTTTAATTACAAAATTGAGTGTTATAAATACTAGTTTATTTCCCATTTAAATGACATGCAATTTCTTAATTTTAACATTACTAATATTTCAAGGAATATGTAGGTTTTATATAATTGAATTCCTATTCACTATTAGAAAATTTAATCTTACAAATCATGAATAGGTAGCTAGTTTGTAGTAAATATTTATGATGGATGTTCTCCTTTTGATATTTTTCGATCTTTAAGAAGACTTCCAAGTGATGAAGAGTGATTGGTTCTTGATAGCTTAGATTCTTTCTTGCCACATTTTCTAGTGTGGATGTGAAAATTATTTTATAAGTGTTATGACATTATAAGAAATACAATATATTAACTCTAATGATCAACTTGTGGACACTAATAAAACTGATGTAGAATTCAACTAGGACACTTGTGCCAATTAGGGCGACTTAGTCCCAAATCTAGGAAAACTGTCTAGAAATCCATTTTGGCCAAATGGGTATCCAAATCTATAGAAACTTCAGACAAAAGGTTCAGTCAGACTAAGTTACCACTATTAGCAACTTATTCCACTTCTAAATTTCATCAATTATTTGATCAAATTATGCCTTGAGTGCATAATATGGGGCAATAAAGGCCTATTAATGATGATGTAAAGGGTAATTAGGGATTTTGACACAAAATTAAATGTGAATGTATGATTAAATACACTTTACAACATTAAAATGAGGTTGACATAGCCTAGAAAGGCACATCATCCAATGTGAATATGTAAAACACATTACAATAGTAGATTAAAATTAGATTTAATTTACAAGCCTTATAGATTAATGTGAGAATACCTTTAAATAAATTTTATATTGTTGAATTAAAGGAAAAATAGGTTCATTAATTCTAGAGAGGCGTGAAAGTCTTTTACAATACTTTACAACACCTTTACAAATCATCGTTAAATGCATTTTATTCAATTTAAAAGGTTTTGATACCTATTGTGGATGTGCAAAACACCTCAAACATTAAATCAAGGCCTCATTAAGTCTAATTTATCATCAATTAATCCTGAATCAAGCAAGCAAAAAGGGATACTTTTTCCATGTCCACAGTTAGTCTACATTCAAGATTAATGTGAATAGGAATGTAATGTGTTTAACTATGATGTCTAAGTCCAATAAGTTGAAAGAAAGATGACTTATTGATGTTAAATCTAAGAAATGTGAAGTGTTGGAAAACACAGTGTTTTATGCAAACATGCGAAAATGACCAAGAAATGTAAACAAAATTGAACATAAGGCTACAAAATAGAATGTGTACACCTGGAGGCTTAAAAAGGACAGCATGAAGGTCTGGAATCTTGATAAAACTGATGTAGAAGTCAATTGAGACACTTGTGCCAATCTGGGCGACTTAGTCCCAAATCTAGGAAAACTTCCCATAAACCCATTTTGGCCAAATGGGCATCCAAATCTATAGAAAATTTCAAAAAAAGGTTTAGTGGGACTGAGTCATTGCTATTGGTTACTTATTCCACTTTTGAATTTCATCAAGTATTTGATCAAATTATGCCTCAAGATACACAATATGGGGCAATAGAGGCCTATTGATGATGATATAAAGGGTAATTAGGGCTTGTGACACAAAATTCAATATGAAAGTATGATTAAATACACTTTACAACATTAAAATGAAATTGACATAGCCTAGAAAGGTAGAACATCCAATGTGAATGTGCAAAACACATTACAATAGTAGATTAAAATTAGATATAATTTATAAGCTTCCTAGATTAATGTGAGAATGTCATTAAATAAATTTTACATTATTTAATTAAGGGAAAAATAGGTTCATTAAGTCCAGAGAGGCGTGAAAGTCTTTTACAACACTTTACAACACCTTTACAAGATATCATTAAATTCTTTTTATTCAGTTTGCAAGGGTTCGAGACCTATTGTGGATGTGTAAAACATCTCACAACACCAAATCAAGGTCTCATTAAGTCCAATTTATCATCAAGTAATCCCGAATCAAGGAAGCAAAAAGGGATACTTTTTCCATGTCCACAGTTAACCCCCACTTTAGTGAGAGGACGAACCTACTTCAAACTCACACTAAAGTAGACATTCAAGAGGAGTCCAGTCGTACCAATGTGGATGAAAAAGAATGACAAAGATTAAAGGAGTTTATGCAAGCCCCCAAGATCCAAGATCCTAGGTCAAGCCAACATAAGTGAAAAAGGACACACACAAGGTGAATGATTTGTAGCAAATCAAGATATACAATCATGCAATGGAAAGAACTAGAAGGAAATGGAAATGGGGTGAATCAAGCTTTGACCATTTTTCCAACATGTTGTGGATTAGGTCTAGGCTATTTGTTTGAAAATGTGTACTCACTCTGGGGTGACGGAACTTATGGTGGTCCACTGGGTGAGAAGGCCCAAGTATACTCACTCTGGGGCCATGGAACATCTGGTTGTCTGTGGGGTGAGAAATCTCGAAAGGTGGCTATGGGGAAAGTCCTACCCTAGCATGGGCTTCCCACTCAACCATATCAAAGTTATACCTCTTGATAACTTTAATAAGGCGCCACAATGATAATGATTTTTGAGCTCTATGAGGTAAGAAAAACTTTGTATGCTTGACACTCATAGACAAACAAGATGGTACCATAGGCATGCAGGGTGTGTTATGCAAGGTGGCCATATAATTTTTTTTGTAAATGGTAAAACAATGCAAGGAATGTTCAAAGGGATTTTTCTTAGTTAGTGCAAGGTCTCATCTTAGGGGACATTGTGCTTAACATCTCCAAGAGAGGTTGTGTCAAAGAAGTATCACACTCTTGGAGGGAATCAAGCCCAACAACTCCACCAAGAGGACACATCACAAGAAGATAGAAATCACACAATGAGATGTAAGTGTCAATGTATTCCCCTACTTTAAAGTGGTTGCGAACACCAATACTACAAGCAATTGCTTTAAAGTAGAAGAAGAAAACATAAGAGCTTACATAGAAATCCCTATGCCAACTCATATATTTTCGATAAGCTATGTCAGGAAGAAAGGATTATGTCACATGTAAGCCAACTTAAGGCATGTCTCCCACATCCCAAGATTGATCTTATATGTTCATGAAAGGTTAATGACTAGCCAAAGAGACAAAAAAAAGTGACATATGAGGATAAGGCTCCCTAACCCGTCAACACCACTTAGTGCAAGGCAAAGGTGAGCTGAAATGCTTGATGAAATGCATGCTAGAGTGAAAATTGGTGTCAATTAGAGGGATTAGATACCCCACATAAATAGATTACCAAACTCCTAAAATGTTGGATTTTACTACTCAAAGCCTTACATTCACTAGTGGAATAACTGTGAACTCTATGATATGCACAAAAGGAATTCTTGTAATAGAATTTCTTTCGAGTTCTTGGAGGAAGGGTGATCAAGTGATCTTGGAGAAGTCTTGACAAGATACCCTCTTGATCAATGGGAGAAGGTGTGTCTATATTTTCTAACAAATATGTTTCTTGCTTAGTAGAAGATGTCATACATAAACAAGAATCTTTAGATTGTGAGATTTTGGTCTCTCCCTTATGGGAGGGTGTAAAATATAACGAATTTTTTTAGTGTTTTGCGAGATGACATTGACATTAAGTGAGGATGTATTTTTTTGGACTGCTTGCAAAGGAGAACAATCAAGACCACTAGTGTTTATCAGTTTAGGGGGTACGACAGTTAAAGTTGTCTTAGAAGGATGTTTTTTGATAGTATCGATGTTGAGGGAAGGTTTGATTACTTCTATCAAAGGACAATAACCAAGACCGTGAGTTGTTTGTTGTGTCATAGGGTCTATAGGGTTGCAGATACCTTGTTCATGAGCACCACATCCTTTTCCACTATAGCCAAGTTGTTTCATAAGTTCATAACCTTTTTCATAAATCTTTTTCATTACTTTTGAATCAAGTGGTTGTTCATTGTTGTGTTCGTCAAAGGTTGTTGTATAGTTTTTTATGTTTTGGTCTATGTTGGTTGAGGTGGATGCTTTCAAATGGTTTTCCAAGTTGTTTTTTTTCATGATTGTGTTTTTTTTCCCTCAATTGAATCTTTGTGTATGATCTTGTATTCATCCATGAGTGTTGGTGTCAAGTCTAAGGAACCCCAATCATTGTCAAATAACTTTGTGACTTGTTCAATATTTTTTTGTTTATCTTTTTGTTGGATGGGTTTGACTTGCATAGTTGGTGTTAATGTGTTTAAACAATTCAATTTTTTTTCTCAATGTTCAAAAAACTATTTGGATCGGGGTCAATGTCAAGGATGTGCACTTTATTGTTGTAGATGTATTTCATTTTTCAATGAAGAGTGGAAGGCACACCATTCATTTCATGGATCCATGACCTTCCCAAAAGGATATTATATGAAAGATTATGAGGCATGACATGGACCACTATTTGCAATGTGGCCACTCCAACTGTAATAGACAAAGTGATCACACCAAGTGGTTTCTTTTCCTCATTGTCAAAGCCCTTAATAGATAAAGAAAAGGGTTGGGATTTTATTTATCAACATGAAGCCTAGCCAAGAGGTTTACACTACACACATTAAGAGAAGAGACACTATCAACAAGGGTTCACTTTATCCCCGTTGTATGGTAGAGCTATGATCATGAGAGCATCATTTTATTTTTGCACTTCCAAAAGGGGAGGTTCACTTTGGTGGAAAACAATGTCAACATTTAATCCTTGAATTATGGATGCTATGTCATTTGGTTGCACATTAGAAGGGATAAGAACTTCTTGTAAGGCTGTTTGAAGCATAATGTGATAGGTAGGCGAAGTCTGAAGAAGGTCCCAAAGACATATCTTGGAAGGAGTGCTCTTAAGTTTTTGAAAAGGAAAAAAAAGGTTTTACAGGGACCTGAAACCACAGAGTTTAAACAACAAGAGATAGACAGAGAAAGGACAAACAACCGGACAACTGTCCCAAAGAAGGAAAAGACAACAACAAAAGACAAAAGGGCCCTAAAAAAAGACCACCCAAAAAACTAGCAAACAAAACATTACATTACTCCAATGTGTTAAGTAAATCCTCGGCTTCCTTTTCAACATTCTGCATGTCCTGCAACCCCTGCTTGAGAATTTGGACCGTATGAGATGAAATCGGGGTCTTCCTCTTGATGTTAGCCTTGGTACGAGTTGAAATCCCTTCACCAGCCGATCTACTGCCACCCCTGTCCGCATCCAACTCCACAACCAGCGATCCCTTTTGGTTTTTTTCAAGCTTTTCCACCATCGCATTGATGATGATGGTGTTATGCCTTGCAATTTTATGATTGTTAGCAATAGTAGCCCTAATGTTTTGTTCAATCTTGGACATGCTGCACTCGATGCTAGCCAATCTATCCTCCTATAACTGCTGTCTTTTCCTCGGTAAAGGTGTTTCCTATTCATCATTGTCTCCACTATTCCAACTAATTTTCTGCTCCATATCCTTGACCTTGTTGCTGAGATCAGTAACATGACCTTTCAATTTACAGACTTCTTTCTGGGTCCATTTGAGAACGGTAAAAAGGCCATGTATACTTTTTTCTGCTATACTAACTAAATCCTCAGGCTTAAGCTTATTCAAGGCAGAATTGATCTCATCCTGAATAGGGGACTCTAAATGATCATTCCCAGAATTACCAGAAGCAGGAGCACTAGGGGCCGACTCCTTTCTGACCATGGGCTTGTCAGAGAGGATTTCCATAGAGTTCCCAGATTACGAAATGAGTTTCATAACAGGGTTACCTTTCACACCTGGGGACAAACCAGGAGTAGGGCAACCAGGAGATGGCTGGGGATTAAGACAAGGCGGGGTGATAAAACCCGGACTAGGGCACTCAAGCAGAGGTTGCTGCTTAGGATAAGACAGCGGGGCAGAGCCTTTAAGGTTTTTCTGACAAGACAAGGACTGGGGAGCAATGGTATCAGGGCCAACAAGATCACAAGCTGGGGGGCCCAGGGTTCGATCTCCCTACTACTTTCTGTCTCCTCATCATCCAATTCTTCAATATCAACAGTTTTAGGCAAAGCAGGTAAATTTTGAAAATGCTCAAAAATGAGCCTAACAAGACCAGGGTGAATAATAGCATTCCTCTTAGGGTTTCTTTCCACATCATCAAGGCAATTCTTCAGAGAAGAAAATAAGTAAAAAGGCAGAGATATACGAACCTTATGCCGAAAATGGTTCAGAATGGCAAAGTGGTAACCATAGACTCTGGTAAAGCGCCCGTCAACCGTGATATATTCCGTAACAACTCTTAAAATTTTCCTCCAAATAGATTTGATGGACTCCACATCAAAGTAGCTATTAGCAACCTTCACCATCTTCGCTTTCTCCTTATCTTTTTTGGGAAATTTAATGACCGCTTCATCAGAGAATCGTCGGTCCCGGTAAAATTTGACACCCTCAGTATAAAGACCAGTTATCTCCCCTATTAAATCCTCACTCAGCTTAACATTCCTGCCAAACAACACGATCTCTCCATTTTTCCAGTTTTTAACAAAATATTTCAGAATCCCCTCATCCGTACCATGAAGCTTTTCCATATATGGGACTAAACCCCCCTTTTCAATTTTTTCCCATGCTTTAGCATTCTTTCTGTGCTCCTGGAAATTGCTCGGCTCCGCCCGTTTTCTTTCTCCACCCATAATCAGCTCACTATCAATAAACACTGAACAGTTGCTCTGGGTCCCGTTTAGATATTTTTTGTCGAACACCCAAAAAGCGTGCCACAGACCCTTCTTAAAAAATAAAATGACATCGATCCCATCAAATCTAAAGAAATCGATGTACCTGATCTTTATCCATTTCATTATGACTAAGATTGCCTTCTCTTCCATGCACTGAATCATAATAAATTAGCGCTTTCACTTCAGGATGAATGTAGTCATTCTTCCTCCACGTGTTTTCCCCACCCTTCCTTACCCCTTCATTAGCGAAGAAATCCGCCACCCTATTGGCTTCTCTATAGGCGTGGGAAACATTCACTTTATCAAATTTGCTTAATAAATTTCTCGTGTCTTCGACCCATTTTTTGATGGTCCACGAGGGGGGGGTAAGCCCAAGAATGCAATTTATTATATTCAAATAATTTCCCTCCAGCCAAAGATGTTTCGTGTTGACCTTGAGGGCTAGGCTGACCGCATGAAAAGCCCCAATTACTTCCGCGACATGATTAGTTTGAATTCTAATGTCCACAGCAAAAGCCGTAATAAAAGCTCCCATGTTGTCCCTTAACACACACCCACTACCAGCTTTCCCAGGGTTACCTTTAGCCGCACCATCAAAATTGGCTTTCACCCAGCCCAAAGGCGGCATAGACCAAATAGCATTATCTCCCCCACTCACTCCAGGTTTGATTATATTTGATCCAACTAATTTAGAATTCCATTTTTCGGCCATAGCAATATCAAAAGGAGACCAGAAAGCTTTCTCGAACATTTTCCAAGAATTAAGGATAAAATTTCCTGTATAGCCCTAACAATTTTAGCAAACAAATCTCCTTCCGACATTTATTTATCCCTAAACACTCTATTGTTCCTTTCCTTCCAAATATTCCAAGACACAAAAGGAAGAATAAAAGACCATAGCTTTCTTACAAAAGGATTTTAGAGGGGGTTTTCCATTGAATGAAAAAATCTTCGACAGAAGCAGGAAAAACCCACACCAGATCAAGAAGCCCCAGTAATTTATCCCAAATATTCAACACAAAAGGAAAATGAAGGAAAAGGTGATTAACCATCTCGGCATCATTCTTGCACATATAACACCTGTTTGGTAATTGAATTCCTCTTTTTCCAAGATTGTCCAAGGTGAGAATCTTATTCTGTAGCATAATCCAGTAGAAAATATTGATTTTTGGAGTCAAGTGATTAATCCAAGCCTTAGCCCAGAAGGGAGGAGGCTCCTTCATACAAACCAACATAGAAGTGGCAGAGGCAACTAAAAAAATACTAGATGGATTGTCTAACCAGACAGCAGTGTCCTCCATCTGGTCTTGAGCTGGTCTAAGGGCTCTAAAAGCCGATTGAACAGGGCCAAGATCTGGACTAATGGTCTTCAAATCAACCCAATCTTCGTTCCTCCAATAATCTATAACTAAGATTCCAAATTCCTTTTTACAATCATTCATCCATTTACTAAATTTCTCTATTCTGATCAAAGGATCTTTAAAAAGCCACCTGTCTTCCCAAAACCTGACTAAATCTCCATTTCCAATCACCCATCCAATTCCCATTTCCAAAAGCTTTCTTCCTTTATCCATATCATTCCAACAGACTGACCCACAAGGTAAAGAAGAAGAGTTTATAATTTCATTTAAAGACTCATAATTATTAAAATATTTAGCCTTTAAGGTATCACGCCATTTTCCATTTAAAGTAAGAGTTCTCCACAGCTGTTTAGCAAGAAGGGACATGTTCAACACTTTAATCTTCCTTAAACCTAGTCCCCCCCTTGATTTGGGTTTACAGACCAGATCCCATCCAACAAGTGGCATTCTCTTCTTGTCCTCCACTCCGGACCATAGAAACCTTTTCTGAATTTTTTCAATGGCCTCCGCATATTTAGCAGGGATTTTAAATATACTGAGAGCATAAGTAGGAAGATTTTGCAGAGAAGCCTTAAGGAGCTGGACTTTTCCTACTTGACTAAGAAGAGCTCCTTTCCAACCCGAAAGCTTCTTATTGAATTTTTCAACCAAAGAAATCTAGAACAATTCCGAAGGTTTAGAACAAAGAGGTAAGCCAAGATAGGTTGACGGAAGAGACTCAACACGACATCCAAGGATACGAGCAAGTTTGATTTGTCTATACTTCGGAGTATTGAGGAAAAAAATGGAGTCTTGTCCCTGTTGACAACTTGTCCAGAGGCAGATTCATAAAGGTTCAATTTTTTTTTAAATGTCTTAGCTTCAGTCACAGTAGATCTTCCCATAAGGATGGTGTCATCAACAAATTGCTGATGGGAACAGATGAGAGAAGAGGAAGGTTTTAGGCCAACTAAGGATCTTTGATCAATAAGATTTTTAATATTTCTCCCTAAACTCTGAGCCAAGATAGTAAACAAAATAGGAGAGATAGGATCTCCCTGTCTGAGGCCTCTGGATGTCTGAAAAAACCTTGATGGTGATCCATTCACAATGACAGCAGAAGAAACTGTCGAAACAAGTTGGTTCATCAGTTGGATGACTTTGTTATTAAAACCAAACTTGTCCAGAATTTTAACAAGAAATCCCAATCAACCCGATCATAGGCTTTGGAAATGTCCAGTTTAAGAATAAACCCTTTAGTTTTTGAAGCCATTAACGAATGTAAGTTCTCATGAATAGTAACAACATAATCCAAAATATATCTACCTGGCACAAAACCATTCTGCTGTGGAGCAATAATTTGGGGAAGCACTGAAAGCATTCTTGCAGTCAACACCTTCGAAATAATTTTGTAAATAGAATTACATAGGCTTATTGGCCGAAAAGCTTGAAACTCTGAAGCCCCAGGTTTTTTAGGAATAAGGACCACAAAAGTAGCATTCAGTTCTTTTAACAAACGTCTTGATCCAAAGAATTCCTTGACAGCGTTCACCACATCTGGCTCAACAATTTCCCAAAACACTTGGAAGAAGAATAAAGGAAAACCATCAGGTCCAAGAGCTTTATTACCATCAAAAGAGAAGACAACTTTCCTTATTTCAGCTTTGGAAGGAATAGCAGTGATTAAAGAATTTTCATTTTGACCAATCACTTGAGGTATAGCTTCAATCAAGGAATTTTGAGCTTCAGTAACAATCTCTCCATTACATGAAAGAAGGTTCTTAAAGAATAGGACTGCTTGTTCCCTGATATCATCTTCCTCCTCAAAACTAGTCCCATTGTAAACAATATGAGTGATTCTGTTAGCAGCCCTGTGTTTTGAAGCAGTCAGGTGAAAAAATCTGGAATTTCTATCTCCCTCAGTCAACCAAGACACCCTAGATCTTTGACGCCAAAACACTTCCTCTTTAGCAATTATGTCATGCAATTGAATGAGGAGTTCATTTTCTTTTTCTCTGAAATTGTCAATGTATCCCCATTTCTGGATTTTAAATTGAATCTCCTGAATTTTGCCCTGAATTTCCATTTTGGATCCAAAAATATTCCCAAAAGCATCCTTTTTCCATCTTCGCACATTCGTTTTCACTTCCTTTAATTTTTTAGCAATCCTAAACATAGCTGTGCCAGAAACATCTATATTCCACCATCTGCGGATTTCCTCAAAAATTCGAGGATGAGAAAGCCAAAAAATTTCAAACCTGAAAGGGAAGTTCTTTTTCACCTTGGTAGGATCCGCCAAAAGAAAAATGGGAAAATGATCAGATCCAACCCTAGATAAGGCTCTCAAAGCACAAAAATAGTCTATAAACCATTGGCCAGAAGCTAGGGCCCTATCAAGCCTCACTTGGATCAGATCAGGCCCTAATCTCCTATTAGTCCAGGTAAAAGAAGCTCCTTGAAGGTCTAAATCAATCAAGGCATTGTTATTTATGAAGTCGAAAGGCCAGATTTACTATCCCAATTGACTTGAGAACCCCCAAATTTCTCAGCATTCAAGAGGGGAGTATTGAAGTCACCCATGACCAACCAGTGTTCATTGGAAAAACATCTACGATAACCAGATAACTCTAGCCAAAAAGAATTTCTAGCATTCTTACAATTCGGGGCATATATATTGGAAAGGACCCAGCAAAAATTGTCTCTTATGTGGGTGAATCTAGTAGCCACAACATTACCATTCTCCATTAAGGGTTCACCTTTAATAAACAATTTATTCCAAAAAGTAACTATACCTCCCGAAGCTCCCGCAGAACTATTTCCATGAACCCCACAGTTCTGAAATTTTTTAAGATTTTCTACTTTATCTTTAGGCATTTTAGTTTCTTGAATAAGAAGAATATCGGGTTTATGATCCCTAACAAAATTTTGCAAAACATCCTTTTTATGACGGCTATTCAGCCCTCTTATATTCCAAGACATTATTTTCATTTCTTACCTGGTGATTGAAGTATCTCTGGGATGGTCATTTGGATACCATCCGCAATATCCTGAAGGCTACCTTGCTCCCTTTGCCATTTTTCAGATTTTCTTCCCAGGTAAGGCTTGGACATCCCACAATCGGCCTTGGCTCTAGTTCTGGTGACCATACCACTAGAAGATTCCTTCACCTTCTTTTTTTCTTTTTTGGATTTTGAATGTGAGATAACCTCCTCCCATTCAGTTTCATCTTGGCTTTCTAGTTCTCTACCAAATTCCCCATCCTTCTCAGGTAACAGTCTCTAGTCCCAAGGGAGGGTATCCATTAAACCATTCTTGGTTTCTGGAGTATTGAGATTATGTGTTTTCATATTCATACTTTGGATCTCATAAGTGTCCTTCACTACTTTCAGATTGGCTCCCTCCTGAGACTGAACCCCATTAGAGCAAGGGTTATTAAAAGGAACAGGGGCTGGAATTCCTATCTCCAGGGATAAACCCATAATGGGTATTTCCTCCAGCCCAGGAACACTCATACATCCATCCGACAACAGAGGAGAGGACAAAACTAAACCCAAAACATCATTTCTCGCAGCAGCCATCTCCAGAGTTTCCCGGGCCCCCTCCTCGGAAGGAAAGCCATCCTTTCTTTCCCCAGGGGGGGAGATGAAATATTTAGGATCCTTAGGAACCTGAGAGCAGGTACCTTCAGACTCAAAGCAAGCATCGTCGTTCAAGTGTTTATGAGTATCCTTCAAGTTTTGAGGAGAAGTACATCCTTCAAGATTCTCCTTCGAATTTGGAACAGGCACAAGCTTCACCTCCTTAGATTTTTTTTTTCAAACATTCTTAGGGTTGGCCGCTTTCTCCTTTTCACTTTTATTATTTAGCGGAAATTTCTTAGCCCAATGCCCAGATTTTTGACATTTGAAACAAACAAAGGGTGTTGTTTCAAATTCAATAGCTTGCTTCCACACCCCTAACTTAGATTGGATGTCAATCAAGGAGGGAAGATCAACATTTTGAGAAACCCCAACACAGATTCTAGCAAAAACCAACCGCTTTCTTGCCGCAATCATTGAGTCAATGGACAGAAGTTCCCCAAAAGAGCTAGCAATCCTGTTGAAGATATCAGTATTCCAATACTCCAAGGGAAGACCAGGAATCTAGCCCAGACTGGCACCATTTCAAATATTGAATCAGATAGATCTACCCTAGAAGACCATTTCTTCAGGGCCAAGGAAGACTTTCCGATAATCCAAGGACCACCACTACGAACAGCCCTAGAGTCCTCTTTACAGGAGAACTGAAAAGCAAAGAAACCTCTAGGGAGCGCCGCTACCGAAACCAGACCACTGGTTTTCCATTTATTCTTGACAAACTCCCTTACCACTTCAATATTAGGCCTAGGACCCAAAAATTTACCAACCAAAACATTCTCCATCCTAGCAATATTGTGGTCTATGATTTCATCCGGCACAGATATAGAAAACTTTCCAGACCCCAGATCAGAAAGGATACGCACAGGGGGAAAAGAAGATTTTTCATTTGGCTTAAAGCCAAACAAAGAAGTCCACGACTTACCTTTTTCACCGTCCTTGACCGACACATCCACGACAACTTTGGGAACTGAGGATCCATCCTTTCCACCTGGATCCACCTGGATTTTTTCGTGGACGTCCTTATCATCAGAATCCGACTTACCTTTATCTGGACCCGAAGTGGTCTCCGCATTCGCCTGAGATTCCCTCGAACCCCCGCCCCCCACGCTGTTCGAAGATTCAAAACCTGCTTTTTCCCGCTCACTCGCACCAGTTCCCGCTCCCATTTTCCCCTTCATAGTGCTCTTAAGTTATTCAATGCAATGTTTCAACAATTTAAACAATGTATATGCAAGGATCCAAAACATTTTTATCCAATGTATGCAAAACTTTAAGAATGCAAACAATGTATATGCAAGAATGAAAATCACTTTTATCAAACTTATGCAAATTTTTATGAATAGAAACATTATGTATGCAAAAGTGAAAAGTACTTTTATCAATGTTCTACAAAATTTTAGAAATGTGAGCATTTTCAGATCTAATGATGCTTTATATTGAAAGGATTTGAAAAATGAGTAATCTAAAATGATGTTTTGGAGCTAGATGCATAAAAAAACTGTTCCTGAAACTTTCCAAACTTACAGTATATGATATGAGGAGGCTTAGAAAGCATAGAAATGAGGTTTTTGGCACTATAACAAATACTAAAAAAATTGGACTGGGACTAATTCGCCTAGAATGGCAAGTTAGTACCAATTAGGATTTTTTTTTAAAAGTCATAAAATTTTAATTGGTTTTGCCGCTTTTTAGTATGTAGGACCTAAAAAATAAAAGAAAATGTAGTTTTTAGATATTTTGCAATGATTAAAAATGCAAAAATGCAAAACTATATGCACTTTCACTAATGCACAATTTTAAGACCCTAGAATGCAAAACAATGCAAAACCTAATGCAATTGGGATGCAATTTAGACCTAAGATGCAAATGAAATAAGAAGCAAAAATGTTCAAAAGTTAGATTCACCAAAATGTGGACAAATATTTTGGCACTCTAATGCTCTCTAACACTTCTAGGGTTCTTCACCTAAAAGGAGAGAGATGGGCCAAAATGGGTAATGTCTACATTCAATATTAACGTGAATAGGAATGTAATGTGTTTAACTATGATATATAAGTGCAATAAGCTAGAAGAAAGATGACTTATTGATGCTAAATCTAATAAATGTGAAGTCCTAGAAAACATAGTGTTGTATGCAAACATGTGATAAATAAATGACCTAGAAATGTAAAAAAAACTGGACAAGAGGTTATGAAATAGAATGTGTGCACCTAGAGGCTGAAAAGGATGGCATGAAGGTCTAGAATCCTGATAAAATTGATGTAGAAGTCAACTAGGACACTTGTGCCAATTTGGGTAACTTAGTCCTAAATTTGGGAAAATTGCCCAGAGACACGTTTCAACCAAATGGGTATCCAAATCTATAAAAAATTTCAAAAAAAAAGGTTTAGTGGGATTAAGTCACCACTATTGATGACTTATTCCACTTTTGAATTTTTGAAAATCTGAAAGTGGAAACAAAATCCCTTGGTCTACACTTCGGTTCCTGAGAGATGTCCGCTTTTGAAACTCTGATTTCTAGGCGTGAAAGTGGCTTTTTGTTGATATTTTTTCTTTGCAAGCAAGGAGAGATCTTCAAAAAATATTCAATCTAATATTCAATGATCTTTAAACCCTCAAAGTTCGTAAATCTGCAAATAGACAATGAAAGAGAAAGAAATGGTGAATATTAGGGCATGGGGGTTTGCCTTGGTTAAACCCCTTTTTAGGTAATCAAACCGAAATAGAAAAATGATGTAATGAAGCATGAAACAATGGAGTTAATACCTTGTCATGATGATTGATCTTGTGTTTCTACAAGAAAATATGAAGAATTTTCCATTAGATGCTTTATGAAGCTATCTTGATGACTTGAAATGATGAAACCCTAACTTGCTTAACTTGAGAACATGATGAGTAATGCATGAATAATGAATGTATGTATTTTAGGGTTTAGAGGCTTCTATTTATAGGAAATACATGCTATTTGTCTATTAATTGGATCCCTAAGGCTGACATGAAAGAAAAATAAACTTAAACTCTAAAATTTCCTACTCAAACCTTGAAAATAGGCCAAATTCGACTAAGTTGCCATGTTGGGTGACTTAGTCCCATGTGGCAAAGACTCATTCGTCCAGATGGGTGACTTAGTCCTAGAGGAGCCCTTTTTCTAGCTAGGTTGTTGGGGAATAAGGAATTTGAGTTCTTATGTTGATTTCATCAAGTATTTGATCAAATTATACCTTGAGATGCACAATATGGGGCAATAGGGGCCTATTGATGATGATGTAAAGGGTAATTAGGGTTTGGGACACAAAATTCAATGTGAAAGTGTGATTAAAGACACTTTACATCATTAAAATGAGGTCCACATAGACTAGAAAGGCACAACATTGAATGTGAATGTATAAAACATATTATAACACTAGATTAAAATTATGTTTAATTTACAAGCCTTCTAGATTAATGTGAGAATGCCATTAAATACATTTTACATTGTTGAATTAGGGGAAAAATACATTCATTAAGTCTAGAGAGGAGTGAAAGTCTTTTACAACACTTTACAACACCTTTACAATAACATTGTTAAATGCATTTTCAATTTGCAAGGGTCTGAGACTTATTGTGGATGTGTAAAACACCTCATAACACCAAATCAAGGCCTCATTAAATCCAATTTATCATCAATTAATCCCAAATCAAACAAGCAAAAAGGGATACCTTTTCCGTGTCCACACAACTTAATTAGTGTGGTTTGCACCATCTGACTTGAGAGTGGTAGACTTCAATATTGACATAGAGACACATGTGTGGAGTTCATAAGCTTCATACATTTGGATCTTTCTTCCTACATATTCCTTTTAAGAATGAAAATAAATTATGTATACACATTTGGTTTGCCTTTTTATAAGAGGAGAAATGTCTTTCGATAATCATGAAAATCTTTTGCATTCACATTCGAGCATCTACCATTGGCTACACTTTATGTGGGGGTTTGTTAGTCCTTCAATTTCTTTCTATATTATAAGGGGGCCATATACTTTATTTTTGGAGGGGACTTCTTTTCCATTGGGTTGACATTTTATGTACATGGGTACCTTTTTAGGCTTCATTTACCAAGACCAATCAACATACTCACCTATGTTATGCTTAATAAGGGTGTTGGCATAAGTTTTCAATTTTTTAGTGGGTTAATTATTTTCCCTTAATACTAGGTTTTATCTAAACTTTTATTTATTTATCTTAAATTAATAAAGTGAGTTTAATTAATTAATATCTATGAGATAAGATGTTAAGGTGTCAATGTCTTAAAATGGAGAAAATTTTACTATTTTTAGATCATTTAGTGGTCACTCCCTATTGGTTTGATTTGCCACATCTACCCTTTCCCTAATTCTATATAAATTTACTACCTAGCTTATATTTTCATACATAAGAATACATTGTTTCTATTAGACACTCATTATATAGGCATTCAATCTTTCAACAAATTTTGACGAATCTGGCATCAATTTTGCCATCAAGATTATGCTAAAATCAAAAAACAATCCACATATATTGATCATGGTTTCGTTGGTCCTATAGTATTCTAGCTTAGGTAATGTTTAACAATAATGATCAATCGACTGCCCTCTAAATAGTAAACAAGACTTATTTGAACAATGCTACCTTCCAACAGCTGGTTGCTGTGCTAATCACAGATGTATTCTAATCCATAGAATGCTCTGTGGAACAATTATTACAATCTAGTGAATGAATCAAAATGAAATGGTGAGACGAAGGAATTGCAGAAAATAGCAGGTTTTATTTGCGCTGCTTGACTAGTGTCCATGGGTTAGAATAGAAGAAGAACACAAACGGCTTTCAGCGGATGCCCTTACCTTGAAACTCGGAAGCAGAGCCTTCGATATTATGAGCGAGACGGACATGTGCCGAGTCCAGGTCTGATGAAACAAAATTTTTGTGTTCAGTCGTTGCTGGAGGGCATTTCAAATGGCCACATTTCTTAGGTGACACAGGTAGCTGCTCCATATTTGTAAGTGCATTATTGTTCTTTGGATGATTTGACAGGTTATATCGAGCAGAAACATTAACTCCAAACATAACGAAAAGGACCGCAACCATTGTGTATATTTTCATCCCCATCAAACTTCCCATGTTTAGGGTTGAGAGTGTTTAATAACTCAAATGCAGAGAAAAATCTTAATAATCAGTTTGTAGAGGGAAATTGAGATGCGATCCAATGCATCATTACAACCCATTTATAAGACAGCAATAACTAACAAGTGTACTTCATATAATTTCTTCCAGAGTAAGGCTTTCAAAGTCCCATGGCGTATTGGAGACGAAGAAATTTACCAATTACGTATTCATCTACGCGAAATTTACTCCCCTATATGCATATTGTAGACGAAGATTGAGCTGGGATCCTATGCATCAGTTCAACCCATTTATAAGAGAAATTTCTTCACACATACTTAAAGACAATTTCTTCCAAACATATTTCAAATAAACTGAAAAGCATGCTTCAAAATTATTTCTTCCACAGTGAGGTATTCAAAGCCCTATGGCGTATTGGAGACGAAGCAATTTACCAATTCCTGAAAATCTTTTTCCTATGCTTATCACCGTTCATTTTCATATACCGCTTGCTATTAAAATAAGAAGCTTTGACTGAGCAACCCTTCCATAAACATCATCAATTAAGATCTTGTATAGTCAATGTTATTCGTGTTGGCAAGTAATTTCTCTCACATAGTCAAACTTGTGTAGAAACTTCTTCCACCGACAATTCTAGAAAGTTCTAACTGACCATGAAAATTTGCATATGATTTTTCTGTTATGTTATCTGGAGAATTCCTAAGCCCTCTATAAATAGAGGCAGTTGTAAGCGTTTTTATTTAGGCAATGCAATTAAAGGTTTATATGTTTCTTTGCCTCTGCCCACCTCCTACAAGGTGGTATCAGAGCCAGGTTATTGGGAGAGCTGGGAATATTGTGGTGTACAAAGATCGCTGTCCAGATCAGAGCCGCTAATTACAAAAGTTTCAAGTTTCTTATTGCTGAGTAAGCTGCCAGGGAAATTGCTGCCTAAGATTGCAGTTGAAGATTGCCGCTGGAGAAGAAGAGGATCGTTGTCAGATCCCAATATTTTTTACCATCAGGAAAGACCGTAGGATGCAAAGCTTCTGAAGCTGAATGCTGAAGATTTGAGAAGGCCGCAGCCCTAAGAGGAGTTAAGCCAGTCACTGTTATAGCAGATAAAGGGAGATAGATGTTTGAGAGGTGAAGACCCGATAGAGGAGATCACAGAGCTTGCTGAAGATGGCAAAAAGTTGTATTGCTGTTTCTAAGGCATCGTAGGCACAGTCCAAATAAAAATAGAAGGTCATAGCTAGTTGCTAGTAGATTTTTTTTTTGCAGAACAAAGATCGCTATCCAGAACTTGTTGCAATTTGAAACAGAGGTAAAATCTAGAGTTTACATTTGCAATCATGGCATCAGGTACTTGGAAACCTCAAATTCCAATATTTTCTGGGAAAATTTATGATACTTGGTCATATAGGATGAAATTAGTACTTGGTTCAAATGAGTTATCAGATATAGTTGAAAAAGGTTACACAGAACCACAAGATGAATCTACATTGAGTAATAATGAAAGGAATAGGCTTAATGAAAATAGAAAAAAGAATATAAAGGATTTGCAGATAATTGGACAAGGGCTGGATGATTCACTTGTTGGAAGGATTAAGCCTGCAGTTACAACCAAGCAAGCATGGAACATTTTAGAAACAACATATCAAGGTACCAGCAAGGTAAAAGTTGCAAAATTACAAGCACTTAGAAAATAATTTGAAAATTTGGAGATGAAAGATTCTGATTCAGTAGATCGATTTTCAATTCGTATTATGGATATGGTTAATCAAATAAGGATGAATGGTGATGACATATCAGATCAAAAGGTTGTAGAAAATATTTTAAGAAGTTTGCCTACTAAATTTGATACTATTGTTGTGCCAATTGAGAAAACTAAGGATTTGTCAACATATTCAATAGATGAGTTGTTTGGTACTTTGAAAAATTATGAGTTGAGATTGAACAAGAATAATAATACCTCATTGGAGAGTGCATTCAAAGCATAAATGACATTTGGCAGAGGCAGAGGAAGAGGAAATCTAGGATTTAGAAGAAGAGGAAGAGGAAGAAACAATTTTCAAAAAAAAGAAAGGAAGAGTCCAGATCCATGAGGAAGGAGAAATCAAAGTTTCAATTCAAGGGGATGCAGTAACAATCAAGCATCACAAAGGTATGACAAATCAAATTTTCAATGTTACTATTGCAAGAAGTATGGTCATATTGCAAATGAATGTCGAAAGAAGCAAGCTAATATGGGAAAGAAAACTGCAGATTTTTCTGAGAGTAGTTCTGAGACATTGTGCATTAGTTGTCATGTAGCTCAAGAAAGTTCAAATAACATTTGGTTTCTAGATAGTAGTTGTAGTAATCATATGACAAGAAATAAAGACTTGTTTGAAAGTTTGGATACTTCAGTGAAATCAAAAATTAAATTGGGCAATGATAACATAGTTGAAGTCATGGGTAAAGGTGCAATTCATGTGATAACAAAGCTTGGTAAGAAGTCCATTCCTGATGTTTATTTTGTACCAGGTTTGAAGCATAATCTTATAAGTGTGGGAAAACTTAGTCAAAAGGGTTATAGAGTCTTTTTTGAAAACAATATGTGCACTATACTTGATATTCCTCCTAGTAATAAGGTGATTGCAAAGGTTGAAATGACAAATAACAAAATGTTCCCACTTCAGATGAAAAATGAAATGATGGAGGAGATTGAGGCAAGTTTCAAGGCATCAAATCATGATCAAGCATGGGTTTGGCACTTGAGGTATGGCCATCTAAACTTCAAAGGATTGTGTTTATTGGAAAGAAAGGAAATGGTAAGAGGTTTACCCCCTATTGAAACACCATTAAGTTCATGTGAAAATTGTATTTTGGATAAGCATCATAGAGCAAGTTTTCCAAAGGGAATGTCATATAGAGCATGGGATTTCCTAGGTTTGATTCTAGATCTAGAAGATTTTAGATGCTAGAGCATTAGTGAAAGAGACTTAGAATGTGTGAGAGTGCTTTTGAAATCTGCAAACACTACAAACAAGGGTTAGTACCTACAAATCCTTCAAGAACACTCCTACGAAATACCTTGCAACATGCTTAAAAAATACAACAAAGGATGAAAGAAAGCTACAAGCATTATGAAAGCAACCACAAGTTACCTATTCCATAGTGGATTGGTGTCACATGTGCTAGTGACCCTTTCCCAATCCTTGATCAAAGCTCAAGATGATGCAAATGCAATGGAGATGATGGGCAAGATGAGTTCTCAAATCAAGAGAGTAACCTTGCATAAAAGTTGTGGATGGATGAATGAGGAATAAGGCCTTCTTTTATAGATTTTCTTGGTGAGAGATTGGCCAAGAGGGTGAGATCCACCAATGAGAATAGGCCACATGTCAAGTGATGATAGGCCAATGGATGTGCAAAATTTGGGAAGAGTGCCCATGAGAGGGAGAATTTGAATTCAAATTTTGTAATAAATTTTGAGAGGGGGACAAGAAAGATAGCAATAAATGCAATGTTGGAGGGACAAATCAACTTGTCATGTTGAGGGAAAGTGAGGGTTTTTAATAAATCAATAAAATTGATTTATTTGTGCAAGTGGAGATATCTAGAGAATGCAAGTGGGTGAGATTAGTATTTAATCATGGTTAGATTAAATAAATGATGATTATGTTAGTTTAATGATGATTAGGTGAGTTGACTTTTAGGACTTTGATATTTGATTTATTTAAATCAGAAAATGATGGAATATGATTTTGGATTTGATTTAAATGGATGTTTGATTTATTAAAAGGTTGATGATAATGTTTTATTTAATTTTGAATGAATGACCTTAGGAGATGGGAATTAATGAAATTACCTGATAAATGAATGAAGGTGAATCTGATCAATCGATGAATGGACCTAATACGAAATCTAGTTTAGTTAATGAATGAACCTAATCAAATGCAGAATGTTAATTTTGCATGTCTATATTTTGCCCCTCTTTGAAGCAATGTACTTGTTGCATTGGTTCAAACAATAACTTTCCGCGATCAAAATTCAAAAAAATTCTGATTTTTTGGATGCCCCAGCAAAAAGAAGTACACTGGTACATTGCCCCCTCGAGAGATTGAGCGAAAAGATTCGATTTGAGGGTCGATCTCGCGATAAAGAGGTTCAAAATGGATGGTTATGGACAACGATGCAAATGAGATGATTTTAAATGCTTAGAATAACAAATCTATATTATCCTAAACAACTTAAATGATTATATGATGTATGAGATGGATGAGATTGATGGTGTGGTATGCTATGATATGCAATGGATGATTTATGAGATGCTTAGACTAATAGATCTATATTATGATGATGATATGAATGCACGATGGATGCATGATGGATGAATTGGTGATGAATTGCTATTAGTATGGAAATGAGATGATGACAAGAGGATCCAACAAGCCAACATTATGAGAGATAATGATGAGAAATGATGATAAGAAATGATGATGATAGATGGATGATTTTTCTTTATCAAGGATTGGGATTTTCAAAGGGTCACTTACTTTATGTTTGATAACACGCCTAAGTACGATGCATCAAGATATGAAGGACTAGGATGGCGTTGTACTTAGTGTGATGGAATTTGACTCGACAAATAGATAGGAGTATTCCTGTTCACACCTGACATATGGAAACCTTTCTAGGATGCACCTTAGAAGTTTTAAACATCTCAGACCAAAACACAGAGAGGTATAACCAATTAGTGCAATAGTCAACAAGCCATCCAAAACATCCTCTATACATATCTAACAAAGAAAGTATTCGCCAAGTTATTTTACAAGAACGTCCAACAAGCACAGTAAACAAAAAAATAATGATCATTGCCCCATTCCTATCTCTCTAAATCCTTCGTTCGGATATCATCGAGAGGTCCTTGGACTGAGCGCAATAAGATAAGTCAAAAGAAAAATACCAAGTATGCAAACAAGTCAATGTTCTTCAATACCTTTAACCAAAAGGGAATGTGTTTTTAAGGATAAGAACCGAAACTTATTGCCAAAAGATAATACCCATTGTAGGAAGGATACATCCTAGGACATGTTAGTGGATGGCAGCACATCATTTCGTTTATCCAAAGTGTTCTTTCTGATAAATAATGCCCCTTGTAGGAGGGATTCATCCTAGGACATGATGTTATCAGATGATTGATATGGGACTGTTTGGATGATGGACTATCGACACAAAGACTTGACCAACTTGTTTACGTACTAACTTAGACTTGAGGCTTGACGCTTTTGAGATTTACTTTTAACCTGCTAGACTTGTTTCTAACTGTTTCACCAAAGGTTGAGGATGGCGATCAGTTTATTATAAATGGTGTTTATTATGGGTGCAAGCGAGATGAGGCGGATGGATTTTTTCAAATATTTGGATGTTTTTGGTATTTTTTGAGGTTTTACAAATGTTTTGATTTTGAAATTTCCAATGATTTTGGGATTTTCTGAGATTTTGACCAAGATACTAACCTAAAGACCTATCCTAGGGGCCTCGGGGGCTGATCGACAGATTAGCCTTTCCTACGTTATACACGCAGAGACCACGTAGTTCGACTGATGACTTGACCGATTTATAGATGATGATATACATGATGAGATGTCAGTTTATTATGACAGACTCCCATAGGACTGACCTAAATATCTTGGGGGATAATCAAAGATCAACCTTGCCTATGTTTAAGCTCAGAGACGACGTAGTTCGACAAGATGACCTTGTTTTTGAATTTTTGAATAACTTTTTGACCTATTTTTGGATTTTTTGATGTTTTGTTGTTTTTGGATTTTTTGATTTTCTTATGTTTTTGGATTTTTTGATTTTCTGATGTTTTTGGATTATCTAATTTTCTGATGTTTTTGGATTTTCTGATTTTGAGGACTTTATGACCATACACGAATCTGATCCGATGGGAACATGCCCTCAGCATGATGCAATAGACTACTCTGATAAAGGCAGGACAAACTAACCTGGAGAATGGGCCAAGTAGTACTAGGAGGGATCATGATATGAACACAGGACCAAGCTATGGTGCAGATGCGAGTGGATGAGTGATGAATGGAGATATGGATGAGATGGATGATGGAAGCGAAATGGAGGGATAATGATGAACAAGCCATAAAGGTCCTGGTGAATGGAAAGAGCTTATTTACACAAGGCACCTGTTTGCCAGGTTTTCACTAAGGTACCTTCCTAAAGTGCCACCAAAGTGGTTTTCACTAGAGGATGATTTTTTTCCCTTTACTATTTTTATCCTTTTTTTGATTTTTTTTTATTTTTCTATTTTTTTGATTTTTTTGTTGTCACCAAGACGCCTGCTTTGCTAGGTTTTCGCTGAAGTAAACCATTTTTTAGGATTCTTTTCAATTTTTTGGATTTTGGTTTTATACCGGAAGAATTAGGCATAAATTTTTGAGATGGGAGCTATTCATGGGCTCCTACAGAGGTTCCCCTTCAGGTGTTGATAGCTGATATGCCCCTGATTTATAGCTTGTTGTGACAATGAAAGGCCCTAACCAATTGGGTTCGAACTTGCCTTTGTTGCTGGGATTTGGGAGATTCTTCTAATTTTCTTTTAAGACCAGTTCTCTGACTTGGAAAGTCCTGCATGTGATCCTCTTGTTGTAGCTTTGTTTGAGTCTATTTTGATAGAATTGTAAGTGATTCAAAGCATCGATCCTTCTCTCATCCAGTAACTCCAGCTCGTTTAGTCTTGAAACCCGATATTCTTCATCAGTGATGAGATTTTGCAGTGATATTCTGAGGGATGGGAGCTCGATCTCAATGGGGAGTACGGCTTCTGATCCGTACACCAGGGAAAAGGGGGTGGTGCCAGTGGGTGTACAGATGCTTGTTCGATAAGCCCAGAGGGTGGGATTAAGCTGCAAATGCCAGTCATGACCTACGTCATTGACTATTTTCTTGAGGATTTTGAGGATGGTTTTGTTCGTAGCTTCTGCTTGGCCATTGCCTTGGGGATAGTATGGGGTGGAGAAGCGATGTTGGATTTTGAATTTCTCCCACAAGTCACAGGCATCCTGATTCTTGAATGGTGTCCCATTATCTGAGATAATGGCTTGTGGGACATTGTAACGACAGATGAGATAGTTCAGGATGAATTTTGAGATTTGTTTCCTAGTGATATACGTCATGGGTATGGCTTCCACCCACTTTGTGAAGTACTCAATTGCAGTTATAATGAATTTGTGGCCATTGGATGAGGTGGGTGAGATTTTCCCAATGAGATTGAGTCCCCACTGTGAAAAGGGCCATGGTGTGATAATCAAGTGAAGCTCTTGAGCTGGAGCATGGATGAGGTCCCCATGCTCCTGACATTGTAAACACCTTTTAGTGTGATCATGTGCTTCTCTCTCCATTGTGGGCCAATAGTACCCCAGCCTTAGTAGTTTCTTGGCTATGGTTATTCCACTCGAGTGTGAGCCACAGATACCGTTATGAACCTTGGTTAGAGCAGTTAATGCCTCCTCAGCATTTAGACAGTGCAGTAAAGTACCCTCTATGCTTCTACAGTATAAGGTATCACCTAGGATGACAAATCTGGATGCCTTTTTTATAAAGGTTCATTTTAGGCTCGATGGCAGGTCAGCAGGTATGACTCCTATGCGAAGATATGTGTAGATGTCATGATACCAAGGATCGCCAAGACCAACAATTTGACACACATATTCTGATTCCGGTACCTCGAATGTGGGAATGAGAAGTTGCTCGATCAGAAATTCGTATTTCGGCACGTTGTGAGGGATGTCTATTAGAGACCCAATTGTAGCCATGGAATTAGCAGCTCCGTTGTTGGTTCTTGGAATCTGCTCAAATGTTATGTCGATGAAGGATTCCTTTAGAGTCTCCACCAATTTCTTGTATGGGGTTAGCTTGTCATCCTTTGTTTGATATTCATTATTGACCTAATTTATGATCAACTGAGAGTCTCCATATAACTTGAGAGCTATGATATTCCATTGTACTGCTATCCTGAGACCTATAGTCAAAGCCTCATATTCCGTGATGTTGTTGGTGCAAGAACATGCCAATTTGTATGACTTCGGTATGCAATCCCCTTGTGGAGTGATGAAGAAGACACCAGCTCTTGAGCCATGCTGTGTGAATGAACCATCAAATTATAGTTTCCAGTGGTCCGCTACGTTGAGGTTAAAGATGGATTCGTCTAGAAATTCAGATATAAGAGGATTCTCTGCATAAATAGGTGGCTCTGCTAGTTGATCTGCAATAACTTGACCCTTTATGGCTTTTCTCTCAACATACTCGATGTCATATTCTGATAATATCATGACCCATTTTACCATTCTGCCAGTTAACATTGCCTTTGATAAGAGATATTTAAGGGGGTCAATTTTGGCAATAAGCTTGATCTTGTGTGCCAACATGTAGTGCCTGAATTTTTGGGATGCAAACACTACTACGAGGCATGCTTTCTCAATGAATGAGTAATTTAGCTCATGACCCACCATTGTCCTACTGATATAGTAGATGGCCCTCTCCATTCTATTTTCATCATGGTAAGCTAGGAGAACTCCAAGGGCTGCTGCTGTTGCTGATACATATAAGATCAATGGCTTCTTGGGGATGGGTGGCATTAATACTGGCAGTGTTAGTAGATATTCCTTTATTTTGTTGAATGGCTCTTCACATTTTGTATCCCATTTTTATGATACCCCTTTATGGAGTAGGTGGGAATATGGGTTCTGCTTGTCTGCCAATTGTGCTATGAGCCTTCTAATGGATTGGAGCCTACCTTGGAGGCCTCTCAGTTGCTTTAAGTTCCTTGGTGCTTCCATCTCAAGGATTGCTTTGACTTTTGCTGGATCCACTTTGATACCCCTCATAGACACTATGTATCCTAGTAATTTTCCTCATTGTATGCTAAAGACGCACTTCTTGGGATTTAGTTTGACTTTGTATTCCTCCAATCTGTCAAAGATAGCACTTAGGGTTTCTATATGATCTTGTCTTTTTCTTGACTTTGCTAGGATGTCGTCGACATAGTCTTCGACTGTTTTGTGAATCATATCATGGAGTATTAGTGTCATGTCCCTTTGATAGGTTGCTCCTACATTCTTTAGGCCGAATGCAATCATGTTCCAACAGTAGGTCCCCCACGGACAAGTAAAAGCTGTATTATGTTGGTCTTCTTTTGCTATCATAATCTGGTTGTATCCTAAAAATCCATCCATTAGTGATAGCATCTCATGCCTTACTGTCATGTCCACTATCATATCGATATTGGGAAGTGGAAAGTCATCTTTGGGACATGCTTTGTTCAACTCTCTAAAATCTGTACAGATTCTGATAGCTCCATCAGGTTTTGAAATAGGTACCAAGTTCGATACCCATTCTGGATAATCAATTGGTCAGATGAATCCAACATCTAATAGCTTTTTGAGCTCCATTTTGACTAACAAAGTGATTTGAGGATGCATTTTGCGAAGCTTCTATCTGACAGGTTTTGCATCTGGATATACTGCTAAGCGGTGGACCACAATCTTTGGATCAAGCCCTGGCATATTAGCATAACTCCATGCGAAGTTTATTTGTCTTTCCTTTAGGAATGATGCTAGGAGTTCTTGCTCTTCTGATAATAGTGATTCCACATAGAATGTGATATGCGGGGTCTCCTCTGTTCCTAGGTTGACTGGGTTGCATTTTTCAGCCAAGACTATTGACTTCTCTTGATGAATAGCTCTTAGGGGAAGATTGAATCCTTCATCCTTAGGCACCTCAGAGAGGTTTTCACCATTGGATACATCCTTTCTTTTTACTATTTTCTTGTCAGAGAGTGCCATGGTGTGGTTTTCACTCAAGGACTTGGATATGATTCTTAGTTTCTCACTTTTGCGACTGGAGGATTCAATTGTTTCCCCATAATAGGCATGTGTGTCCAACTCCATTATGAATCCTACCTTGTGATCTCCATTTGGAATGTTATCCCTCAACCCCATGAATTCTGAGAGCGCCTCATCATTTTTGAATGTATCGAGAACTGGTGGTCGTCGTTGGTCATAGTCAGTCAGTTGGGGGTAGACTAAGTGGATCTCATGATTTTGACTATCTGGTTCAAAGGATATGGTACTAATCATACACAGGGTGGTATCTTCGAATATCCTAGGTAGATTGGATAAGCTATCTTCATCATCGCTACTAATATAGGGCTCGATTATAAAATTATGTGTGTCCCTACCTGCATGACTATTGGTGAGTGTACTTGTACTAGTATTGGCTGAGGAGAAACATTAGTGGCTCTAACCAGAGGACTTCGGCCAAGTATGGTTATTCCCAGATTGGCACATCCAGGACCAAGATTTGTTATGGGTTGCGTCTTTGGCATGATAGGTATTATGAGCCCATTGTCATTTTGTCCCAATCTCTGGTTTCTGTCGTAACCCATCGCAAACATCATTTGTAGGCCCCTACTTCTTTCATCCATTGGTAATTCAGGTGTCGGTCCTTCATCTTGATACAACATGTTTGATGGATCTGCTTCAATTACCTCATGGCCAAGGTCTCCCCATCTTGTGAATTCAGGATAATTTTGAGGATAGGTTTGTGATGTGGGAGCTTGATTTTCTTGTGGGCGTCCTCGTGATCTTGGAGATTGTGGTAACTCTCCTATCACAAAAGTATTGTTAGGGAGCCTATAATCTCTTTACAACCATCTCCTAGATGATGAGCTTGATATCTGACATGGTGGGAATGGTGGGTGTCTTTGCTCTGTAAGGACGTGAGAGTGAAGTGATCAATGTATGATGGTGATGGGGCCCTCATCATTTTTGCGCTTGGGGAA
>VDFB02168118.1:88891262-88953544 GCA_007258455.2 Sequoia sempervirens
GAAAGACCGTAGGATGCAAAGCTTCTGAAGCTGAATGCTGAAGATTTGAGAAGGCCGCAGCCCTAAGAGGAGTTAAGCCAGTCACTGTTATAGCAGATAAAGGGAGATAGATGTTTGAGAGGTGAAGACCCGATAGAGGAGATCACAGAGCTTGCTGAAGATGGCAAAAAGTTGTATTGCTGTTTCTAAGGCATCGTAGGCACAGTCCAAATAAAAACAGACGGTCATAGCTAGTTGCTAGTAGATTTTTTTTTTGCAGAACAAAGATCGCTATCCAGAACTTGTTGCAATTTGAAACAGAGGTAAAATCTAGAGTTTACATTTGCAATCATGGCATCAGGTACTTGGAAACCTCAAATTCCAATATTTTCTGGGAAAAGTTATGATACTTGGTCATATAGGATGAAATTAGTACTTGGTTCAAATGAGTTATCAGATATAGTTGAAAAAGGTTACACAGAACCACAAGATGAATCTACATTGAAAGGAATAGGCTTAATGAAAATAGAAAAAAAAATATAAAGGCTTTGCAGATAATTGGACAAGGGCTGGATGATTCACTTGTTGGAAGGATTAAGCCTGCAGTTACAACCAAGAAAGCATGGAACATTTTAGAAACAACATATCAAGGTACCAGCAAGGTAAAAGTTGCAAAATTACAAGCACTTAGAAAATAATTTGAAAATTTGGAGATGAAAGATTCTGATTCAGTAGATCGATTTTCAATTCGTATTATGGATATGGTTAATCAAATAAGGATGAATGGTGATGACATATCAGATCAAAAGGTTGTAGAAAATATTTTAAGAAGTTTGCCTACTAAATTTGATACTATTGTTGTGCCAATTGAGAAAACTAAGGATTTGTCAACATATTCAATAGATGAGTTGTTTGGTACTTTGAAAAATTATGAGTTGAGATTGAACAAGAATAATAATAACTCATTGGAGAGTGCATTCAAAGCACAAATGACATTTGGCAGAGGTAGAGGAAGAGGAAATCTAGGATTTAGAAGAAGAGGAAGAGGAAGAAACAATTTTCAAAAAGAAGAAAGGAAGAGTCCAGATCCAGGAGGAAGGAGAAATCAAAGTTTCAATTCAAGGGGATGCAGTAACAATCAAACATCACAAAGGTATGACAAATCAAATTTTCAATGTTACTATTGCAAGAAGTATGGTCATATTGCAAATGAATGTCGAAAGAAGCAAGCTGATATGGGAAAGAAAACTGCAGATTTTTCTGAGAGTAGTTCTGAGACATTGTGCATTAGTTGTCATGTAGCTCAAGAAAGTTCAAATAACATTTGGTTTCTAGATAGTAGTTGTAGTAATCATATGACAAGAAATAAAGACTTGTTTGAAATTTTGGATACTTCAGTGAAATCAAAAATTAAATTGGGCAATGATAACATAGTTGAAGTCATGGGTAAAGGTGCAATTCATGTGATAACAAAGCTTGGTAAGAAGTCCATTCCTGATGTTTATTTTGTACCAGGTTTGAAGCATAATCTTATAAGTGTGGGACAACTTAGTCAAAAGGGTTATAGAGTCTTTTTTGAAAACAATATGTGCACTATACTTGATATTCCTCCTAGTAATAAGGTGATTGCAAAGGTTGAAATGACAAATAACAAAATGTTCCCACTTCAGATGAAAAATGAAATGATGGAGGAGATTGAGGCAAGTTTCAAGGCATAAAATCATGATCAAGCATGGGTTTGGCACTTGAGGTATGGCCATCTAAACTTCAAAGGATTGTGTTTATTGAAAAGAAAGGAAATGGTAAGAGGTTTACCCCCTATTGAAACACCATTAAGTTCATGTGAAAATTGTATTTTGGCTAAGCATCATAGAGCAAGTTTTCCAAAGGGAATGTCATATAGAGCATGGGATTTCCTAGGTTTGATTCTAGATCTAGAAGATTTTAGATGCTAGAGCATTAGTGAAAGAGACTTAGAATGTGTGAGAGTGCTTTTGAAATCTGCAAACACTACAAACAAGGGTTAGTACCTACAAATCCTTCAAGAACACTCCTACGAAATACCTTGCAACATGCTTAAAAAATACAACAAAGGATGAAAGAAAGCTACAAGCATTATGAAAGCAACCACAAGTTACCTATTCCATAGTGGATTGGTGTCACATGTGCTAGTGACCCTTTCCCAATCCTTGATCAAAGCTCAAGATGATGCAAATGCAATGGAGATGATGGGCAAGATGAGTTCTCAAATCAAGAGAGTAACCTTGCATAAAAGTTGTGGATGGATGAATGAGGAATAAGGCCTTCTTTTATAGATTTTCTTGATGAGAGATTGGCCAAGAGGGTGAATTTGGGACTAAAGATCCACCAATGAGAATAGGCCACATGTCAAGTGATGATAGGCCAATGGATGTGCAAAATTTGGGAAGAGTGCCCATGAGAGGGAGAATTTGAATTCAAATTTTGCAATAAATTTTGAGAGGGGGACAAGAAAGATAGCAATAAATGCAATGTTGGAGGGACAAATCAACTTGTCATGTTGAGGGAAAGTGAGGGTTTTTAATAAATCAATGAAATTGATTTATTTGTGCAAGTGGAGATATCTAGAGAATGCAAGTGGGTGAGATTAGTATTTAATCATGGTTAGATTAAATAAATGATGATTAGAAGTGAGTTGACTTTAGGAATTTGATATTTGATTTATTTAAATCGAAATGATGGAATATGATTTTGGATTTGATTTAAACACGTTTGATTTATTAAAAGGTTGATGATAATGTTTTATTTAATTTTGAATGAATGACCTTAGAGATGGGAATTAACGAAATTTCACCTCGATAAATGAAATGAAGGTAACTGATCAACGGATGAATGGACCTTAATGCTAAATCTAGTTTGAAGCTAATGAATGAACCTAATCAAATGCGTAATGTTAATTTTGTACGTCTATATTTTGGCCCCTCAAAGCAATGTACCACGTACTGGTTCAAAGAATAACTCACATCAAAAATTCAAAAAATTCTTGATTTTTCTGAAGGCCCCCAAAGAAAGAAGTACAATCGGGTACATTGCCCCGAAAGATTGGAGCTAAAAGATTCGATTTGAGGGTCGATCTCGCGATAAAGAGGTTCAAAATGGATGGTTATGGACAACGATGCAAATGAGATGATTTTAAGATGCTTAGAATAACAAATCTATATTATCCTAAACAACTTAAATGATTATATGATGTATGAGATGGATGAGATTGATGGTGTGGTATGCTATGATATGCAATGGATGATTTATGAGATGCTTAGACTAATAGATCTATATTATGATGATGATATGAATGCACGATGGATGCATGATGGATGAATTGGTGATGAATTGCTATTAGTATGGAAATGAGATGATGACAAGAGGATCCAACAAGCCAACATTACGAGAGATAATGATGAGAAATGATGATAAGAAATGATGATGATAGATGGATGTTTTTGCTTTATCAAGGATTGGGATTTTCAAAGGGTCACTTACTTTATGTTTGATAACACGCCTAAGTACGATGCATCAAGATATGAAGGACTAGGATGGCGTTGTACTTAGTGTGATGGACTTTGACTCGACAAATAGATAGCAGTATTCCTGTTCACACCTGACATACAGAAACCTTTCTAGGATGCACCTTAGAAGTTTTAAACATCTCAGACCAAAACACAGAGAGGTATAACCAATTAGTGCAATAGTCAACAAGCCATCCAAAACATCCTCTATACATATCTAACAAAGAAAGTATTCGCCAAGTTATTTTACAAGAACGTCCAACAAGCACAGTAAACAAAAAAATAATGATCATTGCCCCATTCCTATCTCTCTAAATCCTTCGTTCGGATATCATCGAGAGGTCCTTGGACTGAGCGCAATAAGATAAGTCAAAAGAAAAATACCAAGTATGCAAACAAGTCAATGTTCTTCAATACCTTTAACCAAAAGGGAATGTGTTTTTAAGGATAAGAACCGAAACTTATTGCCAAAAGATAATACCCATTGTAGGAAGGATACATCCTAGGACATGTTAGTGGATGGCAGCACATCATTTCGTTTATCCAAAGTGTTCTTTCTGATAAATAATGCCCCTTGTAGGAGGGATTCATCCTAGGACATGATGTTATCAGATGATTGATATGGGACTGTTTGGATGATGGACTATCGACACAAAGACTTGACCAACTTGTTTACGTACTAACTTAGACTTGAGGCTTGACGCTTTTGAGATTTACTTTTAACCTGCTAGACTTGTTTCTAACTGTTTCACCAAAGGTTGAGGATGGCGATCAGTTTATTATAAATGGTGTTTATTATGGGTGCAAGCGAGATGAGGCGGATGGATTTTTTCAAATATTTGGATGTTTTTGGTATTTTTTGAGGTTTTACAAATGTTTTGATTTTGAAATTTCCAATGATTTTGGGATTTTCTGAGATTTTGACCAAGATACTAACCTAAAGACCTATCCTAGGGGCCTCGGGGGCTGATCGACAGATTAGCCTTTCCTACGTTATACACGCAGAGACCACGTAGTTCGACTGATGACTTGACCGATTTATAGATGATGATATACATGATGAGATGTCAGTTTATTATGACAGACTCCCATAGGACTGACCTAAATATCTTGGGGGATAATCAAAGATCAACCTTGCCTATGTTTAAGCTCAGAGACGACGTAGTTCGACAAGATGACCTTGTTTTTGAATTTTTGAATAACTTTTTGACCTATTTTTGGATTTTTTGATGTTTTGTTGTTTTTGGATTTTTTGATTTTCTTATGTTTTTGGATTTTTTGATTTTCTGATGTTTTTGGATTATCTAATTTTCTGATGTTTTTGGATTTTCTGATTTTGAGGACTTTATGACCATACACGAATCTGATCCGATGGGAACATGCCCTCAGCATGATGCAATAGACTACTCTGATAAAGGCAGGACAAACTAACCTGGAGAATGGGCCAAGTAGTACTAGGAGGGATCATGATATGAACACAGGACCAAGCTATGGTGCAGATGCGAGTGGATGAGTGATGAATGGAGATATGGATGAGATGGATGATGGAAGCGAAATGGAGGGATAATGATGAACAAGCCATAAAGGTCCTGGTGAATGGAAAGAGCTTATTTACACAAGGCACCTGTTTGCCAGGTTTTCACTAAGGTACCTTCTAAAGTGCCACCAAAGTGGTTTTCACTAGAGGGATTTTTTTTCCCTTTACCATTTTTATCCTTTTTTTGATTTTTATTTTTCTATTTTTTTTGATTTTTTGTTGTCACCAAGACTGCTTGTTGTGGTTTTCGCTGAAGTAACCATTTTTTCAGGACTTTTTCTAATTTTTTGGATTTTTGGTTTTATACCTGGAAGAATTAGGCATAAATTTTTGAGATGGGAGCTATTCATGGGCTCCTACAGAGGTTCCCCTTCAGGTGTTGATAGTGATATGCCCCTGATTTATAGCTTGTTGTGACAATGAAAGGCCCTAACCAATTGGGTTCGAACTTGCCTTTGTTGCTGGGATTTGGGAGATTCTTCTAATTTTCTTTTAAGACCAGTTCTGACTTGGAAAGTCCTGCATGTGATCCTCTTGTTGTAGCTTTGTTTGAGTCTATTTTGATAGAATTGTAAGTGATTCAAAGCATCGATCCTTCTCTCATCCAGTAACCTAGCTCGTTTAGTCTTGAAACCCGATATTCTTCATCAGTGATGAGATTTTGCAGTGATATTCTGAGGGATGGGAGCTCGATCTCAATGGGGAGTACGGCTTCTGATCCGTACACCAGGGAAAAGGGGGTGGTGCCAGTGGGTGTACAGATGCTTGTTCGATAAGCCCAGAGGGTGGGATTAAGCTGCAAATGCCAGTCATGACCTACGTCATTGACTATTTTCTTGAGGATTTTGAGGATGGTTTTGTTCGTAGCTTCTGCTTGGCCATTGCCTTGGGGATAGTATGGGGTGGAGAAGCGATGTTGGATTTTGAATTTCTCCCACAAGTCACAGGCATCCTGATTCTTGAATGGTGTCCCATTATCTGAGATAATGGCTTGTGGGACATTGTAACGACAGATGAGATAGTTCAGGATGAATTTTGAGATTTGTTTCCTAGTGATATACGTCATGGGTATGGCTTCCACCCACTTTGTGAAGTACTCAATTGTAGTTATAATGAATTTGTGGCCATTGGATGAGGTGGGTGAGATTTTCCCAATGAGATTGAGTCCCCACTGTGAAAAGGGCCATGGTGTGATAATCAAGTGAAGCTCTTGAGCTAGAGCATGGATGAGGTCCCCATGCTGCTAATTGTAAACACCTTTTAGTGTGATCATGTGCTTCTCTCCATTGTGGGCCAATAGTACCCCAGCCTTAGTAGTTTCTTGGCTATGGTTATTCCACTCGAGTGTGAGCCACAGATACCGTTATGAACCTCGGTTAGAGTGGTTAATGCCTCCTCAGCATTTAGACAGTGCAGTAAAGTACCCTCTATGCTTCTACAGTATAAGGTATCACCTAGGATGACAAATCTGGATGCCTTTTTTATAAAGGTTCATTTTAGGCTCGATGGTAGGTCAGCAGGTATGACTCCTATGCGAAGATATGTGTAGATGTCATGATACCAAGGATCGCGAAGACCAACAATTTGACACACATATTCTGACTGGTACCTCGAATGTGGGAATGAGAAGTTGCTCGATCAGAAATTCGTATTTCGGCACGTTGTGAGGGATGTCTATTAGAGACCCAATTGTAGCCATGGAATTAGCAGCTCTGTTGTTGGTTCTTGGAATCTGCTCAAATGTTATGTCGATGAAGGATTCCTTTAGAGTCTCCACCAATTTCTTGTATGGGGTTAGCTTGTCATCCTTTGTTTGATATTCATTATTGACCTAATTTATGATCAACTGAGAGTCTCCATATAACTTGAGAGCTATGATATTCCATTGTACTGCTATCCTGAGACCTATAGTCAAAGCCTCATATTCCGTGATGTTGTTGGTGCAAGAACATGCCAATTTTTATGACTTCGGTATGCAATCCCCTTGTGGAGTGATGAAAAAGACACCAGCTCTTGAGCCATGCTGTGTGAATGAACCATCAAATTATAGTTTCCAGTGGTCCGCTACGTTGAGGTTAAAGATGGATTCATCTAGAAATTTACATATAAGAGGATTCTCTGCATAAATAGGTGCCTCTGCTAGTTGATCTGCAATAACTTGACCCTTGATGGCTTTTCTCTCAACATACTCGATGTCATATTCTGATAATATCATGACCCATTTTGCCATTCGGCTAGTTAACATTGCCTTTGATAAGAGATATTTAAGGGGGTCAATTTTGGCAATAAGCTTGATCTTGTGTGCCAACATGTAGTGCCTGAATTTTTGGGATGCAAACACTACTACAAGGCATGCTTTCTCAATGAATGAGTAATTTAGCTCATGACCCACCATTGTCCTACTGATATAGTAGATGGCCCTCTCCATTCTATTTTCATCATGCTAAGCTAGGAGAACTCCAAGGGCTGCTGCTGTTGCTGATACATATAAGATCAATGGCTTCTTGGGGATGGGTGGCATTAATACTGGCGGTGTCAGTAGATATTCCTTTATTTTGTTGAATGGCTCTTCACATTTTGTATCCCATTTTTATGATACCCCTTTATGGAGTAGGTGGGAATATGGGTTCTGCTTGTCTGCCAATTGTGCTATGAGCCTTCTAATGGATTGGAGCCTACCTTGGAGGCCTCTCAGTTGCTTTAAGTTCCTTGGTGCTTCCATCTCAAGGATTGCTTTGACTTTTGCTGGATCCACTTCGATACCCCTCATAGACACTATGTATCCTAGTAATTTTCCTAATTGTATGCTGAAGATGCACTTCTTGGGATTTAGTTTGACTTTGTATTCCTCCAATCTGTCAAAGATAGCACTTAGGGTTTCTATATGATCTTGTCTTTTTCTTGACTTTGCTAGGATGTCGTCGACATAGTCTTCAACTGTTTTGTGAATCATATCATGGAGTATTAGTGTCATGGCCCTTTGATAGGTTGCTCCTACGTTCTTTAGGCCGAATGCAATCATGTTCCAACAGTAGGTCCCCCACGGACAAGTAAAAGTTGTATTATGTTGGTCTTCTTTTGCTATCATAATCTGGTTGTATCCTAAAAATCTGTCCATTAGTGATAGCATCTCATGCCTTGCTGTCATGTCCACTATCATATCGATATTGGGAAGTGGAAAGTCATCTTTGGGACATGCTTTGTTCAAATCTCTAAAATCTGTACAGATTCTGATAGCTCCATCAGGTTTTGAAATAGGTACCAAGTTCGATACCCATTCTAGATAATCAATTGGTCGGATGAATCCAACATCTAATAGCTTTTTGAGCTCCATTTTGACTAACAAAGCGATTTGAGGATGCATTTTGCGAAGCTTCTATCTGACAGGTTTTGCATCTGGATATACTGCTAAGTGGTGGACCACAATCTTTGGATCAAGCCCTGGCATATCAGCATAACTCCATGCAAAGTTTATTTGTCTTTCCTTTAGGAATGATGCTAGGAGTTCTTGCTCTTCTGATAATAGTGATTCCACATAGAATGTGATATGCAGGGTCTCCTTTGTTCCTAGGTTGACTGGGTTGCATTTTTCGGCCAAGACTATTGACTTCTCTTGATGAATAGCTCTTAGGGGAAGATTGAATCCTTCATCCTTAGGCACCTCAGAGAGGTTTTCACCATTGGATACATCCTTTCTTTTTACTATTTTCTTGTCAGAGAGTGCCATGGTGTGGTTTTCACTCAAGGACTTGGATATGATTCTTAGTTTCTCACTTTTGCGACTGGAGGATTCAATCATTTCCCCATAATTGGCATGTGTGTCCAACTCCATTATGAATCCTACCTTGTGATCTCCATCTGGAATGTTATCCCTCAACCCCATGAATTCTGAGAGCGCCTCATCATTTTTGAATGTATCGAGAACTGGTGGTCGTCGTTGGTCATAGTCAATCAGTTGGGGGTAGACTAAGTGGATCTCATGATTTTGACTATCTGGTTCAAAGGATATGGTACTAATCATACACAGGGTGGTATCTTTGAATAGCCTAGGTAGATTGGATAAGGTATCTTCATCATCGCTACTAATATAGGGCTCGATTATAAAATTATGTGTGTCCCTACCTGCACGACTATTGGTGAGTGTACTTGTACTAGTATTGGTTGAGGAGAAACATTAGTGGCTCTAACCAGAGGACTTCGGCCAAGTATGGTTATTCCCGGATTGGCACATCCAAGACCAAGATTTGTTATGGGTTGCGTCTTTGGCATGATAGGTATTATGATCCCATTGTCATTTTGTCCCAATCTCTGGTTTCTGTCGTAACCCATCGCAAACATCATTTGTAGGCCCCTACTTCTTTCATCCATTGTTAATTCAGGTGTCGGTCCTTCATCTTGATACAACATGTTTGATGGATCTGCTTCAATTACCTCATGGCCAAGGTCTCCCCATCTTGTGAATTCAGGATAATTTTGAGGATAGGTTTGTGATGTGGGAGCTTGATTTTCTTGTGGGCGTCCTCGTGATCTTGGAGATTGTGGTAACTCTCCTATCACAAAAGCATTGTTAGGGAGCCTATAACTTCCAACAACCATCCTCCTAGATGATGAGCTTGATATCCGATATGGTGGGAATGGTGGGTGTCTCTGTCGCAGAAGTGGACGTGAGAGTGGCGGGATCAATGTATGATGTGGATGGGCCCTCATCATTTTTTGGCAGTTGGGGGAATTTGTAATATTTGGCTTCAAGGTTCTTGCAGTATGAAAACGGCTTGGGATCTCCATGGATGGTAACCTCTTGTCCATTATGTGTGAATTTCACACATTGGTGGAAGGTTGATGCTACGACTTTCATCGCATGAATCCATGGGCATCCTGGCAGGAGGATATTGTATGGAAATTCGAGGTCCAAGACCTAACATGTGGTTTCCATGAGTGTTGGCCCTACTTGGATAGGGAGCTTAATTTTTCCCTGAGACAATCTTTCTTGGTCATCATTTGCTCTTATTGTGATGCCCTTTCCTTTGTCGATGGAATCTTCTGATATTTTCAACTGCTTGATGAGGCTAAGAGAACAGATGTTCAAACCTGCACCTCCATCCACCAAGACCCTTTTGATTTTTCTCTTGTTCACAATGACCAAGTGAACTGCGTGATTGTGAGATGGTTGGGTGGGAAAATCTTGGTCAGAAAATGTAAGGAGATTAGGTGTTATGATGTTTCTGACCATAGCTTGGAATTGTTCCGCATCAAGGTCTGCGGGGACAATGGATGAGGCTAATGCTTCCTCAAGGATCTTTTTATGCGCTGATGAGATTTTTAACAACTCCATGATGGAGATGTGTGCTGGTGTTCTTTTGAGTTGGTCTACAACATTGTAGCTATACGGAATGGCTCTTGATGTAGGGACTCTATTGGGTTGGGATGATCCTATGATGGTGACTTTTCTGCCTCTTGTGGTGACTCCACAGTCTTCAGCATGTGCGCCCTTGATGGTGATGACCATGTAGTCTTCATTTAGGGAGGCAACGATTGTTTCATATACATGATTTACACTGCCTTTTCCTTTATCCTTGTTATTCCCTTTGTTGCCATGATTCGGCATCAGATTCGTGTAGATTTTAAGATCCTGATTCTTGGTAGGTGTTTCCACATTTATAATTCTTTTGTCGATGAGATCTTGGATGATGTTCTTGAGTCTCATACAATTGTTTGTGGTGTGGCCTTTGATTTTTGGAACTCACATAGTTGATTTTTGTTGTACCAAGGAGGTTTTACATCAGGTTCTTGATAATTCTCAAATGTAGGAGCTTGGATGAGTTTTTCGTCGATTAATTTTTTCATGATGTCCTCAAGTCGTTCCCCCAAAGTAGTGTATTTTTGTTTGGGGTATGTTTTGCATTGAGGTGGTTCTCTTTGGTCATTGAGGTTATTGATGGTGGGATGATTTGGTTGGTATGTTGTGTGATGAGTGTTTTGGTGTTGTGGTTGGATTTGCGGTGTGGGTGTATTTTGGTGTGGACCACTAATGACCACCTTGGCATCAACGACACCATCATTAGTGATGTTTTTGTTTCTTGCCCATGTATGAGGTTTATCATTGTAATTTGATGGTGGGTTGTTTTGTTGTTCATGATATGGCATTGATTCGGCGGGTTGGGTTGCAAGGGCTCTTTCGATGCTAAGCACCTTGGAGATTAGTTGATCATAGGTGGTGATTCCCTGAACCTTGAGGTGGAATGACAAGCAGCTTTCAAGGTTAGTGATGATTGTGTAGACTTGTTGTTCCTCTAGCATGGTCCACTTGCTCCGATTGGCCTTGGATCGCCATCATTGAAGAAATGAAGCAAAAGATTCATTTTTTCCTTGTTTTAGAGCATATAGTTCTTCAAGACTGACATCCATTCCAATGTTACATGCATAGTTTCTAATGAATTCATCTCTAATTTCTTGGAATGTTCTGATGCCTGCGGGTAAGCGAGAGAACTACTCTATAGCGGGGCCTGCCAAGCTTCTAGGAAATAGTCGCATCAGATAAGTATCGTCGTATGCAACCTCCATGCAATGAACTTGGAATTCCCTGATGTGATCTTCAGGGTTTCCCATCCCTCGATATTTGTCAAATTTTTGGGATCTCAAATCCCTTAGGGAATGGTTTCATTTATAAGCTCCTATCAAATGGATAGGGACACAAGTTGCTTGATGTTTTGGTTGTTCACCCCAACTGAAGGTCGAGCACTTGTTGTGATAACAACATGAGTTGTGTCGTTACATCTCCTTGTGGATTAGGGGGTGGGATGAATGTGTTTTGAGGTGTTGCAATCATGGTTTGGATGGATGGATTGGTTGGTGCGTTGTTCAATGGTATCGATATGTTGTGGCGGGCGAAGTAGGCTTCTACTTGCTTTTGGATGAACAATGCTTGTTGTTGCTCTTGTTTTTGTTGTGCTAGGATTTGTGCTTGTTTTTGCGCTTGTTGTTGTTCCAACAATGCTTGTTGTTGTGCTTGCTGCTACGCTTGTTATTGTTCTAACAACGCTTGTTGTTCTACTTTGTTCCCACAACGCTTGTTGTTGGGCTGCCAATTCTGCTGCTTCTTGTTGCTCTTGCTATTGCTTTAGTGCTTGCTGATATGCTTGCATTTGCACTGCTTGTACAAGAAGTTGTGCTTGAGCTTGCGCTTGCACTACTTTTTGCTATAATAAAAGTCGTGCTTGAGTGACCCTTTGTGCTTGCAATGCTTGTGTGGCTTGGGCGGCTTGTTGTTGTTGCTGTTGCAATAAAGCTTGGGATTTTTGTGCTTGTTGCGCTTGTAATGCGGCTTGTACAGCTTTGGTAGCTTGTGTAACTTGAGCAGCTTGTTGCATGGCTTTTTGTTTCTACACTTGTTGGTATCCTCTTTGAAAAGCGGCTTGTAATTGTGCATCGAATTGGTTTGATGTGGTGAATGTTGGTGGTGGTGGGTTTGGTATGGTGGTAGATGATGATGTTGTGTTGATTATTTGGTTGGTGGATGGTGTTGTCATGTTGATTACGTGATTGGTGGATGGTGTTGTTGATGTGATTGGTCCTTGAGAGACCATGCTTTGCAATGTTGTGGGGGTGTTTGATGATGTTGCCATTGCTTGTGTGTTTGTCATTTGTTGTTGTGATGTCAGCAATAAGTTTTGAGCATTTGGAAAAATGTTTTGATTGATGGTTGGGATGTTGTTTTGATTGATACTTGGTAGAGGGGGAAGCCCTAAACCAAGGAGTGGTGTAGATGACAATGGTGATAGTGGGAGAGGTGGAAATGTAAGGGGGGTGAATCCTTGCGAGAGTGTTGTGGTGTTGAAAATGCCCCCTGGTCCTGAACATGTCTCCCTCCTCTTGTGAATTTGTGAGGAGGGGGATTTGAGGTGCTCCGTGAAAAGATGTTGATGATGGGTCATAATGTAAAGTGAGAGGAACATTTTTTTGTAATGGATTATGGGGGATGTTTTGTTCCAATGTGGTGTTTACGTCCAAGTTTTGATTATTAACAAGGGGATGTGATTGAAGAGCATTGAGAAATGTGTTTCCCTTGTTAACGTTGGGTTGAGTTGGAGCAAATGATGTTTTGATTTGTGGGATATTTTCTATGACGTTTTGAGATGGGGGTGTAGATGAAATGGGGATGGTGGATGAGATTGGTGGAAAAGATGTCTCTACTATAGTGCTCACATCAAAATCCGAAGGCAACTTGGCCCCTTATTTTTCTAGTTCAAGCATGTACAATGAAGGATTAAGTCTCATCATGATGTTGATGATTCTATGGTTGTCCAGATTTTGGAGCATTTCAGCTATTTGTTCGTGAGACATTCCAAAGGTAAGATCCTCCCCTTGGGTTTCCTCTTGTGGGTTTTGTGATGATGTTAGAAGGCTAATTGTGAGATTTCCATCCCCAATGGGACTCATTTTAGGAGTGGTTTGGCTAAGATCACTTGAAGCGAGTGTTTCTTTGTTGGCTTGCATACTCTTCTTGTATTGAGATCTAGTTAGAACCATAAAACGGGGATCAATCTTCGAGAATATGGGAGATGAATCTCTTGACTCTTTGGATTAATCTCTATTTTATGTCCCAAAGTGAAAGTTTTTAGGATGCTTTTTTGGGGATCAAAGGTGATGATATGATGATGAATGATATGAATGTTTTGGCTTTTGGTAAATCTTGAATGAGGCACTAGGCTTTAGGACTTGAATTTGATTGGATTTCATATTTGGGATTTTGTCCTTGACTTTGATTGTGATTTTTTTTTGGATTTTGAACAAAAGGACCCTAAGATGTTTGATAATGATCTAAGGGATATTTTTGTTCAAAGGATGATGATTTGGATATGTGTGAGGAGAAGGATGCATCTACCCACACCTATCCAAATAAGATGATAGTTTCACTAAGTATATGAAGAAGGATTCATCCACATACACTAAGTTAGACAAGATGATTTTGATAACTTTGACTAAGTATATGCAAAAGGATGCATCTACACATGCCTAGCCAAAGGTGTTTTGATAAATGTTTTCAAGGACTTGGTCACAATGTTTTTTGGATGATTTTGATTTTTTTGCCACAAAGCCTAGTATCAAAGATGATTTCAAGATTTTTCAAAAGATGATTTGTGAGATGGATTTGATGTTTTGAAAGATGGATGAAAGAGGCTTGATTTTTTTAGATCCTTAGGTGAACCTAAAATTACACTTTGTGTTTTCCTAGACCTAGGTATTGAAGAGCATGCATATGCTTCCTAAAGACCTTTGTAACCAAGAAATGATTTCATTTGAACATTCATTTTTGGATTTCCAATGATTTTTGCTTTGGGATTTGTGAGTCTCCAATCACACATGAAAATTCATTTTGCTTATCTTTGCTTAATGGCTTTATTTTACAAAAAACACTTTCTTTGATTATGTTTCCAAACTAAGATGTCCAATGTCTTAATTTCTTCAAACTCCACAAGATATGTTATGTGGAAATTTAATGAACTTAAGGCAAGGGTTTCCTATTGTTTACTTAAGAAGACAAATTGAGATATAATCCAATGTTTAGAAACCTCTAAGGATGTGAATCCCAAGGGAAAGCAATAACATATGGATTGCATCAATGGCATTTGTCTCCAAAAGGGTTTGAAATTTGAATGATATTGTTAAGTGTTTGTTTGCAAATGTTTTCGAATATAACACTGTGTTTTCAAACCAAAAACAAGCACAAACCCTATGGATGTGTAAGACAATATTTGTTGAATCCCCACTTAGAAAAGTCCAACTACACTTTAGCAAATGTTTAGATGCTTGACCCCACTAGCTCCCCTCCACGACACTCACTTATACGGGGCAGCCAAGCATCAACACCCATGAAAATCCCATGGCATGTTTTCCATTTCTACTAAAGACCGTAAAAGTGTGGGGCAGCTTCAGAATGACCATTCTTGCACCAAAAAATAGATTAAGTATTTTGAAAAATTCTAGCACATGGGTTCTAGTAAGGACTTTCCATTCTTAGGAGTTGACCCAAGGTGGCAAGAGTCCCCTTTCAGATCCATCTTGTCAGAGTCAACCACGTGATATTGGCGTTTCTTCCAATATCCACATTTATATCGTGGCTGGAAATACTCTTGTCTTTAGAGTGTTACTGGTTGAGTCATTCCCTTGGGTGAGTACTTTTTCCCCAAGGCAGGCCCTCTAGGATAAACAAAAGCAAGCAAAGACACAATCTGTAACTCGATCAATCTTTGACAACACAAAGAAATAGAATATATGAAAAAATTCCCCTACTCACACTCGCACAAGATATTGTTCAATTTTACGCCCAAATCGAAGTGTGGACGTGATCACTTTATCTTATGCCAAAATCATCAAAAAGGCCTTTTGCTTCTCAAGATCGCTTGGAAGCGCGAGAGAAGCGCATACGTCCTTTTCAATGACTTTAGTTTAAGTAAGTAACCACAAATCAAGGCAAACACACATTCTTTTTATCCTTCCAAAGCAATTGTTTGATTCGTTTTAAGCACCAATTGAAATATGGAGATTGCTTGTCCAATTTTTAACCCAAAACGAAATCTAGTAAGTGTCTATGCTTGAATTCTAACCTTTTGTGAATGGAAATAATCAAATTGTTCTTTTTAGACCCAAATGAAAATTAGTGTACTAAAATGAAAAGATAAACAACTTCATGAAGTAGTGTTGAACAAACACTTAAAGCATTTAAAAACACTTTGATTTTTCAAAATATTCTCCTCATTTCATTTTCCTTTGCTAGCCTTCTCCGTGCTTTCCTTCATTTGTACCTTTGTTTTCCTTCATTTGCTTTTGTACCTTGTGCCCCCTTCGTTTTCACATTGTACCTTTGTTGATTTTCAGCTTTGTACCTTTGTTGTTTGTTGTACCTTGTGCCTATGAAAAGAAAAGAAATTACATGACAACCAAGTTTTTAACTAAGTTTGTTTTTAAGCATTAACTTGAATGATTTTAAAATAAAATACATTTAAGAGATGAATTTTCTTTCTAATTTAATCCCAAAATGCACTCATAAGCATGTGTGAAAAATACAACCATCTAGTCAGCCATAAACTTAAAGTCAACAAGGATTTCCATACACCCCAAGAATCATTGTGTTTACTAAAGAGCTTTGAATAATGGATGAAGTGAATGAAAATCCACTTTATTGTATTTGAGGGTGACTAAGCAGAATATCTTAGGAGTTGGTTTTGAAATGGTTTATCCTAAATAAGAGACTCATGCCAATTGTGAAGTCAAAAAGCACAAATCTCTTGAGAATATAACTGTCAAGTGCTTTAAAAGCCTAAATAAATGGATATCTAGGCAGGTGGAGTTGGACTTTAAGGAAACTAGGCAACTTACAAATTTGATCTCCTTATCAAAGAAAATGGCTCCAGCCTAACTGACCATCTTACTATTAATGATCCATGAAAGCATGTGTTGAAAGGGTGAATGAAAGTTAAAATACCATGCAAGAGAAGTTGTGATTCACGTACAACTCAGCTATGTTAATGTGTCCTGAGAATAAAGAATAGAAAAAAACAAACAACAAACACACTGCTTTAGATCGAAAGGTGGCTATTAGTTATGTAGGTCCCTCCACCTATGCTTGGGATAGCATCTTTCATCATTCTTTACCATGAAAATCTAACTTTACAGCCTCAAAAGAGAAAATCACGCGCCTTTTAACTAGTCTGAGGGCATACCTATCAGGGTTGCGTAGTCAATCTTGATTCATTAAATCCAAAACTTTAAATAGATGTCAGAGGTAGGTGTGAATCTAAATTCTTAACTTTTGTTAGCATCAACCCTATCTTATAAAGGAAAACATATCTCCTTTGACAGATGAATTTATTGAAAGACAGTACAGGAAATCTCAAGTAAATGATGTTGATAGGTGAGTAAAGATTAAAAAGCTTTCGATCAAATGTGGTTAGCAAGTGAACATGGACAGAGAAAAAAAAGTGTTTGAAAAAACCTATGCCTAAATGCAATAATTGTAGAAGCTTCGGCCAACGTCTTCTCCTCCTGTGCAAAAGAATACCCTTTTTATTTTTGAAATAATGTAAACTTTCAAGCAAATGGAATTGGCAGGAATAAAGTCGCGCCCCAAAAAAAAAACTCTCAAATTAAATGCGACTGGCAAGTGTAAAGCTGTCCTTCCCATTCTTTCATAGCTTTAAGGCTTCCAAAGACCTTCCCATTGATGCAGTCAGCATGTTTAAAAGAAAAACATCACAAGAAGATCAATGGTGATGAAAAACACGCTTTGGCAGGTGCAGAAAATTGATTTTTTAAAGAAAAGCTTTTAAAACTCTCAAATCAGCGCATTAATTCTTACTCCTTTTTTTAGTACTATGCAATAGCTGACTTATCTCGCCATACAAAGACAGTGCATGTTAATCCATAAAGACAAGAAATCCAATCAATTCCCTGCATGATTAAGTTAATTCCATTTTGCATGTTCCACCCACGTTTTCAGCAAAAGATAAAGGTCAATACTCTTCTTGCAATCAGATTAAGGATCATTATCAATCATATCATATCGCTTGGAAGTAAGCTCTTAAACACATGATACACAGCACAAGAACAAAGGCAACCATTGTATCAATTAATACTTATACGACCATTCTTTATTTAAAAAGAAATTGTCCCTACTTGGTGCGCTAATGTTCTCTGACAAGGATATCACTGCGATGAGCAAGAGTCAATAAACCATAGGAAATACCAGCAAGTTTACATAAGCTATCAATAGTTGTGAAATAAATATGTTGAACTAAGACTGGGAGAATGCACTTTTTCTGCTTTGGATGTTTGTCCCTAATTTATGTGCAACTGTATTGGATGCGATGTAAACAAACTAATGAAGTGTAGGTGTACACAACATACAGTGGGGGAAGTTCACAGTTTGACAGAATAAAAGAACGGCTTGGACTGATTAGATCCTCGTCTCCTAAAGACTACACACCAGCAAGGACGTGGACAGTGGTACTAAGTGGATAACAGTGACTTTCATGCAAAAACATTTAAGCAGATGCAGATGGTGGGTGTGAAACTAAATTCCACAAATGTTTGACAGCCTTCTTGTTGTCCTATGCATGAATAAGATCACATAATTGCTTCCGCTATTCAGTTTGCTGATTCCTGCAACATCTTAATGTAGAAAAGATTGCCTCTATCTTTTAAGAAAGTACATTGGCACAAAAAGAACATAAGAGTTTAAATAGTGAGCAAAGTAATGCACTAAAATTCAAAAATAGAATGATTCTCTCAGCATAGATTAGAACAATCATATGAGCATCGAATGGAGGTATCAGCAACTAGAGATAATGTTTTGCAAACCACTGTTTTAAAATCTTTATGAGAAAGGCAACTACACTAGAGTTTTAATTAACCAAGATGTGTAGCTTGATTATGATCAAGGAAAATACATTAATTATAATCTACTCATGATTTTATCTATTTAGCATAGAGAAGAAATCAAAACAGAAAGCCATTTTCAAACACCAAATTGTAACATGCTCATGATCATAGTTCTGCCACACAAAGAGGCCCTCCTTCTAGTGCCAAACTGTGAGTGTGCTTTTGAAATCTGCAAACACTAACTTCAAACAAGGGTTAGTACCTACAAATCCTTCAAGAACACTCCTATGAAATACCATGCAACATGCTTAAAAAATGCAACAAAGGATGAAAGAAAGCTACAAGCATTATGAAAGCAACCACAAGTTACCTATTCCATAGTGGATTGGTGTCACATGTGCTAGTGACCCTTTCCCAATCCTTGATCAAAGCTCAAGATGATGCAAATGCAATGGAGATGATGGGAAAGATGAGTTCTCAAATCAAGAGAGTAACCTTGCATAAAAGTTTTGGATGGATGAATGAGGAATACGGCTTTCTTTTATAGATTTTCTTGATGAGAGATTGGCCAAGAGGGTGAATGTGGGACTAAAGATCCACCAATGAGAATAGGCCACATGTCAAGTGATGATAGGCCAATGGATGTGAAAAATTTGGGAAGAGTGCCCATGAGAGGGGGAATTTGAATTCAAATTTTGCAATGAATTTTGAGAGGGTGACAAGAAAAACAACAATAAATGCAATGTTGGAGGGACAAATCAACTTTTCATGTTGAGGGAAAATGAGGGTTTTTAATAAATCAATTGAAATTGATTTATTTGTGCAAGTGGAGATATCTAGAGAATGAAAGTGGGTGAGATTAGTATTTAATCATGGTTAGATTAAATAAATGATGATTATGTTAGTTTAATGATGATTAGATGAGTTGACTTTTAGGACTTTGATATTTGATTTATTTAAATCAGAAAATGATGGAATATGATTTTGGATTTGATTTAAATTGATGTTTGATTTATTAGAAGGTTGATGATAATGTTTTATTTAATTTTGAATGAATGACCTTAGGAGATGGGAATTAATGAAATTACCTGATAAATGAATGAAGGTGAATCTGATCAATCGATGAATGGACCTAATGCGAAATCTAGTTTAGTTAATGAATGAACCTAATCAAATGTAGAATGTTAATTTTGCATGTCTACAGAATGTAATGAAATTCATGGTAGAAATTAGGGGGGAGTGTTGGTGAGTGATTTCTCCCACATAGTCAAACTTTTGGAGAAACTTCTCCCACTGACAATTCTAAAAAGTTCTCACCGACCATGACAATTTGCATATGATTTTTTTGTTATGTAATCTGGAGAATTCCTAAGCCCTCTATAAATAGAGGCAGTTGTAAGCGTTTTTATTTAGGTAATGCAATTAAAGTTTTATATGTTTCTTCCACAGTGAGGTATTAAAAGCCCTATGGCGTATTGGAGATGAAGCAATTTACCAATTCCTGAAAATATTTTTCCTAGGCTTATCACCGTTCATTTTCATATAACCCTTGCTATTCAAATAAGAAGCTTTGATTGAGCAACCCTTCCATAAACATCATCAATTAAGATCTTGTATAGTTAATGTTATTTGAATATGATTTTCATAGAACAGAATGAATGGTGTTGATGGGTCTATGGTGCATTCAAGATGATACATGAAAAGGGTCCTTCAGATGTTGGAAGGAAGCATTGAGATTCCAATGCCACATTTATTTTTATATATTCTAAAAAATTTGCTAAACTGGCTCAATAAGTGCCGTAAGGGATGGTTTACATCAAATACTTATTATTAGGTTTGTTTTCTTCCTATTAGGAAATTAGACGTGAAAAGATGGTGTTTAACAGGTTTAAGCACATGTTTGTCTATAGTTAGATGTTGGTGTTTATCTGCCGAGAAAGCTAACTCCTAGATAAAAAGCACCTATGTATGTAACATTCTAACATAACATGTCATTCCCCATCTGACGTGCTAGACAAAACATCCCAACAGAAGGAAAAAATGGAAAGACAAAACCATTGACAAAAAAGTTTGATGGACAATGATAGACAGAAAAGTTTGATGGACATTTCCAATGGCTATGGAAGAATTTAAAAAACAAGTAGGAGTTTGAATTTCAAAAATGAATGGGAGGTCGAGCGAGAGTTTTAAAAACAATCCAGCATGCAGTTTTGCAAGTTCAATGGTTGGGGAGAATGTGGAGGCTTTGGCAGTGAGTGTTTTCAAGGATGCATTTTTCATGCTAGCGAATGTAAAATCAAGGAGGAATTTGAAGGATAGAATGTGCTTGTTGTTGGGTGTGGGAATTCCGGCATGGAAATCAAATACATAGATTTTCTTTGTAGATTAGAATGGTTTTATCGATCTTGTGCAAATTAGAAATTTTTTGACATAAATTCTTGCCTTTGTAGACCATGTGAAAGAGGAGGAAACTTGAATGAGGCGTGCTCCATCAATTCAACACTCAGCAATCCAAACTATTGTATGTTTGTGTTTGCAAAGATTGACTCAACACTCAGTAATCTAGTTGCAGATGGCGATTGCTTTGATTGATTTTGTGCAAATTCTTCTTCTGAATTTATTGTCATAAAGAAATCTGAAATACTCTAGGGTTGACACGACAAGATATTCAGAAAAAATTGATTGTCGAAGAGATGAACGTCTTGCACAAAGAGAAAAAAAAGCTTTGATTGTCCTTCGAGAAAATTGATTGTAAGGCAAGGCATCCATGCCTTATGTATTCTGCTCTTAATTTCGGTTGTATTTCTTCTCATTCTTTGATTGTCCATTTTGTTTTGATTTTAGTTTGTGGCATAAACTTGCTTGTTACATCGATTTGTAGATGGTTGTGGAAGTCGTTGGGCCCAATAAGACCGTGTGTTCGAGCTGATAGGCATCTCATGGGTGATAGGGTGGATGGATACAAATCAAAACTAATAAGCAAATATAAACTCAGCAATTCATGAATAAACACACACAAATAAAATACGAGTTGTTGCTCCAAATACTTGTATTTTATTGCTTGCTCAAAAATGGTTTACATCTGCCTCTTATATAGAGGACTTTAGATACATTCGGAATAATCTAGAATATAGGATGACATATTATTTTACCTTGGCCGACATAAGTTACTAGAATTTACCTAACCCTAAACTTCTAGAATTTATCCAACCCTAACCGACATAAAAATAACTTCTAGAACTTTACCAAATTTTACTTAATTCCTAATCTCTAGTCGAGCTGGAACCTCTAGAAACTTCTAATTTAATTAATATTTTTACATCTTATTTGAGGGAGAAATTATATTTCCCAACAATGGGGAAAATGCTAATGAATTGTTTGTTTTAGAATTGTTGGAATTTGTTGAGAAATCTACCAAAAGCGGTCTTCGCCTAGCACAGTAAATGGGGACAGGAGTACCAATGATGATTAGTGCTGGTAAACTCATCTTTCTCATTCTTTCATTTAGGCAACTATGATCCATGACTGAATCATTCGAGAGCATGCTTAGAGTGAAAAAAATGTTAAACTTGAAAATCAGGCACAAATCAAGGTACACAGAATGTCCATTTCTCTCTCCATTATGTGATTTTTATAGTTGTGGCATAACGAGCAGTGAAATGGAAACTAATGGGTTTATGAATCTGTGCTTTTACAGGTATTGCCAACCATAGAAAGTTTCACATCTTGTGGAGCCAAATTCCTAGATGGGCAAGAGGAAGAATTTGATATTCTGATTCTTGTAACTGAATATAGAAGCAATGTGCCCTCTCGGCTTAAGGTAGAGAAAATACCTCAATCAAAAGACCACTTTGCTTCTCTTGATTCCAATTGCTATTAAATCTAATCTTCTTTCTTATCTTGTTTAGGATGCTATCATGCTCTTTTTTTTGTTATGATGTTGTGTCCACCACTGAGCATGGACGATGGTATATTTGTTTAGTTTGGCATATTCTAAATTTTATTTATTCACTAATCTTCATGAGATTCACACTAATCTTCATAAGATTCAGCACCTCAAATGATGAGCTTGGCCTGCCTCCCAATCTTAATAAGTGCACAAATGAAATGCTTCAATTCAATGATAGGGATTTTGACTTTTATGTAGGTTGTAATGAAAAAAATAGATGATTCACACTTTTGGTTGTCTTCCTTCAAAGAATAAAACTTTATGTTCTTTCCTAACACATTGAAAGTAAATGTTATGTACAATGTTTATACAAATATGTAAATTGTTTGAGCCTCCATGTGGAAGTCATTCATAGTTCTAGAATGTAAGTTCTAGCCTTACATTAATCATGAAACTCATGTAGAAATGAATTGAGGGTATCTATTTGTTTTACAAGATTGGTTGAAACATTGGTTTGAAACATTTAGTAATGGTGGATGAAGATTACAAGATATCAGTTGATGTATGATCGAATAAATAAGCTTTGTCAGTTTATCAAAAAGTTAATGAAGTGTTAAATGTAATTTTGTTGAGTGTATCAATATTTTTTTATTGTTACAATTTTTTTGTTTAAAATTGCTCAAGCGTTAATACCACACTTTGTATGGTTTTAAATATACTTGATTGAGGAACATTTGCATAGAGAATTGTTGTATAATTATTTTTTTTGTTTTTAAAAAGGTGCAATGCACCCATATTATCTGGGGTAAATGTTTTTGACCAGAGCTATGAATTGGGTACAAGAAACTACAAGATACAACCAAACCCATGAGCGTAATGGCCTAATGAAGGAACAAGGCCTGCAAGCACTTTGGCCTAGTGAGGGTTTGAACCCTGGTGGTCATCACTGCAACCAAGTGAATTGACCACCAAACTTATTGGTGAGAATTGTTGTATAATTGATGTTGAGCCTTGGGAAGAGATTTCTCATACCCCACTTGAGATTCCATTCTAGTTGTTGCCCTATCTTTTTCTAAAAAACATGGATAATTTTTCAAAAGGTAATAGATGCACAATTTTACTAAATATCATACTTTTCAATAGTGAAAATTGACTAGTAATTGTATACCTTATATTTGTTAAAAATTAATCATTATCCTATTTTTATTCAATAAAATATATTTTTAACCATTGAATTGGGTGATGCATAAGAATGGCCGTCAACAATTTAAAAATAAATAAATCAATCATTCCAAGCTAGATTTTAACTTAAACAATGGAAATTACATTTATATGCCTAATGCTAGCCAATAAGGATTTGTATATGTTGCATGACTAGCCCAACATCAAAATCAAGGGTATTATCCATATTTCAACATATCTATAAAATGACAAGCTTCATGTTGGAGAGGGCCCCTCCTTGCCACACCATTAAAGCAACAATTATATCCTCACAATTTTCAATTTATTTGAATGTCTCATTTTATAATTCCAAATATTTGAGGACATTTCACTAGTTGATATTAGTAAGGAACATATAATTTTTGCAATGACGATTCAATTATTTGTTATAATTCAAATTAAACATTATTAGCCTAAGATTCTCAGTGACCATTAAGTGTAGCCCTTGCATTAGTGCATAGTGACACAACTAGCCTAATACAGGCGAATATTGATTTCCATAGATGCTTGATTCCTCCAATTCTAATCGTTTGAATTTGAATTCCTCCACAAGACAAACATTAATTGAATTTTTTATTTCTTTTATAATTAATAAGGGATTGATTGGAAAAAATTTGTATTAAAGATATCTTTTCCTTGTAATTCACTATCTTCTTATGACCATCTATGCCATTTCTTTTGAAAGAACAACATAATATTATTAAGGAGTTTAAAATATATATTGAAACTTAATTTTAATAGTGAAAGGTTAGAAAGTAGTAGATGTAATAATGATGTTGAAGTAATTAGTGATTATGTAATGATGAGTGATATGATTTTTAGATATTGTATTATATGATTTAGAAGTGGATTTTTGTTATTCTTAGACATCCAATTTGAAAGTCTTGGATTAGAAATGACACAATCAATAAATTTTAGGGACTTTGTGAGGATCCATGATATCTTTTTAATTTGAAATAGGTCAAATCCATCAGTCCAAAATGAACCTCTCAAAGGAATAAGTAATCTAAGATTTGATAAATTTGAACGAATGAATTTAATTCTATTTTTATAAATAATTAGGAATTTGTATCAAAGGCAGTGTCCAATTAGTCAAAATATTGCAAGAGCAAGTACTTTGAACACCCACATAAAGGGGCATAAAATAAATACTGAGAGTGTAGGGTATGTATTTTCTATGATTATATTTTTTTCGCTTTTGTACAAAATGTGGGTTGTTAGTTATTTCATTCTTCATGTTGAAAGTTAAAGAGTGGAGAGAATAGGGAGGAGTTGCAAGTGGGGTTTATATAATTGCAAGTTGGAAAAATAGAGTGGGTTGTGAGTGATTTCATTATTCTAGTTCTAAGCTCAAGGATGCAGAGATTGGGGAGGAGTTACAGGTGGGAGATACGTAAAACTAATCAAATTGACTTGAGGGGTGACTAACCGATTGGGTTGTTATGTGTAGATACAATAGTATGTGGTTTGTAGCTTTCATAACAACTAGGGTTTTCCAACCTACAAATATTATAATGAAAATATTTTCTTATTTAGAGATACAAATGTAATGAAAGGCATCCTCAAAATTTACTACAACTATTACATAGAGTAAAATTTGTATTCAACTTCTTCATGTGATAAAAAAAGAAATGTACAAATTAATCACAGGTTGAAAAATAGAGTGGGTTGTGAATGATTACATTTTTCTTATCCTAAGCACAAGGGTGGAGAGCTCGAGGATGAGTTTCAATTGGGAGATACATAAAAGTAATCAAATTAATTTGAGGGGTGATTAACCAATTGGGTTATTACATCTAGAGTGTTTTACAAGGGTATGTGTAGGATCATCATGGAAAAAATAGGCCCTTAAGTGGCAAAAAAATTAGAAAAAATAGAGTTAGGCAACTTGACGTAAAAAATTGAATAAGTTATCTATATTATTCAAAAATCTATAAGAATAGAATCTTTAGAAAATTGGAACAAAGGCTGCAATCTTCTATGAAATGGCTAGTATGAATGTAGATCTTGAATCTTGATTGTATGTTATGGATCTTGACTTGAATGCTTTCTTGAATCATGAAAACCTACATCACAAATGGGTATGTGTAGGATCATCATGGAATAAATAGGCCCTTAAGTGGCAAAAAAAGTAGAAAACTTAGAGTTAAGCAACTTGACATAAAAATTTGAATAAGTTATCTATATTATTTCAAAAATATCTAAGAATAGAATCTATATAAAATTGTATGTAGTTTATAAACTACTAGGTTTATTTTAAAAAAAGAAAAACTATTTGGTGAAAATGTGAAATTTCAATGCAGTAGTACTTAAATTTTAGGGAAAAAATAAGAAGTAGGTGTCTGTCTAACCACCCAAACCACAATAAAATGATAATATTTTTTTATAATAGTTTAGATATAAGTAGAGGACTCATGTCTAGATGTGATGCAATATTTTTTGTAGTTTTTGTCCAAATAAATAATTAATTATTAATTTTTTACTATGAGTTTTAAAAAATATAAAAAACTCATATTTCTGACCACCTTAACTTGTTCAAAACTTTATGAAATTCAATGTTTCTTTTTTTAATGCTATAGTATGTAAAGCATAAAATGTGATGCATGTTTTAGATTCAAAAAATGTGATACCGTTTGAAAACTATAGATGTTTTTTAATCATCCTATCAATTAGGAATTTAGTCATAATTCAAATAGAAAATGAATAATAATTACTTATTAAATTCAAAGTAAGGCATAATTTATATTAGTGGAAAGCTAAGAATCTCCTTTAAAAACCCTTTTCGTTTCATCAATTTTTGGTAAAAAATAAAGTCGTCAGCCACATACCCATCATATTGCAACTTTTTGGCCCATCATGATCCTACACATACCCACAATAGTATGTGGGCTGTAGGTTTCATAACACCTAGTTTTTTCCAACCTATAATTGTTGTAAATAAATAAAAAACTTATTTAGAGTGTACAAATGTAACGAAAGGAATTTTAAAAATTTAGCACAACTGTTACTTAAAGTAAAAATTTTGTTTTAATTTCCTCATGTCATGGAAAAAATGCACAAAATAATTGTAGGTTGGAAAAACACAATGGTGTCTGAGTGATTATATTCTTCTTGTTTAAAGGTCAAGGGTGGAGAGATGGTGTAGAAGTTTCAAGTGTAGGATACATAAAACTATCCAAATTAACCTGAGGGGTGACTATCCAATTGGGTTGTTATGTGTAGAGGGTTTATAATAGTATGTGGGTTGGAGATTTCATAACACCCAGTGTTTTCCAACCTGCAATTGTTGTAATGAAAAAAATTTCTTATTTAGAGAGTGCAAATGCAATGAAAGGAAATCAGATCAAAAAGGTGAAATGACATTTTTACTATACCAAAGAGTTGTTCTAAAATTTGAAGGTGGACTTCATTACATTGTTGGTACATACAAAAACAAAAACTTTTCATAAGGAAATAAATGACTTGTATAGACCATGTGTTTTCAAAAACTACAAATAATGTGAGCATTTTTTGTTCTAATCAGATGAAGAAAGTGAAATGGAATTTTTAATGACCAAATATTTTCTCTAAAATTGAAGGTGGAATTAATTACATTCTTGATGTGTATGAAACAAAAAAAATTCATAAGGAAATAATTGGCAGGGGATAGTGTGTTTTTGAACACTCCAAGTACTATGAGCATTTTTTTGTTCCAATCATATAAAGAAAGTGAAATGTCATTTTTTTTGTTAAAAAAGAGTTGTTCTAAAATTTGAAGGTGGACTTCATTACATTCTTGGTGCATACAAAAAAATATCTTTTCATAAGGAAATAAATGATAGGGGATAGTGAGTTTTCCAACACTACAAATAATGTGAGCATGTTTTTGTTCCAATTAGATGAAGAAAGTGAAATGTCATTTTTATTGTACCAAAGAGTTGTTCTAAAATTTGAAGGTGGAATTCATTACATTCTTGGTGTGTACAAAACAAAAACTTTTCATAAGAAAATAATTGACAAGGGATATTGTGTTTTTCAATAGTACAAATAAAGTGAGCATTATTTTGTTCCAATCAAATGAAAAAGTGAAATACCATTTTTACTGTACCAAATAGTTGTGAAATTTTAAGGTGGACTTTATTACATTGTTGGTTTGTAGGAATCAAAAAAATTTATTAAGGAAATGTTTGACAAGGGACAGTGTGCTTTCAAACATTGCAATAATGTGAGCATTTTTCATAAGGAAATAATTGACAGGGGATAGTGTGTTTTCTAACACTAGAAATAATTGACAAGGGATAGTTATTTTTCCAATGCTACAAATAATGTGAGCATTTTTTTGTTCCAATCAAATGAAGAAAGTGAAATGCCATTTTTATTGTACCAAATAGTTGTTTTAAAATTTTAAGTTGGACTTCATTACATTTTTGGTGTGTATGAATAAAAAAAAATTGATAAGGAAATATATGACAAGGTACAGTGTGTTTTCCAACACTACAATAATGTGAGAATTTTTTATAAGACAATAATTGATATGGGATAGTGTATTTTCTAACACTATAAATAAGATGAGCATTTTTAATAAGGAAATAATTGACAAGGGACAGAGTGTTTTCCAACACTACAACTAATGTGAGCATTTTTTGTTCCAACCAAATGATGAAAGTGAAATACCATTTTTACTATACCAAATAGTGGACTTCATTAGATTGTTGGTGTGTACAAATTAAAAAAAATCATAAGGAAATATCTGACAAGGGACGATGTGTTTCCAACACTGCAATAATGTGAGCCATAAGGAAATAATATTCAGGGGATAGTGTGTTTTCCAACATTGAAATAATGTGAGCACTTTTCATAAGGAAATAATTGACAAGGGAAAGTGTGTTTTCCAACACTAAAAATAATGTGAGCATTTTTGTGTTCCAATAAAATGAAGAAAGTGAAAGTGAATTGAAGGGTGACTAACCAGTTGATTTTTTGTGTGTTGACAGGTTTATAATAGTATATAAGTTACAATTTTCATAACACCCAGTGTTTTCCATCATGCAATTATAGTAATGAAAATATTTTCTTTATTAGAGAGTATCAATGTAATAAAAGGAACCTTAAAAATTAACCTCCTTTTACTTTGATGATAAAATCTTCTTCTTAGCTTTTAATTCCTTTTCTAAGTCGTTAATTTTAGTCTTCATTTTTTTTATATAGTTCAACATTTCCAACAATTGCAAATATAATTGCAAGTTGGAAAACATAGTGGCTTGTGAGTGAGAGAGTGGGAGGGGGAGAGGGAGGGAGAGATAGGGTGGAGTTGGGAGATAGGAAGTTGTAGGGTGGGAGGGACAAGAGGGGTAGAAAGAAGGAAGGAGAGAGATAGGGATAGGTATAGAGAGTGGTAGGGTGGTAGGGATAGAGGGAAGGAGGGAGATACTCCATTTTTTTGGAAACATTCAAATACTCTACGTCCTTCCATTCCACATCTAATATAAGATTATATGAAGGATCATATTCTATTCCATTTTCTATATATTTGGAAAACATGTAAAGCTATGATTATCTCAACTCCATTCCTTGGAAAAACCAATTCTAATGCATATGGATCAAGTTTTTGATACAACATATATGGTGACTAATTTAATTCATAAAAAGACCCTTTTAGTTTACAAACCCAATGTTCTACACCCCTTATCTAAAATTATTTAGGTTGAACAATATGGATTTTCTCATCTAAATCTCCATACGATAATGTTCTATCAAATTTATTTTGTTTGAATTAAAAATAAAAAGGTATGCCTATAAAAAACAACATACCAATAAAATTCAACATAGATACAAGATAAAATATGTCACTAAATTATATTCCTTATACCTAGAACAATCCATTGCACCAACTATCCTTATACCTTTCTAATGTTTTTTACTACTCTAAATTCCTTCTTGACTACCCACTTGCAACCAATGAATTCCTTACATTTAACTCAATCAAACAAGTCCCATGTCTTGTTTTTTGTAGTGCCTCCATCTCCTCTTTCATTGATTTTATTTAAGATTCATTCTCCTATAGAATTTCATTCATCATTAGTAGAATCTAGAGGAAAATTAAATTGTATTTCTAATTGAGTATTCCTTTTTGGTAACTTCTATTGTCTTATAGAGATGCAAGGAGGGAGATAAAGAGAGGTAAGGTAGGTGAGGAAGGTATATAGAGTTAAGGAGAGATGGAGGGGTAGGTAGAGAGATAATGGAGAGAGGTTGTGTGTGTGTGAGGGAGAGAGAGGGGGAAGGAGAGAGATAGTGAGTGGTAAGGTGGGATGGATAGAGGTACATATAGAGAGAGGGTGGGGGAGGTATGCATAGAGAGAGTAAGAGAGAGGGAAGGAGGGAACAAAAAATTTCAATATCTAGCCTCATACACCCTCCTTAAAAATTATTATTCTTTATTACCATTAAGGTATGGTAGTGAAATTATTATCCTATTTTTTGTCATGTATTAAGGTCTCAAGGATCACCCTCATAAGTTCTTTAGAGTCTAAATAAGAAATGGATTTACCCTAATCGTGATCCCACAATAGTGGTTTACAATTTTTTTCCAAACTGGACACTAAAATATATTTTTTTAACTAAATCTTCACTTTCGGGCACCTATAGCAGCTAAACCGTGAGGAATTTGAAGATGATGAAAACCAGAGTTTCATGAAATTTTGTCTATATATTCTAAATATATTTTTTGCAAAATTTTTGGGATCAGATTGCACTTCATTTTCAATCTCCCTCGAAAACTAGTTTTTTTCATAAAATAACATTTTTAAAAAGTGACGCTCACCGTATAACACATAATTTTTTTTCCATGAAGGATAAAATTCTAATTCTTTCAAATTTAGATTAGTAACTTTGATATCTAGTGCTTCCACTTGGTTAGATAGTTCTTTATTAAATATTTTTTCTTTAATCAAGTTTTGAATTCAAACCAATTATAATTTAGACATAGCGCGACTGTATAACGCGTAAATTTTTTTGTATGTATCGAAATTCAATTTTTTTTCTTTGTTGGATAAAAGACTTCAATATTTGGTGCACTAATATTTTGATTTTTTTTTTAATAATCTTCTATTTTTCCACATGTGCAGAACAAAGATCTTGATTTTCGGTGAAAAACCTATATTCGCGAGAAATAAAAAAGAAATATAATAATTAAATTAAATTTATTTAAAATTATACTTTTTTGGAAGCTTATAATAAGGAATACATACTTGAAAAAATAAAATTGAAATGAATTCATTTGATCCCCCAAAAGGTAAATCAAAAGTGGTTTTTTATCAGCATTTTGATAGGTGTAAAGGAGACTCTGTTATAGGTATGGTTTAAAACTCGGGGTTCTATCCAAGGGGGTTTGATTTAAGGTAGTTTGGTCAAACTCTCTTCAATTGGAATTCTTTAAATGTAACCTTTTAAGGCTTAAATCATTATATTTTCTAAAAATATGTGATTTCAGCAAAAATAGTTCCTCCCAGAAATTGTAAACCAGCTTTGTGGGATCAGCCGGTATGCAATGGAAAAAATTATTCCTATCCTTGCTGATTTGTGAGTAAATCTATTTGATATATTACTACCTTTATCTCACTTTGAGAAATGGTGCTAGAGGAGAGGGCATGTGATTTTGAGAGCCAATAGGATTAGGAAAAGGAGAAATTAGATATAAGTGCAACAAAAGAGAATCAATTGGGTGGAGACATGAAAGTATTATCTAAAAATGTAGACAAGTCTTGTGAAGAACTTGTTAAAATAAAATTATGCATTCTCTAATCATAGAGACACTCTCAAATGAGAAAAAAATTTCTACAAAGCTACTTAAAATTATTCAAGACATTGAGAAATCTATCCAAGAAAGGGATGTTGTTATCCTAAGTGTTGTTATCCCCCTACTGTACCGAAGATTTGTTCTAAAATTTTAAGGTTGACAAGTGAGAGAGAGAGGGAGAGGGAGAGGGAGAGGAAGAGTGAGATGGAGAGAGAGAGAGAGAGAGAGAGATACCTAATTGGGTGTGTGTGTGTGGGAGGGGAGGGAAAGGTAGAGAGAGAGGGGTAGGTAGAGTTATAAAGGGAGGGATAGGTGGAAAGAGAGAGGAGAAAAAATAGACAAAGGGAGGGAGATGAAGGTTAGGAGGGATGGTGAGAGAGGAGTGATAGAGAGAAGTATAGAGGAATGGGGGAGGGAGAGGTATAGTGAGGTAACATGGGAGGGATAAAGGGAGAGAGAGGAAATAAGGGAGACATAGAGAGGAGCATGTTCACTAAGTGCAATGGAAAAATGGAAATGCAGAATTGGAGGAAACATGTACTAGATTGTATAAAATGAAAAAGGAATATGCTCTAAAAACACATGAAAAGAAGTAGAACGAAGTGAATGAGATAAACAATGTATTGACTAAAGAGACTCTTCTCATTCTTGAGAAGTTGAGGATTCAATTTGTATTTCTTTTCAAGTATTTTCAAAGCAGATTCCATGTTTGCATGTGTTTGAGAGAGAGAGGGTTAGGTAGAGAGAGGGATTCTTATTGAATACAACCAATGTATATATTATAATTATCACTATATGGTTTTTCAATATGTTTATATCAAAGGTTCTTAATTTTTTTCTAGGATTAAAATTATAATTCTACCCTATTGGTTGTGACATATTTGTGGAAATTTATAAAAACTAAAATATCTTATTATATCTCCAATATTTGAAATTTACATAAATTCATAAGTTTATCCCATGAGTTTGGATGGAGTGGTAGGGATCTTCATATCTTTCTTTGACACAAAATAAAATCAATTGAAACAGAAATTTAAAAACATATTTCATATTTGGAAATCCCAAGGAGCACATGTAGATAGGTAGGATATGAGGACCAATGAGAATAACTTCAACCTTGATGATTACATATGTAGTAGTTAGTTCTATCAATCCAATAACTTGCTTTATTTGAATTTTTTTTGTATTGCATTCATCTTCACCGTGATCTCCTTATGTAACTTCTCTTACACTATGTGATAAATTTAATTACTTATCATCCCTATCTCACTCTCATATCTATTATCATGAAGTAGTTTTTAAATAACATGCACTAGAACCTTGTACCTAGCCATTAATTTTTAGGGAAGGTGAGAATTTCATTAAAGAATTGGTTGCATGAATGAGATATGAGATATGATGCTATAAGTGGAGTTGAAAAAATGAACTTGAAAAGATTCATCAACTCAAGAATTCCATGGAAGAAATAAAATTTGAAATAGATGATGCCATAAGTGGAGAGATAATGTAAATAATGAAGAAATTATTTATGTTTTTGAGAAGTTGAGGGAGGAGCATGTGTAGTATGGGCAATGGATAAATAGCAATGTAGAAGTGGATAAACTCAAGAGGTTTTGTATTGCATATGAATTTTTGGAAGCAAAGGAAGTGATAGATGATGCTATAAGTGGATTTGAAAAAATGAAATAAAAGATTATTGAACTTAAGAATTCTATGGAACAACTACAATTGGAAATAAATGACAAAGAAAATGAAAAATTAGATCTAAGTGTAAAAAGACAATCAATTTCATCCCCACTGCTCTTACATATTAATACCCCTAGCTATCATTTTTCATGATCTTGTAACTTATTTTTTATATCTTTTATTGGGTGTTATGAAACTTCCTACCCACATATTGTTGTAAAAACCTCTGCACATAACAACCTAATTGGTTAGTCATCCCTCAAGTTAATTTGTTAGTCTTCTACTAGAAATGATATGGATTGAAGTAGATAGCAATGGTTTATATTTTGCCTCTCTATTTTATTTGTTTGTGGAATTCACTCCACCTTACCACTCTCTATCTCCCTCCTTCCACCTCTCTCCCCCTCACAAACACACAACCTCTCTCCACCTACCCCTCCCTTCCTCCCTCCCTCCCTCCCTACTTCCCTCTCTCACTCCCTCTATACCTATATGTCGCACCTGTCTATCTCTCTCTCTCACACATACCTTAAATTTAGATTGATAATTGTAATAATTTATGGAAATTAAATGAGTTGATATCATATTTTGTGTCACGTGAGAAAATTAGTTTTATAGATAGGAGATGGCATATAAGGGTACATAAGTGGTATAGAATATTTGGATTTTAAACTATAAGGGTCTTGTATGGATTAAAGTAGTCAACATGTATGTTTTATCAATTTGGTTATTTTTTATGTATCCCTAAAATATAAGTCTCCCATACTCTCCACTATTTAACTTTGAACATGTAAAATGAAATAATGGAAACTGACATTGTGTTTTCCAAAATGAAATTATTTTGTGTAGGTATTAGAATATATGAAATGCAAAAGGAATCTACTCTAAAAGTACTTGAAAATATGTAGAGAAAAGTGAATGAGATAGGTAATGTATTGGTTTCAAGTTTCAAAAACCATCTACTGAAACCCATTGTGTTTTCCAACATGCAATTATGTTATGCATTTACATTCTTCATCTGATTGGAAAAAAAATGCTCACATTATTTTTCAGTGTTGGAAAACAAATTGTCCCTATTAGTTATTTCCTCATGAATTTTTTTTCTTTTGTACACACAAAGAATGCAATCAAGTCAAACTTCAAATTTTAGAACAACACTTTGGTGTAAAAATGGCATTTCACTTTCCTCATCTAATTGGAACAAAAAAAATGTTCACATTGTTTATAGAGTTGGAAAAAACATTGTCCCCTGTGAGTTATTTCCTTATGATTTTTTTTTGTTTCATATGCACCAAAAAAATAGTGCTCACATTATTCACAGTGTTGGAAAACACAGTGTGTTGTGAGTGATTGCATTCTACTTGTTCAAAGCTCAAGCGTGGATATGTTGGAAAGGATTTCTAGGTAGAGGATACATTAAAATAATTAAATTGACCAGAGGGGTGACTAACCAATTTGTTTGGTATGTTTATAGGGTTTTATAACAATATGTGGGTTGCAGGTTTCATAACACCCAATTTTTTCCAACTTGCAATTGTTGTAATGAAAACATTTTCTTATTTAGAGAGTACAAATGTAATGAAAGGTACTTTAAAATTTTACCACAACTGTTACTTCGAGAAAACAATGTGTTTCAATTTCCTCATATGATGGAAAAAGAAATACATAAAATGATTCCAAGTGGGAAAACATAGTGGTTTGTGAGTGATTTCATTCTTCTTTTTCTAAGCTCAAGGGTGGAGAGCTTAGGGAGGAGTTGTAGGTGGGGGATACATAAAACTAATCAAACTACATTCTTGGTGCATACAAAACAAAAACTTTTCATAAAGAAATAACTAATGGGGGATAGTGTGTTTTCCAACATTGAAAATAATTCTTTTATCTATTCAACCATATTATTTTGATCTCATTCACTTTGTTCTACTTCTTTTCAAGTTTTTTTGGGCCCCTATGTCCCACAATCACTCACACATCTCTACCTTCTACTAGGTCCATTTTGGGTCCTTCTATCCCTCCCACTGTACCACTCCCTATCTCTCCATTCCCTCTCTCTCTCCCTTCCTCAACCTACCCTCCCTCTCTCCCTAACTCTCTCTATGCCTACCTCTCCTAAATGTGATGATGATTTTGAATAATAGAATAAAAGGGAAATTTTCACTTGTATGATAAGTAGTTAAATTTACCACATAATGAAAGAGAAGGTACATAAGGAGCTCATGGTGAAGAAAAATGCAATATTAAAAAAATAAACCCAAATAAAGTATGTTATTGGATTGATAGATCTACCTCATGTACATATGTACTCATATCTACCATTAATGTAATTTTGATTAATCCTACGACTTTTAGGAACTCTTGATGCCTTCTCCCAACCCTTTATACTTCTCTCTTTCTCTCCTCTCTCGTGATCCCTCCTAACCTTCCTCTCCCTCCCTTTGTCCCTCTTTCCCTCCTCTCTCTCTCTTTCTACCTACCCCTTCCTTTATGTTAAATAACATTTCTCCTTAGATAGAGCTAAAATGGAGTGCAACCTTGCTCTATTTAATATGGTCTCTTAGATGCTTGATTGAATACTATTAATAGGATGTGGATTTCTCTTTAAACTAGCATAATCTTGGTATAGTTGGATGATTTTTAATAGAAAAATGGTAGCACACAGCTACTAGAAAATGTATTGATGATAATGAATGGTAAACGATTCTATTTATATACTTTTGTTGTGAGGAATGATGTAATTAAAAGATCAAGGGATCACAATATATGAGAGTTATCAAGAAAGAATAAATAACCAAGTATCAAGAGGAGGTTTATCGGAAAGGGTGGCTAATTATATGGATTGGAAAAACAAAGGGGAGAACATTGTAGGATTTCCAAAAGAGGAAATATTTAACTTTTGACTACTCCAAGGGAGGTGGGAGATTTTAAATTATGACTAACTAGAAAGAGGAAAATTGACTCATGTGAAATTATATGTCGATATGGCTTTTTCGTAAGCTTATATGAATTTCTTGTATATATGTTATACTTTTATTAACACATAATGATGTCGGTCTACATAGCTTTTTAGTTAATACATTTATTTTACCAATGTTGTCTATATTTGCATTATAAATGATTATTTGAATAAATTGAATATTGAACTAATGAAACTATAAATGATTAATGTTATCCATATTATTTTTAGTGTTGGAAAACACACTATCCCTTGTCAGATATTCCATTATGAATTTTTTTCGTTTCATACACACAAACAATTTATGAATTCCACCTTAAAATTTTAGAACCATTTGGTACAATAAAAATGGAATTTCAATTTCTTTATTTGATTAGAACAAAAAAATACTTACATTATTTGCAGTGTTGGAAAACACAATGTCCCTTGTCAGTTATTTCCTTATGAAAAGTTTTTGTTTCATACATACCAAGAATGTAATGAATTCCACCTTCAAATTTTAGAACAACTCTTTGGTACAGTAAAAATGACATTTCACTTTCTTCATCTGATTGGAACAAAAACATGCTCACATTATTTGTAGTGTTAGAAAACACACTATCCGTTGTCAGTTTTTTCCTTGTGATTTTTTTTGTTTCGTATGCACCAAGAATGTAATGAAGTCCACCTTTAAATTTTAGAGAAAATATTTGGTACAGTTAAAATGACATTTCACTATCTTCATCTTATTGGAACAAAACAAAAAAAAGGTGGACTTCATTACACTCTTGGTGTGTATGAAACAAAAAAAATTCATAAGGAAAAATTTGACAAGGGACAATGTGTTGTCCAACACTGAAAATAATGTGAGGATTTTTTTGTTCCAACTAGATGAAGAAAGTGAAATGCCATTTTTACTATACCAAAGAGTTGTTCTAAAATATGAAGGTGGAATTCATTACATTGCTGGTGCATATGAAACAAAAAAAATTCATAAGGAAATAACTGATAGGGGATAGTGTGTTTTCTAACATTGCAAATAATGTGAGTAGTAAAAAATTTAAATATTTCCTCTTTTGAAAATCCTATGAAGATCTTCCCTTTCGTTGTCCAATCCATATCATTATCCACCCTTTCCAGTAAACCTCATCTTAACACTTGGTTATTTCCTCCCTCATGATATATATCTCATTTATTGCGATCCCTTGATCTTTGAATTACATCATTCCTAACAAAAAAAAGTCTACAAATAGAAGCCTTTACTCTTTATTATCATCAATACATTTTCTAGTAGGTGTGTGCTACCATTTTTCTATTATGAGGGTTTTACAATAGTATGTGGGTTGAAGTTTTCATAACACTTAGTGCAAGGAAAACTTTAAGAACCCCTCCCCTCGGCGAAGGTGTAAAATCTTGGTGAATCTTGTATACTTCCTGATAAAAATATTAATTATAGTGGAAATTTTTTTTTGGTTTTCATGAAAAAAAAAGTCCATTGGCGAATCTTTTCTAATCGCTAGAAGTCTTTGGAAAATCTTGGTGAAATGAATTTTTTTTAAAACCATTAAAATTTTTCCATTGGTGATTAAAATCTATTTTCAAACCAATAAAATATTTCAATTGGCCAATTAAACATGTTTTCAAACTAGAAAAATAATTTTTGTTGGTGATTAAAACTTTTTTCAAACTAAAAAAAAAAAATTGTAAAATTAAACCTATTTTCAAATGATTAAGAAAAAAGAAATTTCAATTTAAACATAATATCAAACTAAAAAAAAATGCAGTGGCGAAGTGTCAGTGCAAATTTTCCTAACCTTAGTTACAAGTCTTTCTTGGTCATCTTTGTAGGCGGTGGGTCGGAGGTTTTGAAAATTTTGAAACTTCAGACTTTGGTTCTAGGGTTCCAAGTTTTAGCGACCACGTGACATTATGGACCATGACTGTTCAATGAATTTTTGATGGACGGTTGTAGTTGCATTCCAGAAGTATAGATCTCTCAAGCACTAGATATGCGAATTGAAACCTCCTGAATTACACTAGAAATGTTAGATTTTCAAAATTCAATTGTTGAAATTTTGTTAATTATTTAGATCTGTCAATCATCCTACTTTTATTTACCATTTAATATTTCCTAAGTCAGACCAAAATATTTTATGACAAAGCCTTAAATCTTAACTCTTTAATCTTGAGGGTTGAGTCTCGTCAACCTAGCGATGTCCCCATTTTATATTATGCATGTGCATAAAGTTTGTTTTAAAAGAGGGATTGTTCAATGAATTTTCGATGGATGGCTATAGATGCATTCTAGAAGTAAATCCTTGAAGTACTAGACTTGCGAACTAAAACCTCTGAAATAACAGTAGAACCATTAGATTTTTAGAAATCAATGGTTGAGATTTTATTAATGATTGGTTTCAGAAATCAACATATATTTCTGAGCATAAGTGAGCAAAATTTATTGTGACTTATTAGTTAGGACATTGATAATCATTAAGGTAAAATGAGACATTTAATTCTCTTTTCAATGCATCGAAGTACTCTACCTTTCATTTATTCTATTAAAATTCTCAATTTGGCTATGGTATTGGGCGACGACATGGATTAATACCATATGAATAGCCAGAGTGATTGATTGGATAGCTTTACATTGAAAACAAGATGATGTATTATAGAATTGTAGATGATGATGTCAATAATCCAGTGATTTTGACAATCAATAGCTTGCGTGGCACTGTCGATTTTGACAATTAACAGCTTGTCAGCTTGAGCTATAGTTTGTAACTTTGCATGTAGCCATCTTGAGGTACCGATTAAGTTGGATTTTTGGTTTGCGACTATGTGAATCACATTTATTACTAAGTAGTCAGTAGTAATTATACACAACCTCAGAAATGTGTGAGGTGTACAAGGTACCAAGCTAGTAGTGGAAATTTTGGCCCATAAATAAGGATAGTGAGCACAACTAAAATTATTTGTTTAATTGTCATAAGGGTTTTCATTTTGTAGGGTTAATAAATTAATAAGGATTCAAGATGAAGATGATGCAGTATTATTGGGGATGCTCTAAATTATCTTGCCTTGAGTTATGTAGTTATAGAGTAAAAGACCAATTTCCTTCAAGTTCCAAATGGGCAGAATTGGAAAGAAGTTGATTTGGTTCACTTGACTTCTTAGACAGGTTTTGAACCAGGATGAAGAAATCTAATGGACATAAGTGCTATCCCAATGCACGGAGGCTGCAAGTAGAAGATGGGAGCAATTTTACTACCCCTTATTGTTTGCATGACTCTAGTTCTCAAAGGGGATAAGAACATTTTGTATCTTCACAGCTCCCATTTCCCCAACATGGTTTGCCAGGTGAGTTCCTTAGATTTATTTTTAGACACCATGGCCTACCAAGCAAACCCCATGCATTTATTTTTAGTGCTCATCTTCTTCATGGGAGCAATTTTACAATCCCTCATCTTTTGCATCAGTTGGTTTTGAAAGGGGCTAAGTACATTTTGTATCTTCATGGCTTCCATTTCCCTAGTTTGATTTGGCCCCCTTTCCCCATGCATTTATTTTCACAGCGATGAGGGTATGGCTGACTCGACAAGTCCCATGTATTTATTTTTAGAGCTCATGGTTGACCTGACAAGTTCCATTTATTTTCAGAGATACATGTATCACATTTACATTTTCAACTTTTCACCAGTGGTCCAAAAAAATCTTGGTGCTTGTGCTTACATTTGTATTTGTACTATGTAATAATGTGACATTGTAATTAAGTTGTAATAAAATAAATGATTGTGGTATTAATGTGACATTGTAATTTATTTTATTAAGTCCTTTGCAAGTTAAGTGCTATTAATGGTTGTGCAATGTGCTATTAATGTGACATTGTAATTCATTTTATTAAGGCATTTGAAATTTTAAGTTTTTGGCCCCTTGGCCTTGATGTCAATCCTAACACATTAAAATTTAAAAGAATTTAAAACACATGTTTTATGTTTATTATTTATATCATAAATTACTAAACCATTCGATGAACATTTGATATGGTTGTAGTTGCATTCGGGAAAGAAATGTACAGAGCACTACACTTGTAAACTCAAACCTTCAGAATCACTAGGTAACTGTTAGATTAATAGAGATCAGTGGTTTAGAATTTGTTGTCAATGCAAGAGTAAATTACTATTTTTAATGGCTTGTTTTAAATGTTGTCAGCCATTTACATTGTACTACCTAATTGTGTACTATGCAGTCTGTAAGTAATGAGTAGACATTTTGGTGTCATTTAGTTTTCTCATTGCAATGTACCACCCTATTCTGGGTTCCACAATTCCACTTCCAACAAAGCCATTCCAGTAACCCAGTTTCAAGCTTCAATGTACTTTTGACTTCAAGAATCTAAATTCAAAATCTGGGTAAGTTAAAAAATTCATGTGGCTACGTTTCATTGCTTGAAGTTGACATTTCTTAAAATATTATTTTGTCAAACTTGGAAGCTTAGCTTTAGGGTTAAGAGGCTTAAGAATTAAGAAAAATTAAGGACTAATAGGGAGTTCAAAAATTTCATATTGTTAATTTTATCAGCATGCTTGCCACCAATACCACTAGAGCAATGTTGGTTAAAAAATTAAATTATGCAAAATTACTTCAAACCCCAAGTTTCATTGATGAATACCATGATATTTACAATCCTAAAACCTATGGTAGGCATACCTTAGAACTTAGATTTTCATCTAAGAATAAGGCTGCAAAGAAAATTCAAGTTAATAGTATCAGTGCACTGTGGGTAACTAGATTAGGGTGCATGATGTTACATGAGGTTTTCCCTTGCCCATAATTTATCATGGCTTGTGCCCTAAATTATGATGATAACAAAAGATAAATTGTTAATAAAGATAGTAAAGAATAATTTCTAGCCATTAATGTAGAACTTGGAAAAGTGTTGGCCTTGAGGTTTACAACTGAATAATTTGGAAATGTCCACATTGACCTAGAAAAGCTTGCTAGTGATTATGAAACAGTGGATGAAATGGAGAAAAAATATTTCTTAAATAGAATAGTTCAGGATAGAAACAAATTGAAAGGTGATCATAAGACTCCTTATGATTTGGATATTTTTAAACCATGGGTTCAGGATACTATTTCCATGCTAGCATTTTGCCTCAGACTGGACAACAATTTGGAAGTGGGTGCATGCCTTCTTGAAATGATGTATAATATCCATGATGGTGCTCCACATGCCAAATATAATTTTATTGAGCACATTGTAGAATCTATGCATAAATTTTTTTTAATGATTAAAGGAGGTTCCACCAAGAAATTTAGGATCACAACCTACTTGTGCTATCTTTTTCTATTCAATTCAGAGGAATGTTTCAGACCAACAAGCTTCAGATTTAGCCCTATGGTAAGTGTAATCCTAAGCAAAAGAAAATGGCTCCAGTATATGAATGGACCACTGTTATAAGGTTGCATGATTCTTGAAGGAACTACAATCATTTTGTAGACTACTTTTTTGCTCCATTGCATCAAGAAATTACAAATACTCCAATGCCTAGATTTCCTATGTCATGTAGAAACTATATTCAACTAGGAAAAGAAATACAATTGGCTGATTGGTACTTATTGGAAGAATATATTGTTCTAAGATTTTATGGATCGGCAGTACAACCATACAAACTTCCAATACATGTGACAAAAAGGGTTTTTTATTTAGAATATGCAAGGCAGATGTAGAGTATTGATGCAAGACACTTTAGTAGTTAGGGGAAGAAGACCTTATTTCCTTCTTTACCCTTTTCACGTGGAGGGATGACATTCAAGAGAAAATCATTCAATGTGGTACATGATCTTTTGAATTTTTTTTATTTTGATGTTATCTATCACTAGTAGTATGATCCATGTGACACCATTAAATCAATGATTGTGCTCAATAAGAATGCTAGAAGTAGAATTCAACATCAAAGAAAACCCTTGCTTGAAAACTTTAGAAACAAGGATTCTTGTGATGAGGTCAAAGTAGCAATGGAGAAAAGTGGTGCTGAGAATGGTATTTCTTTTAAACAATTGTTAGCAAAAATTATGGAATTGCATTCAAAGACAATTATGAGGTACAACAATTTTTATGAAAAAAGTCATAAACCATCTAGTAGAGTAAAATGCCAGATTCTCTAAAGAAGGAAATTATAGAAAAAAATTGGTCACGATAAAAAATTACTGCATTTTCGTCTGAGGAAGGACCTAGGTGATCCAAGAGATCTTGCAGAGTATGGAGATAATGAAGAACATCTTGAGTTTAGAAAATTATGGAATATAGAGAATCTGAATGAACAAGAAGATGAAGAAAGTGATGATGATAGGCAAGAAGAAAGCCACGTCAATTAAAAACTTGGTTTAAGTGAGGAAACAAAAGAAGTATTTACTATAGGAGCAGCCATAGCTAAAAAAATGGGTTATGAAGGTGGTCCTTTGGGGTCCCAAACACAAGGCCCTTGGATGGTAATAGATGTAGAGCATAGAAAAACAATTGATAAATCTAGCCTTGGGTTTGGAGGTGAAAAAGTAGACCTAGGGTATATAGGTCAATTTGATAGAGTTTCAAGATCAAATCCTCATCCTCATGGTCAAACACAATCACAACTAGGACATGCCCATGGTGGAGGGCTTAGTGCAACATGCATTGCCTCTAGTGGTGATGGTATGGGTGGTAGTACTAGTAGTGGTCAACATGTGCTACAACAACAAATTACACACAAAAGGAAAACACAATATACCACATAAACACCAAACGATCAAGGCATACAGAAGAGGCAAAGGATTTTGATAGGTCCAACTCCAATTCACACTACCAGTGGATCCACCACAAAGGAGTTATTTCCAGGAACTCCCCCAATGCCATTTAGTCTGGATGTGACATCATTAGCAACTTCAAGTACTCCTATTCCTTCGCCATTCAAGCATTCCATTGTTCTTGCATCCCTAGGTTTTGATTACATTGAAGAGTTTAAAAGGAAATCATAATTAAATAAAAAAGAAAAGAAGCAACTAATGGAGAGTGTGTCTGCTCTAACTTCAAAGCTTGCAACAACCATGGTATTACCCACATTTGACACAAGTAAAGAAATCATGGAGTACACATTTTTTGTTCCCATAGTTCAAAACAAACCAGCAAATTAGATGGCTCCATCTGAATTCCAAGTGAACAATTTTCAATTGGATTTTTCTAGACTTAGAAATATTGAAAAAATTAATGTATCAAAGAAGAATAATGAATTGGTGTACACATCATTTCTGAAGCAAGATAGAGAGAAAAAAAGGTTGTAGACTCAAATTGAAAAGTTATAGGAAGACCTAGCAAATGAGAAAGAAAAGAGGTAAGCAATAGATAACAAGAGCAATGAATTAGGAAAAAGAATTAAAAATATTCCTTTACATTAACAAGAAAAGAAGATAAGAAAAATGAGATTGAGACTGCATTGAATGAACTGAAGCAAAGGCTAGATGAGAGCAACAAGAAATATGATGAGGTAAAATCCACTTCAGAAAAAATAACAATAAGCATTGCAAATGGAAATGCATAGTGGGAATAAAAATTGGAGAAGGAGAGAAAGAAATGAAAGATTGGAGGTAGAGCTGATGGAAGTAGAAAATGAAATTAAGTCTTGTCAAAATAAGTTATCTTCATTTTGTAGTGAAACAATTAGGCATATGAAACAAAAGATCTAGGATGAAATAATGCAGGAAATTGATCATTTGTGTGACATGTTTCAATTGATTGATGCTATCATACAACATCATAAGAAGCTCAACAAATATTTAATGGAGAACAAAAATGTGTTGGAATTAGACAAATCAGCAAATCATATTAAATAAATAGTCTACAAAGCTAGTGAGAATGTTTTGAAATCAAAATGGATTACTAATTGGCTTGCTACATCAATGACATTGTCATCTATCATTGAAAGTGTTTGAGAATGCGTGAAATAGAGAAATATTTGCATTTTTCTATAGACAAGATGAAGAAGGTGGATGAAAAGTTAAGGAACTTCATAGAGCTTGGCTTACAAGAGGCTTTTGACACAAATGAGTGATTCATTCGATGGAATGATTTCAGAAAGAAGATGGAGGATGCAAGGTAGATTGATTTGGACTAGTTTCCTCAAAACCCAGATGTGGTAACCTATTTGGATTCCATCAAAAAATTTCTAACCCTGAATGCAAAATTGAATGAAGAATCCAAGATAGGTTCCAATTTGAATCATGAAATGTTAACAAATCTTCAAGTCAAACAACATCAAATAGAACAAATGATAATTCCAACACCTAAAGAGTGGAAGTTGCTAGAAAAGGTAATGCAATGATTTAACTCTCGATAATATGAGTTTCCATGTAACAACTCAGCTATGTGGAGATTTTTCTTTGAGAAAGATTTTGCATTGCTAATGTCTCTATGTATTCCTTCATGTAATACAGTGATAATCAATTTAAAAGCTCAAATTCAGACTTCAATAATGTGTTCTTCAATTAGCTATATTATTTATTATATCATTTGAAGAAAAATTCTGGTAGTGGCTTCAACTTCTAGATACACTTGTTATTATGTTCATTTTTGTATATGCTACTAATACTATTGTTAATATGTTATTAATCTAATAAGAATTGAGTTGAGTGATGAATCGCTAAGCACATGCTCAAGTTTTACTTTTAACACAATTAAAATATGAACTCTAAGGTGATTTTAATTCCAGAAATCCATAATCTTAGTGAAATTGCATTAAAATTCACTCATCAATACTCAATCTGCATGACTACTTAGCATATCCACTAAAAATTTATATGAATTCATGTCGTGGATTATCTATTATTGGAATTGCAATGATGGATTTTTGGTCAGTTTTATTGCTACTAAGTTTTGGTGCTTTTCCTAACCTTAGTTGCTAGCCCTTAGATTTTTATAACCTTGTCGTGGAGCTCTAAATTTTCATAGCTCCCCTATTCCCTGAAATGGTTGGTGGTTCACTTTTTTGAGTTGCAAGTCTTTCTTGGTCATCTTTCTATTCGGTGGGTCAGAGGTTTAGAAAAGTTTGAAACTTCAGACTTTGGTTCTAATGTTCCAAGTTTTAGTGACCACATGACATTATAGAGTTATCTTTCCTTTCAAAGGTGCCATCATCTAACATATCATTGAATGCTCTATGCGAATTAAATTTGTGTTGTCTTTTCAGGAATTTCCAAAAGCATGCTATGTACAGACTAATGTAAAATATAAAATACGATATAAAATATAAAGTATCATCAACTATAGTTTGACTTTGGAATATGATTCATCAAGTGCAATATAAAATAAAATATCATGAAGTGCAATGTTTCACAATTTCATTGAATACAATATAAAATATCATCAACTACAATATGGAATAATGGAATTTGATCCTAGGATCCATGAAGTACAATATAAATACCTAAAAGCTGCTAATTCTCTTGAATCTCTTCCATTTCCCAAATAGACTGGGGGTCCTCAATCCAATGTTCATCATTAGATAAAGTAAAAGAGTTGCCTTGAATTTGATTCCATGTCTACTCTTCATTTTCTTCGAACTATCTCAAATTCAACATTCATTGTGTCATTTTTGTTAATGTCAGTTGTCTGAGTCCCATTGCCACTACTAGTGCCACTAGTACCAGCCTTTGGAATTTGAGTGTTGCACAACCTGGCCCCTCTTCTTTCACATGTGGGCCTCCAGATTGCAAGTGCCCTTTCAAAAGGAAAATTTTTGACATTATACACAGTTCCTTTCATCCTCAAGCAATTTTCCAAATTCTTGTCTAGTTTGTTTCTTAACTTTGATTTCAAAAACCCCAATGTACTGAAATCTCTCTCATCCTCCACCAACCCCAATATCATTATTTGACATAAATAAACAAGTTTGAAATATTCTGATATCGAACCACACAATATTTCACTCTAACCTAAGCTTGTCCAAACCTATTTTATTGATCCCAGTTCAAAGGCCTTGTCCTTTCCCATGGATTTATACGGGTCCCTCATAGCTATTACAAAACTACCACATTGTTTTCTAAGCTTAGATTCATCTAATATTCCTTCTATTTTGTGCTCATTTTATGTTACAATTTTCAAAAATTGTTCGATCAACATTTTGACTTGAGCATGAAAAAATGTGGGGGTATCTCGGTTTTCCCAAAATTGAGGATACACAATACTCATGGCTTCAAGTATTTCATGCCAAGGGAATCTTTCACGAATCTCTAAGGAAAGAGATTTTGCAATTTCCTTCAAATTATCACCAAGAAATTTAGCAATGCCTTGAAAATATTCCCGGTTAACAGCTACTTCTTTGCTAGAGCATGTGGTTGTCTTATATTGGTACATTTGTATCTCATATCCATGTACATAGATGCATAATTTCCCGCTTGCATTAAATTGTTAATAATTATCAGGATCATTCAAATCAGTAATTTTTTGCCACATGAAATAATTTGGGCCATCTTCTGTTAGATCACTTGGATATAGATGATCAAGGGCCAAGCATGTAAGTTTATGTATATTGGCATATTCATTAATATACATAGTTCTATCTTGGAATTTCTTCACAAGCTCGTTCATCACATTCAGCATGGGGAGAAGACTAGTTAATGTTAAGAGTGTCACTATATTGCTTAACCTATGTAAGAGGTTAGGAGCTATGTCTACTATGTTGGGATGCTCGTACATCACTCCAATCAAAGATTGATATTCTAAAATAAGTCGTTTCCCTGGTCCATGTAGGGAGATCCATCTGGTATCAACATCCTTGAGAAGCTTGTTTCCTAGTGTTATTCCCTTAGCAAAATTTTGAAATTATGTGAAACGCTTATGACTTCGACAAAAGTATGTGTGGATCTTGCAGACTAGATTTTCAACTTTTGATACTGTAGGAAACTTGCTAAAAATTTTGAATGCTAAATTCATTCTATGGGCTATGTAGTGAATTCCAATCATGTATGGTGAACAAGTAGTTTGTAACTTTGTGCAAACACTAGTCCTTTGACCTTGCATCACTGTAGCTCCATCAGCTCCTACACATACCAACTTTTTTGCAATTGTCAACTCATCCATACATGCAATTTCATTCAAAGATTATTTGACTAGTTCAAATATATTTTGTGTTGTTGAACTATTCTTCATTTTATGAACACAGAGAAGATGAGCTTGGTGAACATGTTTTTGTACAGTATACAAATGCATACAGACCCAAGAAGTATTATCTACTGCAGTAACTTCATCTAAAGATAATGTAATGAAATTTGACTCTTTTACTTAATCTTTTAAATCTTCCTTTTCCACTACAGCTAGATAGTTTGCCCAATCCCATCTAGCATTTACTAACCAATGTGACAATGGATAGTGAGGAACATTCAAATAAGATAATAAACTAGAATATTTTGGGTAGTCTATCATAGGATGCCCTCTAGACAAAATATGCAAAACAACACTCATCTGAATAGTTTTTGACATATTTTCTCCTTCCATTGCTTTTCCAAATTAAGCCTCAAGTGTACCTTTACGTGTATCAATGTTCGCCATTCTTTTTTCATTCTCTTCATAATCTGTGGCATACTTAACATGAAGACATTCTTCCTTTGATTTCCATCGTACGACTGATTCTTCCTTTCCGTCTATGATTTGTTTCTCATAAACTTTACCGATATGCCTTTCTACAATGTTAATCTTTAGTTGCAATGTCTTGGATCTTCCACATTTCCAACTAAAAATCTTAAATTTGGCCAATGTTTCCTTTTCAATATCGTTTGCATTTCCAATCTACACTCGTACCATGAATGGGTATTTGACAACCAGCCAAGTTGAAAAATCTATTTCATTTCCCACTCGCGCCCCCTTTTTGGTTTAGTTTTCCTTTTCTTGCTACCAACATCATCATCCTCATCCCAGTCAATTATCTCATTTTGGCTAACCGTGCCCAGGGTATCACTTGGAACATTTTTGTGGTATTGCTATCCTAATTTGATACATTTTGATGTAAATCAATCACAATCTCAACTCGACCTTCTGGTGGCGGTGAGGTATTGGGAATGCTACCAATATTTGGTGGAATAGTTGATGATATAGCTCCACCTTGACCTGATGGATCAAAAGCTTTGGAAATTACAAAGTAAGACTATATGGTATGTCTAAGTTTTGGGCATTTTGATGGCCTCCCATTCTCTTCACCACCTTGAGGAGTGACGAGAGTCTCTTCAACACACTGAGGAGCCTGAGGAGTGGTAGGAGTCTCTTCACCACCCTGAAGAGTGGCAGGAGTCTCTTCACCACCCTAAGGAGTAGGTGGAGTCTCAAGAGTGGCAAGAGCCTTACCACCTTGAGGAGTAGAAGTAGTCTGAGAAGCAGCAAGAGTCTCTTAACCACCCTGAGGAGCAAAAGGAGCCTTACAACCTTGAGGAGCAAAAGGACTCTAAGAAGTGGTAAGAGTCTCTTAACCACCCTAAGGAGTGGTAGGATCCTTACCCTTGTTGCTCGAGTCACTCGACATATTGATCTTTGATTCACTTGACATATTCATCTCTCATTTCTAATAAAAACAGGAAAAAAATGTCTTCTTGTTTAAGGAGAAAGAATAATAATATAGATCCCATTACCTAGTCAATATCATCTTTAAGACTGAAGCAAGAATGGAAAAGAGATAAAGAAAACTTATTATTATTTAACTAATAACACTATGAAGAAATGATCACTCACCTTTAAGTCTATGTTTTTAACTTTAGATGACTTCTTAATAAATGACACTTTTGATTGTATTTATTTCTATTCATGGAATGGATTAATAATAAATCACATATCAAATTCAATACCATGGAATACAATATAATTTATTTTTCTTTTCCTAAACTTAGTCGGTAGTCCTCAGAGTTATATAGCCTTGTCGTGGAGTTCTAAATTTTCATAACTACGTGATTCCCCGACTTGGTTGATGGTTCACTTTGTTGAGTTGCAAGTCTTTCTTGGTCATCTTTCTACTCAGTGGGTCAGAGGTTTCAAAAACTTTGAAACTTTTGAGTTTGGTTCTAACTTCTAAGGTTCACTTTGTTGAAGCAAGAATGGAAAAGAGATAAAGAAAACTTATTATTATAACTAATAAAACTATGAAGAAATGATCACTCACCTTTAAGTCTACGTTTTTGGCATTGGCTGAATTATGAATAAATGACACTTTTGATTATATTTATTTCTGTTCATGAAAGGGATTAATAATAAATCATATATCAAATTCAATACCATGGAATACAATATAAAAATTTTGGCTTTTCCTAAACTTAGTTGCTAGTCCTCAGAGTTATATAACCTTTTCATGGAGTTATAAATTTTCATAACTACGTGTCCTTGACTTGGTTGATGGTTCACTTTGTTGAGTTGCAAGTCTTTCTTGGTAATATTTCTACTCGACAGGCCAGAGGTTTTGAAAACTTGAAAAATTTAGAGTTTGGTTCTAACTTCTAAGGTTCACTTTGTTGAAGCAAGAATGGGAAAGAGATAAAGAAAACTTATTATTATAACTAATAACACTATGAAGAAATTATCACTCACCTTTTAAGTCTATATTTTTAGCTTTCATTGACTTTCGAATGGAGAAGTAGAACCTCAGAACCGAACAAAATGTGTAAGAATAAATGACACTTTCAAGTGTATTTATATCAATCCATGATTCCATATTTCAAAAATTCCATTGGATTTTTAAATGGTATATTAAAAATTTGGCAAATCCTGCGTGCTTATACAATGATACATTGTAATTTTCAAGGTGAAATGTGTCCTCAAATGTAATTATTTTTTAATGTTATTAGCGAAATAGGTCCTCATGAGCAACTTTTTATAAATTTTAATTGGTGAAATGGGTCTTGATACAATGTTGTTTTAATAGTATTGGTGAATATGTAGGTGTTTTATTAAATGCTTTCCGGATTACAGGCGAAAATATTAGTCGGTCCAATTGAAACGTGTAGTTTGATAATGGAAATTTTTTTGCTTAAATATTCCTCATAAAAAAACTCATTTGCAAATGGACATGCATTGGACCTATACTTCGTAAAATCTGGGTGATTTGGACACCCTGTTCGGGGTGATAATTTGTCAATTTCGACTTGGCTGATTCCTAGAGTTCTTTAATTGGCAAAGATTCACCACTAAAGTTTTCCCTGACTTAGTGTTTTCTAACATGCAATTATAGTAATGAATTTTTTTTCTTTATTAGAGAGTATGAATGTAATGAAAGGAACCTTAAAAATTTACCTCCTTTTATTTTGAGGATAAAATATTCTTCTTATATTTTACTTCATTTTCTAAGCGGTTAATTTTAGTATTCATTGTTTTGATATAGTTCCAACACTTTGAACTATTGCAAATATAGTCACAAGTTACAAAACATTGTGAGTAGTGAGTGAGAGAGTGGGAGGGAGAGAGCGAGGGAGAGAGAGGGGGGAGGAGGGAGATAGGAATTGGTAGGGTGGGAGGGATAAAAGGAGGGAGAGAAAGATGGAAGGAGAGAGATAGGGATATGTATAGAGAGTGGTAGGGTGGGAGGGATAGAGGGAAGGAGGTAGATAGGAAATGGTAGGGTGGGAGGGATACGTATAGAGAGAGTTAGGGAGGGAGGGGTAGGTGGAGAGAGGTTTGTGTGTGAGGGAGTGAGTGATAAAGGGATGGGTAGGTGGAAAGAGAGAGAGGGAAAAGAAGGAAAAATAGAGGGAGAGGAAGGTTAGGAGGGATGGTGAGATTCTAGTATCTTTTTCTCTAGTTCTGTATTGTAATTTTCCCAATGAACATACTACACATTCACCTTCCTCAACTTCTCAAGAGTAGGAATAATCTCTTCATTCAATACATTATGTATCTTATTCACTTTCGTCTACTTCTTTCCACATGTTTGTAGCGTAGAAGTAGAAAGGGATAATGGGAGGGAGATGTATAGAGATGTAGCATGGGAGGTATAAAGGGAGAGAGAGGAAATGATAGAAACATGGAGAGGCAGGTGGAGAGATTTAATGCTAAATGAATAGAGGGAGATGTATGTAGAGAGAGTGATGGGATATAAGGAAATTAGAGAGAAGGGGAGAGAGAAGTTGATAGAGGGGGGAAGGAGGGAAGGAGGGAGAGGTAGGTAGAAAAAGAGGTGGGGTGGGATGGATTGAGGGAAAGGTACATTAAGAGGGAGAGGGTGAGTGGAGATAGAGGGAGGGAGGGAGGGAGAGAGAGAGATAGAGAGGGAAATAGGGAGGGAGAGAGGTGTAGGTAGAGAGAGGTAAGATGCAAGGAATAAAGAGTGATTTAAGTAAAGATAGATACAAAGGTCTAGGGTGGGAGAGGTACAAAAAGAGAGATCTAGTGTGTGAGAGATAGAGAGGGGGGAGGGAGAGGTAGAGAGAGGGGTAGGTATAGAGATGGATTCTTATTGAACAACCTATATATATTACCATTATTACTATATGGTTTTTTTATCATGTTTCTATCAAATTTTCTTAATATTTTTTTGTATGATTAAAATTCTAATTTTACCCTATTGGTTGCAACATATTTATGGTAATTTATTAAAACTAAAACATCTAATTATATCTCCAATATTTGAAATTTACATAAATTTATAATTTTATCCCATGATTTTGGATGGAGTGATAGGGATCTTCATATCTTTGTTTGACACAAAATAAAATCAATAAAATCAGAAAATTGAAAATGCATTTCGTATTTGGCAACCCAAGGAGAACATGTAGATAGGTATGATATGACGACCAATGAGAGTACCTTCAACCATGATGAATAAATATATAGTATTTAGTTCTATCAATCCAATAACTTACTTTATTTTAGTTTATTTATTTTTATATCACATTCATATTCATTGTGAGCTCCTTATGTACCTTCTCTTGGACTAAAACTAATCAAATTGATATAGTTGTTCTATCATTTTCTTCTTTAATATTCCGTAGCTTCTATTTGATCTTGATATTCTCTAAAATTATTTATTATAGGAATTGGTAGGGTGGGAGAGTTATGTATAGAGAGAGTGGGAGAGGGAACGAGGGTGGGATAGGTGGAGAGAGGTTGTGTGTGTGCAAATGGGAGAGAGAGAGAGAGAGAGGTAAGGCGAGACATGTAGGTATAGAGAGAGTGAGAGAGGGAAGTAGGGAGGGAGGAAGGGGTGGAAGGAGAGAGGTTGTGTGGGAGAGAGGGAGAGAGAGAGGAGGAGAGGGAGAGTTAGAGAGAGAGGAGTAGGTAGAATGAGGGAGATGTGGGGTGGGAGGGATGGAGGTAGGGAGAGAGAAGGGAGGGAGTGAAAGATAAAGTGAGGTGTAGGAGGAAATAGAAAGGGGGGAAAGATGGACAAAGGGAGGAGAGAAAGCTTATGAGGGATGGTGAGAGATGAGAAATAGAGAGAACTATAGAGGTATTGGTGGAGTGAGAGGTCTAGCAAGCTGGCATGGAAGGGATAAAGGGAGAGAGATGAAATGAAGGAGATATGGGAAGGTAGGTAGAGAGAGGTAACACTAAAGGAATAGAGGGAGATGTAGGTAGAGAGAGTGAGGGGATATATGAAGAGTTAGGTATCTCACTCTCATCTTTATTATAATGAATAATTTTTTAAATAGCATGTAGTAGAACCTTGTACCTAGCCTTTAGTTTTTATGAGAGGTGAGAATTTCATGAAAGAATTTGTTGCATTAATGAGATATGATTCCATATGAAAATCCCCTCCATTTTTATCCTTTACAAATTATTTATTAAAAGTTACAAAAAAAAGATTTCAATATATTTTGGAAGAACTTATTTCTCTAAAGTAATGTGTAACTAGAGGACCCTATCTCCAATAAAATGGGTGTAATACTTAACACAAAACAATGTACACATTAATCCTAATGGAACCATCAAATTTAGCAAATTTGAAGTGCGTATGTTGAAAATTTTTCCTTTGCACACTTAGAAGTTTCGTTGAAAAATATGCCCCAGTAACCTACTTTGGAGGGCCATAATACGGATCCCATTTTATTTCATTCCAAACCCCTTGGTGAGCATATTAAATTGGCATATGTGAACATGCATGTCTATTTTCAACTCCCCATGATGAGTTTTGACAGGGTTTTGAAAACCAATGCTGGAGGGTTTTGGTACTATTTTGTTGTTTGCAAACTTTTTGTCCTGTGAAATGGCCTCTTGTTCAAGCTGATGTTTAATAGCTGGATGATTTTCATGACAAATAGATTGTTTCCCTAAATTCCTGCCATGTTCATATGCTCCCTATTCCATTTTTAGACTCTCAGGATCAGATTTGATATTTTTACTAGGTCAAAACCAAATGAAGTTTGTTCTGATTTAACATTTTCTTTTTTAGAATGTTTCAAGGAGGTCAAGTTTGACCTTTAATATCTTGTGATGAATGATGATTCAAGGAAATCCCTCTTGCACACATACTCAACTGACCCAAATGACCTAGTGTGTCCAGTGGTAGCTTCCTAGGAGGTGATTTGATATTTTTTCAAGGTGACTTTGTGAGCCATAATTGGTTTTGATAGGTGCATTTGCATAAAAGTCAAACTAAGCCATTTTGACATTGAATATATTTCACTTCATGATCTTTTTCACTGAGCCATTTGTTGCATTGCATTATCTTTTCAAATATTTGCATGTCTATGAATTTTGATGGCTCTAGGAGGTTGTTTGACTAGTTTCCTAGGGAAATTCAAGAGGTCACTTGACCCATTTTGACTATAGTACAAAGTGCCTAAAATGGATTCTAATGGTTACCTACTTCAAATTTTTCACCTTAGATGCATATGCAAGTAGCCTCAGATCTACTCATGGTTAAAATTTTTTTGAAAACAAAAAATAAATTAGTCAGGCCAACAAGGGGACCCACCATGTGTCACAAAACTCAAGGAAAGCTCCTAATCTATAAAAGGATAGTATAAATTCATACTATAATGAATATTTTTGATGTCACTCATTTTTACCATGCCTAATTGAAAATATCTATATTAAATTTTTTGGTGACTCTAATAAAAAACAATATCACTTTAGTTCTTCCACAACAAAGATGATGAAATCTTTGATACGAATGGGGAAATCTGAAGAGGTTAAACATGTTTTTGATAGCTTGATAGATGAGGGACACTAGTCCTCAGTTATTATCTATGAAATCTTTTTGAGCTCTCTATTTTGTCATTTCCTATAAGGAATGTGAAGGCTAAATACCACCATTGGTTCAATGCACAAATGCAAATAGAGATGATGTTTCACTTGAGTAGCCATGAGATAAAGTCACATAACTATTTAATCTTGCTAGATTGTTTGAGAAGCTCCAAGATACCAACAAAGCAAATATTCTATAGAAATTGATATGATCAAAGTTTGTTGATTATGTGGAAGCATGGACATGTAGAAAAATCTTTAACAAGGTGCCTAAATGGAATTACATCTCATGAAATGAAATTGGTCCTTGGATTGAGGATAAAATAGGTTTTTTGAATTAAATTTAGAAACTTTCAAGCAAATACTTTTGGTAGCTATAATGCCAAATTATACAATTTTGATAGCACTCCCTTTTGTCTAGCTGAATGGCTCAAGAAAAATCAAGAAAAAATGAGTGAGTTCATCACTATGGTGCAAAGTATAGAGGACAAGATTATATGCAAGATAAGTGAGCACCAACATCATAAGGGGTTTTTAGTCAAATCAAATTTGGCTTGAAATTCATATAGTTTGATGGAAAATTCCTGTATTATTCCAAATTGTCTCCTCAACTTGCAACTTTATCAGCTGGTTTAAAAACTTCCTCGAAGACTCCTATTCATGTTGATCTAACTCATATGAACAACTGGAAAATGTTTACTATAGGAGATACCAATGGCGAGCTTAAACCAAAGATTGAAATGCTTTTGTCTAAAGCGTAAGGAAAGAAGAGGGTGCCATGGATTAGAGAACCAATGACGGGCTCAAGTTTTGTGCAATGAATAGAAGGAATCAAAAAATGACTCAACAAGACTTGAGATGGCTAGAAAGTTGTGTTGTAGAGTGTTACACATTAACAGGGGAATGCTCACACTTTGTGTAGGGCCGATACAATTAAACACATAGAAAGGGGCATGAGTCAATGATGGAATTGAAGATCCAATAGAAATGTGCCCTACAATTTTTCTAGCCTATGCTACAATTTCTTAACAAGCAGGAGTATCAATAACTCTGAATTACCAAATTCTTAAGTAGAAATGGCATTAACAAAACCCTAGTGGTCACACATTACAATATTTAAGTACATTAATATTTCTTCCCTTAACAAGTAGGAATTAGAGTATCTCCTTCAAGATTCTTGAGTGTCACAGAGTCAATGATGCCATTGAAAATGGATCAACATTGTTTGAGGAAATTTTATTTTTACACCATTTTTGATGAAATGAGGGATGAAATGTATGAGGAAAAGTAATGGTGAGAAGACTTGGGAGCATTTTGTAGTTTTTCAAAGGAGGAATCCAGCACAAGAAGTAGCCATACACCAATTGAAGGATGCTTGATATTTGAATGAGTCTTGTTGTGCCCTCAGCACACACCTGTTCAAAATGGGGACCCTCTTTTTCTTTCACCTTGTCAGGTCTTTTTTGTTTCTGTCTCATTTTGCATGCCCCCATTTTAGTGTCCTGGGTGGTCAACGTACCTCCAAAGTCTCATCTTGAGTTGATCATGTTTCACCCCTTCAATTTTGTCAAGTCTTGGTGCCTTGCAAAGTATCCTTGGTAGTTTTCCTCTGCCAGCAGTCTTGGAGCTTGGCGGGCCCGCCCCGCCGGGCTTTCTTGGCCGGGTATCCCCCTTATGTTTGTTGTTCTGAATGGAAAAAGGTTTTCACCTTCCTAGGCCTCAGGACCTGGCTCCTTGTTTTCTATCTACAAAAATTTGCGAACATTTCAGCCTGCCTTCGTCTCCTTTGGGCTCGACCATCCGGATGTCTGCTCCTAGAGCTTCGTGCAGACTTCATCGTCCTTGATGGAAAATCACCGATAGAACTCCACCCTCTAGGCCCCAAGATCCCCTCGACCGTCGGTTTGCAAAATGAATTTTAAATGGTCGCCGCCTCACATCTTTCCAGCCCCTGGACCCTAGACCTCTTTCCACCGTCCATGAAATCAAATCCACCAACCAACTGGTCGGCCATACCTGCATTAAATGAGGGCATTAAATGCATTTTTGGGTATAAATATCTTGCCCAACTTGTCATTTTCGTTTGTCAAGTTTGCGAGAGCAATCAAAGTGCTTACCAGAGATCATTGCCTTCATCGATAGTTGCCCTCGTACCTATTGTCATCATTTTCTGACTCATGGCGGATTTCACGCCTTCTATCATCGAACTCCTGATATACGTTTTTCATTCACCCTCCTGAGAATTTTTTATGATTTTAATGCCTAAAATGATGAACAACATGGGTTAAAAACAAGTTCAATTAATAAAAATTAATGTCCTAGAATCATAAAAAAAACATCTAGGATGCCCTCAAAATTAGTCTGAAGTTACACCTCGTCATGGTCGTTCATCACCCAAGGGCGTTCATGTCCTCTGGGCCTGGGTCTTCCGATGGCCGTTAGAACTTAGAAACAAAATTCTCTCCAAACGACGATTTGTCCCCTCGAGCCTAGCTCCTAGGACCTTCATTGTCTAATTTCCGTCAAACTTACAACTTAAACTTCAAAAATTTAGCCTCCCTTTTGGCTTTCTGGGCCCGGGTGCCCATACTTCTATGTCTAGAACTCCGCGATGCTTTCGCCATTCCAATACAGTGGAGTCGACCCATCAGCCCGAGCCCCAAAGCCTGCCTTGTCTTTTGTCATCCATTGATTTGCACAAACTCACCTTCTGGCACCTTCTTGGGTCCTGGTCCACAAACTTCCATGGCTGCTTCACTATTTTAGATGGCCGATCGCTAACATCCTTCTGCCTCCTAGACCCCAAGCCTCCATTCGCTGCAAGACCAGAAAACACTCAATTTTCACATACTCGCCATTGCCGAGCTCTGCCCACTGGGAGTTTGTCCCATCTCTATCGTTCTAGAAGGGAAAAGTGCATGCTCCTTTCCAGCATCTGGGCCCCGCTGACCTATTTTTCGAATGAGAAACTGACATGGATAATTTGACGAGCAACCTCATTTCTGGGTCCGGTCTATCGAGCTGCTCCCTCCAGACTTCCATCTGGTGATTGCCATTCTGATCGACGAAAGCAAGGCGGCTTCCCGTCTCTAGAATTCCCTTCATTTCTGGCCATTTCAAATAGCCAACCTTGAATGACCTTCTGGCCTTGTACCTCCGGATGCTCTCAAATCAATCCAAACAACCTCAAATTTGAAATCTAATCTCGACCTAGGTGCTCAAATTTAGCTATCTTCGATATGAGCTTTTCTAACCATCAAAATTCAATTGGGAGAAGTCTCTCAGATTGCACTACTTGGTTTTCCCTTTTAAAACAACATTCCTGCTGGGGAAGTCAGGCCTCTAGGTTTGGATTGTCTGAAATCCCTCAATTGAAGGACTAATGACATTTGGAAGTAAAAGTATGTTCTTCTGAATGATAAATTGTCTAAAATTGATTTCGTCCACAGAATTTTGACCAACATCAATGCTTTCATGATCGGTTGCACTGACTATACCTTTGCTTGCAAGATATATGGAATCAACTGCAGGACCCTCAGGGGTAGCTTTAGAAAAGGACAAAGAAATCAAGCAAGACTCCTCATTGAAAAGAGGACAAGGACCAGATGAAGTACAAGTTCCAAGCTGAACCCTTGTACTAGAAGATTATAACCGACTGGAAAGAAATCATAGATACAAATATCGGCCACGTCGATATTGATGAATTTAAGCAAAGGGTCAGAGTCAACCAGACAACCAAGAATGCAAGGCTGATCAAGCAAAGAAGAATTGCAAAAGTTGCAAGCTTCCCTCCATCCCTTGTGGCCCCTAAGTTGGTCATGGCTTGCTGACAGGCATATCAACCCCAGACGTGAACAATTGTTGACCGAGATGGGAACATTCTTGCTGACATGTCGGCTAAGGGAATTACAAAGACCTATATTCCCACCTTCGTCGAGATGGAGACACCTACCATAGAGGAATGCAAAGCAACATGGGATGACAACTCGATGGGTTGCAAGAGATTGATAAATTAGCACCGGCTCAAAGAGAAACGGGGCAGCGCTGCGAAGGTTCTTCAAGAACTCTTCTGCGGTGATTTCCTTGAAGATTACCATGACTTAGTCACTATGCTGAGTAGAGTGATGGGTCTCCCTACTACTACCTTCTTTCAGGAGTGGATGGTGTACTTCATTGAGCAGATCCTCCATGGGAATGAACATGTCACCACAAAATCCTCATTCTACTGGGGAGGCATAATAAGCAACTGCTTCCATGAGCAGTTCATTAACATGAAGAAAAGATCTAAGTTCTACATGACCTCCTATCTGGTCTACTCCTTGTAGACCAAAGGTAGTATAGTGCAATGTTTGTGGCACTCGATGGGGAGTAGGGTCAAAAATTGAAGGTCTATGAAAGGTACCCCCAACTCCAGCACCGAAACTTCAAGAAGGAATATTACAAGGTAAACAACTCTTTCATTGGCCATATCATCAGAGTGATTGTAGGGAATTTTGAGAGAAGGGTCTCTCATAGTGCTTGGGCATTCTTAAAGCAATATGCCTTCCTTTTCATTCAATATCTAAATTTCACATACATTCGCGCCCAGGGCTTCACAGAAAGGCCAAATAAGCTGCCCCGATACCCCAATGACCGGATCATTCTATTGAAACTTTCCTAGAAGCTCCAACACATACAGTCCATCTTCAGCAGCAAACACTTGGTAGGGATCTCCTACCCCTTAACTTTTGGCCGGGGAATGTACAAATTACAAACTTCCCAGTGCGCTAGGAATTCTGAGAAAAAATTGAACGATTATCACTTCTTCCTACACACTGCTTGCTTGCGAATGGACCCATATGGGCATATAAGGAAAGCACTAGGGTCAAGGTTTGCTCATCTGCACCATGTTGAGGACTTTGGGGGATATTGTTAGGATGACAAGGAAGTGCGTGCAAGACACTACATGCAGATGACTTCGTACTTCATAAGAAGGGTGCAACCATTTCCCATACTAGATTAGGTCAAAGAGGACAAAAGCACCGTAATGGACCCCAAATACCTTGTAGTTTCCAACTTGCCACTACCAACAATAGATTGGGATGAATAGGAGGTCGATGACCTTGATATTATAACTAAACTAGTTTTGGCTTGAATCAAAGAATGGGTTGATGGACAGGTGGCCCAATTGAAATAGAAAGGGGTGGTCCTGACATATGAAGGGCTAAAGAGTGAGCCTAGTGCCACCAAAGATGTTGTCTCCACAACTTCAATAGGCAGGACATCCAAATCTCCTCCAATCACTAGATCTAAGAAGAGGAAAGAAACGGAGATAGAGCAGTCCTCAGACCCCAAAGTATACACAAGGAAAGATCTAGGAGGGTCACCTTCTAAAAGGCTCAAGTAAAAAGGAGGCACCACAGAGTAGCCCGTAATCCAAGAGGAAGAAGCAAAAATTAAAAATCAATTAAAACTTCTTTTGGCTCTCCTTGTTTTGACTGCCCCATCATCTGCCTTCATAGCCATGGGCACCACATCCCCACCAGTAGTGGACATATTTTTCCATCTTGCCCCTTCACCTCTGGCTGAGCCTGTAATAGTAATTGATTCTTTCTCTAGGGTAACTACTCTTTCCTCCACTGCCATTCCACCTACCACATCACTCCCACTAGCTCCAGTAACGACACCAATACTAGCTCTTACCTTGCCTAAGGCCTTCTCGAAACATATGCAGAATATCCCTTCCAAGCTCTGCCAAATCCTCATGGACCCCACTCTTCAGGTGGCCCTAGCGTAGGTCCTCACTACTGCTAAACCTTTGCAGCCTCCGACAGGGCTGTCAATTATGGAAGCCACCATGTTAATCTTCGAGGAGTGGGAGAGATAGGAGTAAGAGTCCTAGAGCCATCGAAAGAGGAAGCTGACAAATGCCATGAACACCCAGAGTATGAACACCAAACAATTGGCATGGTGGCCTACAAGGAGGAAGGAACAGGCTCTTCGGAGAGTGGTGGTGAGGAAGAGGATGTCAGTGGTAGGGTCATCGTATAGACCTTTGATGACGATCTTGAAGAAGAGATGGCCTAGTAGCTGAAGGCCAATGAAGAAAAGGAAAAAAGGTCACCTCTAAGAGAAGAAGGACAACAACAAGAAGACAAGGTAGCAGAAGACATGGAGCTCCCCATAGGGGAACTACAAGAGGGTGTTTCATCCCCTTGTCAAGAGGAGGAAAATGTAGGAGAAGATAAGCCTAAGAGTGAGGCTCAAACTATCAAGGGCCTCAAAATTGAGAAGCCCAAGGAGCACATGCACGAGGTTGAGCAAATTGGAGAAAGGGAGGGGAAGGAAATAGAGAAAGAAGAAAGTCCCCGAGAGTGATTACCTACCAAGCCTCCCATCAAGCACCTTGTGTTCATCCAGGACTTTGATAAAGAAGAAGGAGATGCTACTAAAATGGAAGAAAGGGCCCCTAGAAATAAGAAAATAGAGATCTTAGCTGAGGAAGGTGAGGGTGATCGTGAATCACCAAAAGAAAAGTCTACTATGCCTGAATGGTTGGAGAGACAGCTTGAAAGGAAAACTCCCACACCAAAGAACCCAAGAGCCAGGTTGGAGGCTATCTTAGCCTGAGCATAGATCACAACTAGAAAAGAGAAGAAGCCTAAGCTCAGAACCAAGGTAACAATGGATGCTTCTTGGTCTCAAGTAGTGCAAATAGCTACGCCAGTGGTGGGAAGGGAAGGAATAAGCTACAACATCTTCACCATTGATTTAGGAACTGCTACTAGGGAATAGAAGGTGGAGCACCTTGAAGAGTTTGTAGTGATGGTGGTAGATATGATGTAAGAGGACAAAGTTTCAAATGACGAGCTTAAAGTCAGGTGGCTGATCTAATAGCCTACATCCAACAATGGTCCTCAACTGAAGAAATACCCACCACATCTGTGGCTCCACCATAATTGCTATCCAAGGAATAGATTGACAAGCTAGGGAGGAGAGAGAACTTGGACAAGACTACAGAGAGTTGGTTTCACCAAGTCCTATACGTCAGGAACATGGGTATTAGCCGGGCAGTTCGAGTAGCCAACAAGTTCTTGGACTATAGCAATCTTTGGAGAGCATGCAGAAGCTCTCAACTAACTTCCCTGCAACCTACAACTCCACCTATCCAAAGATTGAGGCCATCCTCTAGTTACCAAAAGCCACATGGGAGAAGGAGGTTACATTCAAAAGGGACGATCACTAGTTGATGGATGTGTGGAAGCGGGATTTTGACAATAGGAAGGAAAGGTTGGAGCAAATAATGCGTAAGGTAGATCCGGACATTGAATGGGTCAAGGAAATTAGGGCAAATTGTTCCTGATTTTTGAAGTTGATGATGGAGTATGACATGCCCACAGTACAGATGGATCCAGAAAAGATAAAACCTTACTTTCAGAAGAAGATGGAGGATGGGGCATCTAATGAAATAACAGTGGAATTCATGAGTTTTTCCGCCTGTGCCTTAGACCAATCAGAGTTGTTCAGAGATTAGGGGATAAAGTATGATGAAGACTGGAAAAAGCTTGAGGATAATTCAAAAAGAATGGACCTACCAAATGTTGTGGTATGAGATCATTGAGGTAGGCAAGCGCCAACCAGTTATTCTAAAATTCATGGAATATACAGCTTCAAAGAAGTAGGAGGATAGTCCTGTAATCAATGAGGAGCTCCCAAAGGAATAGCTATAGCAAAGAGAGCAATCAACAAAAGACAAAGTGCTATAGTTTTGTCACTAAAGGACAAAATAGGTAAAGAGATAAGAATGTAATTTCAAATTGTAATATATTGGGGGTGGGTGAAACCCTATTTTGTAATGAATCTTGGCCACATAATGAGAATTAATCTTGGCCATTCATTTAACTTTTTGGGCACTATAAATAGGGGTCTCCTCTCATTTGCAAAGGGAGTTCAGTTGTTGTAAAGACATGCTGCAGAAATTTATAATGAAAATCCACTAATTTGGTGCATTTTCTAAGTTTTTCACATGTTACTTGATTCAACCGCCATTGTTAAATTCTCTACTTAGATTTATATTGTTGTTCTAGTTAGCTATATTCTTCCTTTGATAGATTTTAGAAATGTTGTTCCGTAGTTGTAAAAATTCTTGCAGTGTAGATGCCTTCTTAGTCCA
>VDFB02168118.1:88953644-88986316 GCA_007258455.2 Sequoia sempervirens
TTGTTTGCTAAAATTGTTAGGGCTATAAAGGAAATTTTATCCTTAATTCCTGGAAAATGTTCGAGAAAGCTTTCTGGTCTCCTTTTGATATTGCTATGGCCGAAAAATGGAATTCTAAATTAGTTGGATCAAATATAATCAAACTTGGAGTGAGTGGGGGAGATAATGCTATTTGGTCTATGCCGCCTTTGGGCTGGGTGAAAGCCAATTTTGATGGTGCGGCTAAAGGTAACCCTGGGAAAGCTGGTAGTGGGTGTGTGTTAAGGGACAACATGGGGGCTTTTATTACGGCTTTTGCTGTGGACATTGGAATTCAAACTAATCATGTTGCGGAAGTAGTTGGGGCTTTTCATGCGGTCAGCCTAGCCCTCAAGGTCAACACGAAACATCTTTGGCTGGAGGGAAATTATTTGAATATAATAAATTGCATTCTTGGGCTTACCCCCCCTTGTGGACCATCAAAAAATGGGTCGAAGACACGAGAACTTTATTAAGCAAATTTGATAAAGTGAATGTTTCCCACACCTATAGAGAAGCCAATAGGGTGGCGGATTTCTTCGCTAATGAAGGGGTAAGGAAGGGTGGGGAAAACACGTGGAGGAAGAATGACTACATTCATCCTGAAGTGAAAGCGCTAATTTATTATGATTCAGTGCATGGAAGAGAAGGCAATCTTAGTCATAATGAAATGGATAAAGATTAGGTACATCGATTTCTTTAGATTTGATGGGACCGATGTCATTTTATTTTTTAAGAAGGGTCTGTGGCACGCTTTCTGGGTGTTCGACAAAAAAAACCTAAACGGGACCCAGAGCAACTGTTCAGTGTTTATTGACAGTGAGCTGATTATGGGTGGAGAAAGAAAATGGGCGGAGCCGAGCAATTTCCAGGAGCACAGAAAGAATGCTAAAGCATGGGAAAAATTTGAAAAGGGGGGTTTAGTCCCATATATGGAAAAGCTTCATGGTACGGATGAGGGGATTCTGAACTATTTTGTTAAAAACTGGAAAAATGGAGAGATCGTGTTGTTTGGCAGGAATGTTAAGCTGAGTGAGGATTTAATAGGGGAGATAACTGGTCTTTATACTGAGGGTGTAAAATTCTACCGGGACCGACGATTCTCTGATGAAGCAGTCATTAAATTTCCCAAAAAAGATAAGGAGAAAGCGAAGATGGTGAAGGTTGCTAATAGCTACTTTGATGTGGAGTCCATCAAATCTATTTGGAGGAAAGTTTTAAGAGTTGTTATGGAATATATCACGGTTGACGGGCGCTTTACCAGAGTCTATGGTTACCACTTTGCCATTCTGAACCATTTTTGGCATAAGGTTCATATATCTCTGCCCTTTTACTTATTTTCTTCTCACGAGAATTGCTTTGATGATGTGGGAAAGCCTAGGAGGAGGAGTCTGTTATTCACCTGGTCTTGTTAGGCTCATTTTTTTAGCATTTTCAAAATTTACACCTTTGCTTAAAAGCTGGTGATATTGAAGGGTGGATGGTGGGAGGCCAGAGAGAGTGAAATTTGGCAGGGAGGTCAGAGACCACAGGCCCCAGGCTTGTGAATCATTGTTGGCCCAGATACCATTTGCTCCCGGTCCTTGTCTTGCAGCAAAGAAACACTTGTTGTCTTATCCTAAAAACCAACCTGCCTTGAGTACTTCATTCAGGGTTTTATCACCCCGCCTTGTCTTAATCCCCAGTCGTCTCCTAGTTGCCCTACTCCTGGTTTGTCCCCAGGTGTGAAAGGTAACCCTGTTATGAAACTCGTTTCGTATTCAGGGAATTATATGGAAATCCTCTCTAACAAGCCCATGGTTAGTAAGGAGTCGGCCCCTAGTGCTCCTGCTTTTGGTAATTTTGGGAATGATCATTTTGAGTCCCCTATTCAGAATGAAATTAATTCTTCCTTGAATAAGCTTAAGCCTGAGGATTTGGTTAGTATAGCGAAAAAAAGTACGGATGGCCTTTTTACCGTTCTCAAATGGACCCAGAAGAGTCCCACCATAAAGGTAGAAAGGTTAGTGTGCAGTCAGCCAGCAAGGTCAAGGATGTGGAGGCAGAAAATTAATGGGAACAGGGGAGACAATGATGAACAGGAAACTCCTTTACCGAGGAAAAGACAGCAGTTACAGGAGGATAGATTGGCTAGCATCGAGTGTAGCATGTCCAAGATTGAACAAAACATTAGGGCTATTATTGCTAACAATCATAAAATTGCAAGGCATAACACCATCATCATCAATCACGATGGTTGGAAAACTACGAAAAAAACCAAAGGGATCTACTTTGGTTTGTGGAGTTAGGATCACGAGACGAAATTTGGCTTGTGAGATTAGTGAGGTGAAGGATTCATTCATTACCGGAGACTGTATCAAGGAAGACCCGACTTTAATCTCATCACAGTTAAAATTCTCAAAGCGAGAGTTACGAGGGACATGCAGTGTTGAAAGGAAGCCGGTTACCAACACACAGGTAATGTAAATGTTTTGTTGGTTTTTAGGTGGTCTTTTAGAGGCCCTTTTATTATTTTTATTTGTTGTCTTTTCCTTCTTTGGGATAGCTGTCCGGTTGTTTGTCCTTTCTCTGTCTATCTCTTGTTGTTTAAACTCTGTGGTTTCAGGTCCCTGTAAAACCTGTTTTTTCCTTTTCAAAAACTTAAGAGCACTCCTTCCAAGATATGTCTTTGGGACCTTCTTCAGACTTCGCCTACCTATCACATTATGCTTCAAACAGCCTTACAAGAAGTTCTTATCCCTTCTAATGTGAAACCAAATGACATAGCATCCATAATTCAAGGATTAAATGTTGACATTGTTTTCCACCAAAGTGAACGTCCCCTTTTGGAAGTGCAAAAATAAAATGATGCTCTCATGATCATAGGTCTACCATACAACGGGGATAAAGTGAACCCTTGTTGATAGTGTCTCTTCTCTTAATGTGTGTAGTGTAAACCTCTTGGCTAGGCTTCATGTTGATAAATAAAATCCCAACCCTTTTCTTTATCTATTAAGGGCTTTGACAATGAGGAAAAGAAACCACTTGGTGTGATCACTTTGTCTATTACAGTTGGAGTGGCCACATTGCAAATAGTGGTCCATGTCATGCCTCATAATCTTTCATATAATCTCCTTCTAGGAAGGTCATGGATCCATGAAATGAATGGTGTGCCTTCCACTCTTCATTGAAAAATGAAATACATCTACAATAATAAAGTGCACATCCTTGACATTGACCCCGATCCAAATAGTTTTTTGAACATTGAGAAAAAAAATTGAATTGTTTAAACACATTAACACCAACTATGCAAGTCAAACCCATCCAACAAAAAGATAAACAAAAAAATATTGAACAAGTCACAAAGTTATTTGACAATGATTGGGGTTCCTTAGACTTGACACCAACACTCATGGATGAATACAAGATCATACACAAAGATTCAATTGAGGGAAAAAAAACACAATCATGAAAAAAAACAACTTGGAAAACCATTTGAAAGCATCCACCTCAACCAACATAGACCAAAACATAAAAAACTATACAACAACCTTTGACGAACACAACAATGAACAACCACTTGATTCAAAAGTAATGAAAAAGCTTTATGACAAAGGTTATGAACTTATGAAACAACTTGGCTATAGTGGAAAAGGATGTGGTGCTCATGAACAAGGTATCTGCAACCCTATAGACCCTATGACACAACAAACAACTCACGGTCTTGGTTATTGTCCTTTGATAGAAGTAATCAAACCTTCCCTCAACATCGATACTATCACAAAACATCCTTCTAAGACAACTTTAACTTCCGTACCCCCTAAACTGATAAACACTAGTGGTCTTGATTGTTCTCCTTTGCAAGCAGTCCAAAAAAATACATCCTCACTTAATGTCAATGTCATCTTGCAAAACACTAACAAAATTCGTTATATTTTACACCCTCCCATAAGGGAGAGACCAAAATCTCACAATCTAAAGATTCTTGTTTATGTATGACATCTTCTACTAAGCAAGAAACATATTTGTCAGAAAATACAGACACACCTTCTCCCATTGATCAAGAGGGTATCTTGTCAAGACTTCTCCAAGATCACTTGATCACCCTTCCTCCAAGAACTCGAAAGAAATTCTATTACAAGAATTCCTTTTGTGCATATCATAGAGTTCACAGTTATTCCACTAGTGAATGTAAGGCTTTGAGTAGTAAAATCCAACATTTTAGGAGTTTGGTAATCTGTTTATGTGGGGTATCTAATCCCTCTAATTGACACCAATTTTCACTCTAGCATGCATTTCATCAAGCATTTCAGCTCACCTTTGCCTTGCACTAAGTGGTGTTGAGGGGTTAGGGAGCCTTATCCTCATATGTCACTTTTTTTTGTCTCTTTGGCTAGTCATTAACCTTTCATGAACATATAAGATCAATCTTGGGATGTGGGAGACATGCCTTAAGTTGGCTTACATGTGACATAATCCTTTCTTCCTGACATAGCTTATCGAAAATATATGAGTTGGCATAGGGATTTCTATGTAAGCTCTTATGTTTTCTTCTTCTACTTTAAAGCAATTGCTTGTAGTATTGGTGTTTGCAACCACTTTAAAGTAGGGGAATACATTGACACTTACATCTCATTGTGTGATTTCTATCTTCTTGTGATGTGTCCTCTTGGTGGAGTTGTTGGGCTTGATTCCCTCCAAGAGTGTGATACTTCTTTGACACAACCTCTCTTGGAGATGTTAAGCACAATTTCCCCTAAGATGAGACCTTGCACTAACTAAGAAAAATCCCTTTGAACATTCCTTGCATTGTTTTACCATTTACAAAAAAAATTATATGGCCACCTTGCATAACACACCCTGCATGCCTATGGTACCATCTTGTTTGTCTATGAGTGTCAAGCATACAAAGTTTTTCTTACCTCATAGAGCTCAAAAATCATTATCATTGTGGCGCCTTATTAAAGTTATCAAGAGGTATAACTTTGATATGGTTGAGTGGGAAGCCCATGCTAGGGTAGGACTTTCCCCATAGCCACCTTTCGAGATTTCTCACCCCACAGACAACCAGATGTTCCATGGCCCCAGAGTGAGTATACTTGGGCCTTCTCACCTAGTGGACCACCATAAGTTCCGTCACCCCAGAGTGAGTACACATTTTCAAACAAATAGCCTAGACCTAATCCACAACATGTTGGAAAAATGGTCAAAGCTTGATTCACCCCATTTCCATTTCCTTCTAGTTCTTTCCATTGCATGATTGTATATCTTGATTTGCTACAAATCATTCACCTTGTGTGTGTCCTTTTTCACTTATGTTGGCTTGACTTAGGATCTTGGATCTTGGGGGCTTGCATAAACTCCTTTAATCTTTGTCATTCTTTTTCATCCACATTGGTACGACTAGAATCCTCTTGAATGTCTACTTTAGTGTGAGTTTGAAGTAGGTTCATCCTCTCACTAAAGTGGGGGCTAACTGTGGACATGGAAAAAGTATCCCTTTTTGCTTGCTTGATTCGAGATTACTTGATGATAAATTGGACTTAATGAGACCTTGATTTGGTGTTGTGAGATGTTTTACACATCCACAATAGGTCTCGAACCCTTGCAAACTGAATAAAAAGCATTTAATGATATCTTGTAAAGGTGTTGTAAAGTGTTGTAAAAGACTTTCACGCCTCTTTGGACTTAATGAACCTATTTTTCCCTTAATTAAATAATGTAAAATTTATTTAATGACATTCTCACATTAATCTAGGAAGCTTATAAATTATATCTAATTTTAATCTACTATTGTAATGTGTTTTGCACATTCACATTGGATGTTCTACCTTTCTAGGCTGTCAATTTCATTTTAATGTTGTAAAGTGTATTTAATCATACTTTCATATTGAATTTTGTGTCACAAGCCCTAATTACCCTTTATATCATCATCAATAGGCCTCTATTGCCCCATATTGTGTATCTTGAGGCATAATTTGATCAAATACTTGATGAAATTCAAAAGTGGAATAAGTAACCAATAGCAATGACTCAGTCCCACTAAACCTTTTTTTGAAATTTTCTATAGATTTGGATGCCCATTTGGCCAAAATGGGTTTATGGGAAGTTTTCCTAGATTTGGGACTAAGTCGCCCAGATTGGCACAAGTGTCTCAATTGACTTCTACATCAGTTTTATCAAGATTCCAGACCTTCATGCTGTCCTTTTTAAGCCTCCAGGTGTACACATTCTATTTTGTAGCCTTATGTTCAATTTTGTTTACATTTCTTGGTCATTTTCGCATGTTTGCATAAAACACTGTGTTTTCCAACACTTCACATTTCTTAGATTTAACATCAATAAGTCATCTTTCTTTCAACTTATTGGACTTAGACATCATAGTTAAACACATTACATTCCTATGCACATTAATCTTGAATGTAGACTAACTGTGGACATGGAAAAAGTATCCCTTTTTGCTTGCTTGATTCAGGATTAATTGATGATAAATTAGACTTAATGAGGCCTTGATTTAATGTTTGAGGTGTTTTGCACATCCACAATAGGTATCAAAACCTTTTAAATTGAATAAAATGCATTTAACAATGATTTGTAAAGGTGTTGTAAAGTATTGTAAAAGACTTTCATGCCTCTCTAGAATTAATGAACCTATTTTTCCTTTAATTCAACAATATAAAATTTATTTAAAGGTATTCTCACATTAATCTAGAAGGCTTTTAAATTAAATCTAATTTTAATCTACTATTGTAATGTGTTTTACATATTCACATTGGATGATGTGCCTTTCTAGGCTATGCCAACCTCATTTTAATGTTGTAAAGTGTATTTAATCATACATGCACATTTAATTTTGTGTCAAAATCCCTAATTACCCTTTACATCATCATTAATAGGCCTTTATTGCCCCATATTATGCACTCAAGGCATAATTTGATCAAATACTTGATGCAATTTACAAGTGGAATAAGTTGCCAATAGTGGTAACTTAGTCCGACTGAACCTTTTGTCTGAAGTTTCTATAGATTTGGATACCCATTTGGCCAAAATGGATTTCTAGACAGTTTTCCTAGATTTGGGACTAAGTCGCCCTAATTGGCACAAGTGTCCTAGTTGAATTCTACATCAGTTTTATTAGGATTCAATACCTTCATGCCATCCATTTTTATCCTCCAGGTGCACACATTCAATTTCGTAACCTTTTGTTCAGTTTTGTTTACATTTCTAGGTCATTTATCACATGTTTGCATACAACACTATGTTTTCCAGCACATTACATTTCCTAGGTTTAGCATCAATAATTCAACTTTCTTTTAGCTTATTGCACTTAGACATCATATTTAAACACATTACATTCCTATTCACATTAATCTTGAATGTAGACATTGCCAATTTTGGCCCATCTTTCTTCTTTTAGGTGAAGAACCCTAGAAGTGTTAAAGAGCATTAGGGTGCCAAAATCTGTGTCCACAAGTTGATCATTAGAGTTAATATATTGTATTTATTATAATGTCATAACACTTATAAAATAATTTTCACATCCACACTAGAAAATGTGGCAAGAAAGAACCTAAGCTATCAAGAACCAATCACTCTTCATCACTTGGAAGTCTTCTTAAAGATCGAAAAATATCAAAAGGAGAACATCCATCATAAATATTTACTACAAACTAGCTACCTATTCATGATTTGTAAGATTAAATTTTCTAATAGTGAATAGGAATTCAATTATATAAAACCTACATATTCCTTGAAATATTAGTAATGTTAAAATTAAGAAATTACATGTCATTTAAATGGGAAATAAACTAGTATTTATAACACTCAATTTTGTAATTAAAAGCTCATAGAAATTTGACTCAAGCTTAGATGCCATTAATTTTACATGTGGAGAAATAAAAATATCATGAAAACTATTAAAAGGGAAACTTGGATATGGCACAGAGTTACCTAAATTTAAAATTAAAACCACCACATCATTAGAGAATAGAGCTCTTCATCATCCATTATTTATTTTAAATATTGAATATGTTCCGTCAAAGGGAGCAAAATTTTTTGCATAAGAAAGTTTGAATTCAGAATAGAAAGAGTCTAGTCATACATTCATGCTAATCTATTGTACCTCAACTATATATTTATTTTAAAAAAATTAGTTCAATTTCAAGTTTGACCAAAAATTGTAAACTATTATGAAGTCATCAATTAAGTTGATCCTAAAAAATAAATGAAATGATTAATGATTTTTTTCTTTTTTGGTGAAAGGACAAATGCCTAAATAATTTATATTGATTTTCAAGTTGAAATACATGCTTATGAGTTCATGAATGCAAAATTATTATAGAAAACCCTAACCTTGATTTCTCTTGGATTTTTACAACATCTAAATTATGATAGTGTTATGTCCCATTTTTTATCAATACAAAATTTGTACATAAATTAATTTTGTACTTATATCTTTTTTATTTTTTCCTTTTCTATGTATTTCCCCTTAGTATTCTTTTTCATCCACCTCAACTCTTCCCTTCTACCTTTTAGAGTTTTATATTCCTCCATGGGTATGTGCAAGATCATGATGGGCCAAAAAGTGGCAATATGATGGGTATGTGGCTAACGACTTATTTTTTACCAAAAATTGATGAAACGAAAAGGGGTTTTAAAGGAGATTCTTAGTTTTCCACCTATATAAATTATGCTTTACTATTAATTTAATAAGTAATTATTATTTGTTTTCGATTCAATTTACGACTAAAGTCCTGTTCGATAGACTGATTGAAAAACATCTATAACTTTCAAACGAAATCACATTTTTTTAATCCAAAACATGCATCACATTCTATGCCTTGCATACTATAGGACTAGAAAAGGAAAAATTGAATTTCATGAAGTTTTGACCAAGTTAAGGTGGTAAGACATATGAGTTTTTTATATTTTTTAAAAGTTTTAATAAAAAATTCATAATTAATTATTTACTTGAAAAAAAATTACAAAAAAATATGCGTCACATTCAAAATGAGTCCTCTACTTATATATAAAATATTATAAAACTATTATTATTTTATTAGTTAGGGTGGTTAGATAGACACCTACTTCTTATTTTTCCCGAAATTTAAGTACTATTGCATTGAAATTTCAAAATTTCACCAAATAGATTTCTTTTTAAACAAACCTAGTAATTTAGAAACTACATTCAATTTTCTACTTCTATTGTTACATATTTTTGAAATAATATAGATAACTTATTCAAATTTTTAATTCAAGTTGCCTAACTCTGATTTTTCTGATTTTTTTGCCATTCAAGGGCCTATTTTTTCCATGTTGATCCTGCACATAACCCCATCTTATGATGGCTTCTATTTGTTTCCCACGTGACCATTATGTTTATCAGACTTCTCCATCCTTTAATTCCCATTGGTCAACCCTCATGTTGTATCTTGTAGTTTGAGTCATTTAATATGGGTAACCCTAAATACCTAATATTTATTTACACTCTTTCATTCCCCCTATCTTCCTAGCATGTGTCATATTGTTCCTAGTATTCTATTTTTTATACCATTACTTTCAAAGTGGACTATTTCTATGCATGATCACTTTCTAAATTTATTGTTGTGCACGTACTTGGTCTAGCTAACATATTTTATTTTGGGAAGTGTAATGTAGAAAAAAGTAATCCTTTTTCACACATAATTTTGGAATGGATAATTAATAATAAAATGGACTTAATTGTGCCTTATTTAAGCTATTGTAAAGTGTATCTTTACACTTTCACACTAATCTAAGTCCTTATTAATTAATTGAACTTCATTATGCCTTAATTAGTCCTATTTTTCATCCACAAGCCTTATTAAATGCATAATTTTGAGGATAATCCTAGGACTTATTAAGTAACCAATCATAATTCAATGTTTTGGGTCATGTGTTCTAGATCTAATGATATGGGACTCATGCACCACCTTGGGCATATGAGTCCCACCTATGTCTTAGGACCTAATTCCAAATTGCACATTAAACAAGACACTCCTAGAAATCTGTCTCAAGTTTTAACTACTGGGACTCATACACCAAAACTAGAATATGAGTCCTGCTTTAACCAGTAACTATTTTGAATCAAATTCTTGGTGGGATTTTATTATCCTAGATCTAATGTCAACTTGTAGTGCTATAATTTTGAGAAATCTGGCATAAACAATATAAATACAAGGCTATTTCACCTAGTTCCATCCTAGAACTTCATAAGCAATTAGGAGCACTTACACAAGAGCATTCAAGAGCATTCAAGAGCTAATTATCAAGAATTTTGGAGCTACATTCAAGATTCAAGCATCACGTCAAAGTCATCATTCATCATGTTTATTTTTGAGCTAACATTTGGGTATCTGCAGGATCATGATGGGCCAAAAACTGGTGATATGATGGGTATGTCTAGGACATGTGGTTGACGACTTTTTTTTTACCCAAAATTGATGAAATGAAAAGAATTTTTAAAGTAGATTCTCATATTTCCACGAATATAAATTATGTCTTACTTTAAATTTAATAAATAATAATTATTCATTTTCTATTTGAATTATGACTAAAGTCATGATTGATAGGCTGATTGAAAAACATCTATAGCTTTCAAACAGTATCACATTTTTTGAATCTGAAACGTGCATCACATTCTAAGCTTCAAATACTATAGGATTAAAAAAAATCAATTTCATAAAGTTTTGACCAAGTTAAGGTGGTCAGATCTGCGAGTTTTTATATTTTTAAAAAGTTGTAATAAAAAATTCATAATTAATTATTTACTTGGAAAAAAATTACAAAAAAATATGCATCACATCAGGACATGAGTTCTCTACTTATATTTAAAATATTATAAAAAAAATATTATCATTTTATTGTTGTTAAGGTGGTCAGACAGACACCCTATTTTTTTTCTAAAATTTACATACTACTGCATTGAAATTTCACATTTTCACCAAATGGTTTTTCTTTTTTAAAAATAAACCTAGTAGTTTAGAAACTACATTCAATTTTATATAGATTCTATTCTTAGATATTTTTGAAATAATATAGATAACTTATTCAAATTTTTATTTCAATTTGCCTAACTCTAATTTTTGCATCTTGCATCATTGAGTTTCATTTGAAATCCATAATTACACATAGTTGAGACCACATACAACTTAGAAAACTTAACATTCACCCAAAATTTGTTGAATTTAGTGTGAAAACCCTAATTTCAGACTCATTCACCCCTCTGGGTGATTTAGTCATGTGAGACATGGGAAACGTCAGTGAGGATTGATTACACTTGACTCATGATGAATCAAAGCATAACTTCACCGAACATACCTGCATCTACAAACAAGATCATTCAAAATGGAAATCTAAACTAAGCATTTAATTGAAAATAAAATCTACAAACTACAAAAAATAATTAAATTCCTAATCTAGCACATCTAAAACTTATCCTGTTTTGGAATTGGTGTTGTGTTGATATGAAACAATGACCCTTTCCTGGTCCTGTGATTAGTGAGCCTACTTTTGTTGATTCTATGGAAGAGAATCGATGAAACCATTGTGATTGATGTGTGAAAACCTAGTTTATGTAAAAATGAACATGATGCAAGCTCAATTACCATGATTTTATGCTACAAATGATCTAATTATGCTATTGCTAAACTAATTCTAAGCTAAAAGATGAAAAACCCTAATTTATAAACAAGCTAAGATGGATGCATGGAAGCCATTAATGGATGCTATAAGCTATTATGCAATAAAAATGAACTAAAATAAGCTAAGAAGTGAGTAAATTGAGTATAGATGCAATTGAATTCAACAACATAAGTTTGCAATTGAAATATGGATCCATTTCTCTCCAAATAGTGACCTATTTATAGGAGAGCAAATGAGGAATGAATGGTTGAAATCAAAAAGCTTAATCAACAGTTCAAGATGAAAAGGATGAGAGGAATGGATCATGGATTCCCATCAATGGATGAGAATGCAAGATGAAAGTTAATCAAGGGCCTACGCTTGCCTCAAAAAAACACAGTTTTGACCTACTCACATAGGTCAAAGGTAACTTGTTCAAAAGGTTAAACATTAACTTGCATTTGAACCCAAGTGAGTTGATTGGAGGAGAGAGAATATTCCTTAGAATACTCTCTTTGGATGAAGAAAAAGGTAATTTACAAATTAAAGAAAAGTTTTAATTGTGCAGAAAAGGGATAAGGAATATTCTATGGGAATATTCCCTTTGCTGAGAGAAAAATTAGTTTAATTTCTAAATAAACAAGATTTAATTTATGCAATTAGGGGATTTGGAGGAATAAAGTAATATTTATAAAATTAGATGATTTAATGAATGGGGGAGAGATAAAATGATATTTAAATAAATAACTCAAGGTTATTTAATTAAATACACTGACTTAGGGAATTAAATTAAATTTTTTGATTTATTTAATTTACTGAGATGAAATGTTAGTGCGGAAAGAGATAAATTAACCTAATTAAATTAATTAGGCCAATAGATGAAAACGACATAATTAATTAATTATCTAGGCTAATTAAATCAATTAAGTCAAAAGAGGATGGTTTAAGGAGGAAATGATGTTAGTAAATCTGATTTAAATGTATGATATCAATTAGAACATTTATTAGTGTCTATATTTTACCCCTCTTTGAAGAGAGGTACCTACTACTTTAGTTCAAAGAATAGTGATTTTTAGATAAAAAATACAACTTTAATAAAAAAAAAACAAAAAAAAATCTACTTTTTTCATATGCCCCAATGGAAGGATAAAGCTAACTCTTGCCCCCTCGAGAAATTGGGCAGAAATTTCAAATTTTGGGTAGATTTCTTAACAAAGGTTAAAAGCTGCCTCAAGGGTCTAGAAAGGCTTTTTGATGCAAGAATAATGCTAAAAACACAAAAAATGATGCAAACTTATGTTCAGATTGGTAAAATTGCTGAAAATAATGATAAACCCCATCTTCAAGGTTAAATTATGGGGAAAAAATCCTAATTTTCTACCTTAAATAGGCCAAGAAGGGTCATTTTCAATTCGTTTGTGCATTCACGTGCCTTAAGGAATTTTTGCAATTAGAGCTTTGAATCTTTGAAAAAATGGTGCGGCGAGAGCTTCCCAGGCACATCTTCGATCGAGTTTCGAGAGTTCCAGTAGCTTCTAGGCATAGGACCATCGGTATGTGATTCAAAACCTAATTTGAATTTTGAATTTTTGATGCATTTATTACGCTTTAGAATTTAGGTTATGGTGGCATCACTATTTAGTGATGCCCAAACTAAAATCGGGAATGCCCAAATCATTTATAGTGATGCTTATTTATATAGCGACACACTTGTCAATTTAAAATTAGGGTTTCTAATTTTAAATAGCGACATAGGCCTATTTGGCAATGCACTTGCCAATTTAAAAATTAGGGTTAGGGTAGGCAAGAAGCTAAATCGTGACACCAGTTTTTATGGTGATACAATTTTTGATTTGAAATTTGAAATGCATCAGGTGTCACTATTTAAAATTTGAATATGGTGATGCTATTGCAGATAGGAATGATTTTGTGATTTCTGAGTTGGAATTTTCAAATAACTTCAAAACTTCGAGGATTTCTTGACACCGTGTGCTTCATGGGTATAGGAGGTCTTTGCACCATTGATGTCGAGGGAGCATAGGTCCACTATATTGGAGAGATTAGATCATCTTTCCTGGAGTTGCATCTTTCAGAGTTGCACCAGGAGCACCTGGGAGAGATTAGTTTGTGGTACATTGCATATGCAACTATGATTAGGACACATCTAGCGATGATGATAGCTCTATGAGAGAGATGGCATAGTGAGATCTCGTCCTTCCTTCTGATAGGTGAGGAGATAGTTACTCTAGAGAACATGTGGTGGATACTCCGTTTCCTAATTAATGGTGACCGCATGATTTACGATACTAATTTTGGGTTTGATGCATTTCTTGAGGTGATGGAGATGGATTAGATTGCCTTGGTTACATCTCAGATTGACTTGGAGACATACAAAGTTCATGTTTCGACCTTTCGATTGATTATCGCAACTATCATTTTGGGTTTGGTGGCTCTAGAATGACATAGCAGAGGATTTAGCCTAGGATGGGGCTTGACATGGAAATGAATGTTGTATAGGAGGAAAATTTTTGCATGGGACCTATGATGCTAGCCTCCTTGTACCATGATTTACATGATTTTTTTTATTGTGATGGGAGAGCCATCAGTATAGGAGTTACTCTACTACAAATTTGGGCATGGGAGCATATTTTCGTGCTTTGGTCGGTAGTTGAGATGGCAAACGTGGAGTTAGATGATCCCATCATTAAGAGATATAGAGGTTCCATCACTCTGAGGCACACTAGATAGATTGGGATCCCATATTGGAGATGAGTTATTGATGATATGACAGTTTTCCACAGACACCCATCGCTTCAGATGCTGCCATGGTTTGATGACATTCAACAACTCTATTTTTCTAGACAAACCTGTTATATGTAGGGTCGAGATCACATGATGACTGAGATATATCTACCAGATAGGGTAGCGTGACAATTTAGGGATGTACAAGCGCAACCTGATGATGCATATAGGGAATTTTTTGCAATATCGACTAGAGAGGTTCCCACATGGGGAAAAACCATTCCTGCTCTAGAGGCTATTGAGAGTTTCAGACAATTGGTGGGCTAGCCTTGTGCATATGATCTGGGTTAGCCAGTAGCTTAGACCACTCCCACCTATGATGCCTAGTTTATCCCACCCAGGGGATTGACATATTCGACAAGTGCTCCTCCTAGAGGGAGACCGTGAGGTAGGGGACTGGGAGGCTAGGATGACCAGGATGGATAGATTCTAGTGGCTCCTCTCATTGGTTAACAACCTTAGGTTTAGCCATAGGTGTAGCCATAGGTACAACTATAGCTAGGACTACCATGACCAAATGCACGAGATGCACATATTCAATGGCTACAACAATAGGTGCAGATATTGATGAGTGAGTAGGACCAGACTCACCAACAGATTTTGGTCAATAATTTTTAGCAAGACTAGGATCGACACTAGGTGGTCATTGTGATAGTAGAGAGAGATCAGGTACTATAGAGAGTAGAGGTTGTTACTTGAGAGAGGGATCAAGAGGTGGCCAAGCCGCAACAGATTGTGGTGATGATGGCAGTGACTCATGGGAAAAAAATTTTAGCATGACTATATAGAGAGGTTGTTATAGAGGCTGCATACTATAGACAACATTATCATCAGAATGTTTCAATGGCTCTTTGATAGCCAATTTTTTCACAATGTAGTGATGTGCATCCCTGAGCATAGGATCTCCCTTAGATATAGGCTAGAGAGGGTAGCAGCCATTAGGGCTAGCTTTTGATGTATAGACATGTTTTGATTTTTCCCCATTCTTTATCACTAATATACATTCATGGGCTCCTTTTTGATAGCCTTGTGGATATTGCACTTATCATTGATATACATATACTAATCCATATTTTGTACCATGACACATTTTTTGATGTATAGATAATACAGAAACAGATGATTCATGCTATGATGTGTTCACTTTATTTCATGTATGGATGATGTGATATGGATGCATTTACTTTATATCAATATGATATGTAATGATTATGTTATGGATGGATGCAGTGTTATGTTCTTTTTCATTATCTTTTTGCCATATGATATGGATGGATGATTATGATATGCAGATGTTATGGATGCAAATGATGTGGATGCATTTCTTATTGTATATTTTCTATGCATGTTTTATGATGATGATGTATGTATGTGGATGGAAATACTTATGATATGCAGCGATTTAAGATGCTTAGAATAACAAATATATACTATTCTTCACAACTCAAATGATAATGCAGAATGTATGATGTGATATGCAATGATTACGTTGGTGGTTTGTGGATGGAGGATGGATTCATTGATGATGTTTTTGTTGATTGTCATGATATGAGGTTAGTGTAGAGAGAATATAGAAGAACAAAGAATGAATGACCATTGGTTATGACGATTGCTTCAAAAGATCCAATTCCATGATCCATCGAGACTTTATTAGGGATGGTGACGAGACAGTGCAAAATGAAGGATGGGTACTCACACTTCAGGATTGGGATTTTTTGTCGTTCCTTATTGTTTAATCTAACACAGACACGTTGCATCAAGGTATTGATAACTAAGATGTCGTTGTATCTAGTGTAATGGACTTTGACTCGACCAGTAGATAGCATAGTTCTTGTTCACATCTTGACATACCAAAACGTCATTGGAATGCAAGTTAGAAGCTTAGAATAGATTGGACCAAACAATATGAAATAGTCAACAAAATACTCCAAACGACCTTCCTACACATAACTAAGCAAGTATGCTCCAAGATTATTTTACAAGAGTATCCACAAGTACAATAAACAAAAGATAATGATCAATGCCTCGTTCCTTTCTCTCTAAATCATTTTGTTTAGACATAATCGAGAGGTCCATGAAATGGTTCATTAAGAAAAATCATAAGAAAAGACCAAAGATTGATAGTCCTTGTTATCTATAGCTCTTTCCTAGTTTAATTTTAGCTAAGGTGATATGTCATACTATTGTCCATTGCAAGAAGGATAAATCCTAGGACATGTTGATCAGAGGTTGTTTCATGCTAGGAGAATGATGTTAAGATGTTGCTATAAACTTCACTAACGTATTTCCCTATGATTTAAACTTTAGATTTTGACTTTTAGGTTTTCACTTTATGACTTGCTATACTTTATTTCTAATTGTTTCACCAAAGGTTGAAGGTGACAATCATTTATTATGGGTGAAGGTTTATTGTGGGTGAATGAGAGATGGCATGGATGAGTTTTGGATTTTTTGGAATATTTGAATTTTTTGTTATTTTTGAAATGTTTTGATGTTGTTTTTGGTCTTTTTCAAAATTTATATGGATGTTTATAATTTTCAAATTTTCCAAGGATGTTCAGGGTCTTCTGAATATTTTGAGGCTTTTTAGGTCTTTTGAATGTTTTCTATTATTTTTGTGTTTTCAATTTTCAAATTTTTTTGTGTTTTTTGAAATATTTGGATGTTTTGGTATTTTCAAAGATTTTATTTGGATGTTTTTGAATTTTTGGAAGAGTTTGCAAGTTGTATGAATGTTTAGAGTGTTTTGAGTGTGGAAAAAGAACCTAACCTAAAGACCTATCATAGGGGCCTTAGGGGTTGATCATAGATAAGCCTTTCCTACGTTATACACAGAGAGACCACGTAGTTTGATTGAGTCAATTGATTTACCTGACAAAAATATGAATAGATGAGAGACAATAGTTTATTATGACAGACTCCTAAAGGACTGACCTAGGGTATCTTGGGGGCACATCAATGATGGCCTTGCCTATGTTCAAGCTTAGAGATGATGTAGTTCGACAAGAGGACTGTTTTGTGGATTATTTATGGTTAATTTTTTTAGGGTGTTTGATGTTTTCTGGATGTTTCAAATTTTTTCTTTACAATTTTCTAAATGTTTTTGGATTTTAGTTGTACATGATTTTGTAAATGTTTTCAATTTTTTTGGATAAAATTTTATGAATGTTTTCGGTGTTTTCTAATAAGAGGTACAAAGACCTTGAGATATACAAGAACTTGATTGTGATGCATAATGAAATGCCCCAGTGTCATATATTAGCCTACTTCGATAAAGGAAGGACAAATTGACCTTGGGAATATCCCAAGTAGTGATAAAGGGTTCATGATACCTTACAGTGACAAGCCATGATAAGGATGTGGATGAGGGAAGAATTGTGATGCAAAGAATGATAGGCCAAAAGAGCCAAAGAATAGATGGAGATACTTCATTTATGTAAATCCCAACCCCTAATGCATTGTTTGCAACTCATTAATTAATGGTTTTATCATTATGTGGAATAGTTGAATTAATTTCATGATTTAAGTAATTCTATTTGAATTGAGCTTGTTAGGGAAGTGTAAAGAGGATCCCATGGTATGTAACTTATGTGACTTATTTTTAAAACCTAAGAAAGAGGGAGTAGATGAAAAACCTAAATAATTAAAAGTGGATAATGTGGGTGATATATTATAGTGTATGATTTCCAATTGATATTTTGATGTGCCAATTATTGTAGTAGGTGATAGAATAGTAGGCGATAAGATGGAAGCAGACATCATCTCATGCCATGATGAATTACACAATTTATAGTATCATGTACACAAATGATACAAATAATTAGTTATTGTGTGAAGTGTTACTAAAGTCTATGCAGTTGAACACCCTTGTTAATGGGAATTGGATTTTGGGTCAATGTTACAATGTCCTTGCTAATAGTTAATTTGATTCAAGTAATTGTGTTTTATCATGTTTATTTCTCTTGGATGCTAATATTGAATTGAAAAGGTTCAAGTATTTATAGCTCTCCAACATTGGATCTCAATGATACACATGAGAACAGGATAAAGTATGTAAGCTCCTTTTTTGTTAAATTGATGTTTAAATGATAGTTGTGAATATTTTGTTCATTCTATTTCATTATTATTATGAAAAGGTATTGACTATTATAACGAGTTGTCAATCAACTGGAAATGAGAGAGTCCAAAGAGGCCCTAGTCACCCTACTTCACATGTTGAAGTTATATGCTTGATTGTGTCACCTTCGAGTTCAAGTAGTTTATTATGTGTGTGTCAAATAATTTGTGTGTTTTATATTTATTATATTGTAGCCTTATGTTCTAAAAATATGTCTTGGTGTCTTAAGAAGGTGGGTTAAAAGTGCAACCCGTATACAAGCTTTGAGGCCATTTTTTAGAGGAGAAAAAAAGAAAAAATTGAAGTTCTAGAGCATTTTTGTAATCCCAAAAGGGATACTGAGGGTTAGGGCAACAAAAAGGGGGAATATAAAGTGATTTGGGGGAGTTATGAGGCATTTTTTGCTAGCTGGAGTTATGGGGATGAATGGAGGACAATGGAAGAGGAAAGCTTGTTTCCATCACCCATGGAAGTTGCCAATTGGTAAGGTAAGTTTTTTAACTATTGAAACCATGTAGTTTTGTGTGTGGTAAGGTAAGTTTTTCAGCTATTGAAACCATTTAGTTTCGTCTATGATTTTTTTCTGTGTGTGTGTATTGTGAAATGGGTTCTAAGTTGATGTGATGTTTTTTCAGCTTGTTTATGTTGTGAGTTCTTGTGATATGTGGTGTAGTGTTGACATATTCTTGTTGTCCTTTTGTGTAAGATATTCAATCTAGGATTTGGGTTATCTGGGTGTGAAAGCTTGGCTAGGCATGTGTGTGTAAAATGAGTAAATCTTTGAGTTCATGCCTTTCTAGACTCTCGTGGATAGGGGGTATGGTTAGAGAAGATTTTAGCTTGATGACCCACTATGGTTGGGAGGTTAGCAATTTGCCATTGGCATGGAAACTGCAGGTACAACAAAGTTCTCTTCTTGCAACAAATTTCCAACTTTGTAAATTGCAACATTATGTGTGAAATGAGGAAAATCCTATAATAGATGGAAAACATGGTAAAATAGAAAAAAAAACCTATAGTGTTATGTAGCATTAAGAATCTTCTAGAGAAACAAAGATGTGTCTACTCTACACTATATGTATTATGTTGTATTTACTCCATATGTATTCTGTTGTATCGTCACTTTGTGCATGAAACTTTGTGCTGCCTTCTTTGTATTTATGCTTATACAACAATTTCTTTTACATAGTCAGAAAGTATTTATGGATAAGACTGTGCACTATTTATTGTATATATACTCTCCAGTTGTTCCAATTAGAAGAGAAAATATTTTTTTTAAGTAGGGGTTCGAACTACTAAATTGAGTTACATATTAAACTGTGCTTATCGGCGTGGTTAATTTCATAGTCTACAAACTAGGGAAAAGCTTCATATCAATAATGCAAATACAAGAAGATTTGTAAACAAATAAAATAAAACAAATATAAACTGAACATAGTGCAAAATGCAAAATACAGTTATCACGAATGGAGAGATATATTCATGAACAAATAAGAAAAACAAACGAGGCTCGTCAAGCCTTAACGGACCTTTTCCCTTTGCAAGCCTCGTGTAAAATTGTCTACTTGCGACCCCCTGCGAGTAATAATCTTTCACTTCTCCAATTTGGTGAGTCATAGCCTGAAAATAAGGTTTGACAAGGGTTTTAGAGTATGATTTATTTAATTGAAAATTACGGCCAAGATCCTAAAATGAGCACATTTAGTTTTTAACATTATGCTGCCCTTTACCTGACGATATATACATGGGTGGTCATATTAAAAGAAATCGAAGAGATTAATGAAACAAGAGAAAACAACTCCAACACAAGAAAATACATATGTAATGAACTCAACCTGCCACCCCTACCTCACCAAGAGAAAGAAAATCGCTTTGATGCAAGTAGACACAATTGAAAAATAATAGATTCTAAGGAAAACAAATAAAAATAAAAATAAATAAAATGTTTGTAGCTCTAGTTTTTTCTCTGCTGCAAGAAAAATAAGGGAATTCCCATTCTCCCCCTTTGTGACCACTGCCCTAACAAAATAGAATAAGGTTCTAGCTATTCTCATTAGGGTTTCATAGCCTTATATTTTGTTTTAACCTTTCACTGTGAATGCATATCTCTTTCACTCGCCTAAATGTTCTTGAAATGGATGCAAAGTAAATTCAATTAGAACACATAAAATTCTCTTCCATCTGTACATCGTAATTTACAAAATAATTTATTATGGATAGGTAATTAATCCATCGTGACAGTTGGTGTAGTATTATGACTTTGTCATCTACAAAATGTATTCAAAAGATAGCTATAAAAAATAAAACGGAGTGAGGTCGAGTCAAGATAAACTAGCGGCATGCAACAATTAGCCGATAGCGGTCCATCGTGAGAGGTAGATCGCAAAGTGAATTTGAAATGCAAGGAAAGCTATCTATGCAGTAAAAGATATCATCTCTACGTTTTTTCTAAGCATTGTAGAACATTTGCACTTGTTAATTGTTAAGCGATGAGCAATGCAATGGTGATTAAAAAGCATTTGTGTCGAGACTAAAATTTGTAGAGTATATTTTAATAGAGAAAGATTTTTGAAAGGCATAATTAGATGAATAATATGAATATGGCTTATGTAGAAATTGTTTTACATTTGTACACTTATTTTGAGTATTATATACCATTGTAAACTCTATATTATAGTGCACTTCTTTATTGTTATTTGAGAAGCAGTGCACCAAAGATTAGAAAGCATTTCTGTATAGTAGGAGATTGTTTTCTTGTGCTTCCATATCAATTATTTTTAGTTGGAAGCTGATTCTAGGAATGTAAAATAGAATCATAGGATGTTTTCATTTTTTACAATGTATCCATTGTTTGCAAAGTCAATTAATTAATTATCAATTATTTTAATAAGTAATATTAGGAAAATTATTTTTAAATAAATTTTTTGTTTAAAAATCACTTTTTCTCAATTAAATACAATTGAAATTTGTAAAGTATTAGTTTTCTTAATAATAATATTTTTTTTCCAAAATTTAAGGTATTATAATCAATTTTTGATTCATTAAAATGGGAAATTGTTTATTGCATTCCGGAATCAGATCTACCAGTTACAAAGTGACTATGAAATTGTACATTATGTAACATCCCTTCGATTTGCTATGTTTTCTCTAATAGTTTTGATTCTTTGATAGACCTTATTTTATGTGATTGCTATTCTATCACTAACAATGGAGCGATGATAGACTATATTGATGTAATGATACATTATATGCATGGTGATTATGTTTGACATACTTTATGTTTGCATAGATGTTTAGTTGAGGTGACATTGCTATATGTGCTCATTGTAGTTTAATTGATATTTTATTTTGTCAGTTGATGTGACATTGTATTGGTGAAGAAAACGGTATTGCATCACTCACTTGCGAGTGCCCTATGATTTCCCTGATTCTCTCTTCATGGTGTGTATGAATTACTATCTGTATACATGTATGACATTTGTTTGTTTGCAAGATTGCAGGTACAGGACATTAGCTTCACCTGGTTTCACAGGTCTGAGCGTGTCCACTACTCAACAGTAAAATTGGGAGATAGTAACAGGTTACCTAGTCATACCTTTACCCTAGTATAGTGTGTCGTCAGTTTGAGTTTTGGTCTTAGCCTTATCATTGTTGTTCTAGGTATTTTTTTATTTTGTAAGTTTAATATGGTAGATTAAACGTGTATTTGATTGAAATATTTAATTAATTGAATTACTGTTGTGAAGGCTTTAGAATAAATAAATTTAATTTAGTTATGCTGTTGAGTAATTTTTATTATTAAAATAAATGGTAATTAAATAAATAAGAGTATTTAAATTGGTTGCAATTAGTAAATTGTTTTATTTTATTTAAATGCATGTGGTTGGAAAATATCTTTGGTTGTTGAGGGAAAAGATATTTTGTTGGGGTAACTGTGAGTTAGAAATTTGTTATCTTACGGTTGTAAATTGATTCTCAGAGGAAAGATTGGAAAGAGGGGAAGAAATTTGTTTCACGGGAAGAGTTTTTTTATTGGGTGGAAAAATTTACTGAGGAAATTGTGGATCTCTCAGAGGTTTTTGTTTTATAGTCTTGCTGTAGAATTCTTGGCTATGGTATTGTTGTGTTTTCTGGAAAGAGGCAATTACACTGGAGGAAGCTTTGGCTACATTGGAAAATTGAAGCTACAGAGAAGCTCGACAACATTTCTTGAGGCAACAGTTCTTCTGGAACAAGTTCCTTTATTGTTTTTGTGAATTTTGAACTCAAAAGTGGTTTTTATTATTGTAATGCAATTTGGAAATGTTTAGGAAAATATTTTCGATACTGTAGAAGCTCTTGTTTTCTTTCTTTTAAAAGATTGTCGTGAAAGTTGAACCTCTGCAAAAAAAAATTAAAAATCCTCTATGTAATTTGTTCAATTCGAAATAGATTGATACAAAAGAAATTATAGATCTCTGTAGAAAATCATTATTCTGGTTGGTTTCCCTGTTTCTTTTAATTATATGGGAAAATTAAAATTTTGAGCTTTCCTATTGAAAACTTCTTCTATGTAATTTAATTGCCAATTAGAGCCAATGCTTGTGTTAATTTATATATATAGAGATATATATATATACATATATATTGGAATATATATATATACATATGCATATATATTATATATATAAATATGATATTTCTTTTTAAACACTATGATTTTCTTGAAAGAAAATTTTAATTTTGGAAGGCATTGTAAATCGCTGTACGGGGAAATTCGTGAAATCTCATTTGAATGAAGGTTTTGTATATATATTGAAGGGGAAGTGTTGGCTATCCTAGCGCCGACTCGCCTTAAAGGGAGGATCAACATTGTGAGGCAGCCGGTGCTGCCCCTACCATGGTTGCACCTCCCCTGTAAGGGGAAGGCTATGTAATATGCGGTGGTTACAGTTCGCGGGTATTAAAATCGTGCCCTTTGTGAATTTCGTACTTTGCAATTTGGGAATTAAAATATATCTATTATATTTATAATATATATATTATATGTAATATATATATATATTATTTATATATATATGTTATATATATATATTTATGTTTTTTCTTATATTCTGCCATATATGATCAATAAAAATAATTTTGTGAGGAAATGAATTTATAGTATTAAATAAATGTGGTTCTTTAAACTTATAAAATTTTTTAATAATTAAATAATATATTTATATGTATATATATAATTGCATTTTATTATATATATATATAAATATTAAATATATTTATTTAATGTTTGAATTTTATATTTGATATTTGTAAACATGGTTAGCTAAATAAATATGATTGATTTATTTTGTTGAGAAAAGATTGAGTTAATCTTATGAGTACTTGTGGAAACTAGAAGATGAACAATTAGTTTTATTTGCTATTGAAATTGTAAGTTGGAATTATATTTAATGGTGCATTTTAAATATACAAAATTGATTGTAATGGATTTAGGAAATCCAAATGATTTTAAATGTTGTGAATTTAGTTCACCCTTTGAGATTTCCTGGGTAGTGCACATATTGGGTTTTAGTATTGGGCATCCATAAAGATGTGTTACCTTTTGAGGTGTATTGGTTATTGTTGTCAATTTTTTTTAGTACACTGTCTACCCTTGGGTTGTAGTATGATTTATTGTGTTGTCGATAGGGGAGTGGCTTTCAATGAGGGCCAAGACACAAAGGGCTCCCAGGACAACTCGTGTGAAAGTCAGTTTAATCAGTGGAAATTAAATAACCTATATTAGGGATAGAGTAGTTTTATACATTAACAAGATAATTAAACTCGCTCACTAGCTCAAGGGCTTGTATGAGACTTGAGATGAGTCAAGAAGGCCTAGAATGGAAAGATCATTATCTTGTCTTCTTGAACAATAATTGATTCCCTACTGGTGTGCATGTGGGGTTAGGTTCATGAAAGGTTACCAAGACAACCCTAGAGGGGGGTCGAGACCTAGGAAGATCTCCTTTGGACAACCAATGCAACCTTTGTGATGACACTCCTCCTATGACAACAATCAGTTTATTTGTATCGTGTTTGTAATTGATTCAGTGATTCTGGAAGCAATGTGACCATTGTCCTTGTTACTTGTACTATGATTATTTTTTATATTACTTATGTATAGAGGTAATAGGTTTTTCTTGGTTACCTATTACTATCTCCTAGCATGGGGGTTGGGCCTACGGGTACCATATGGCTGGGTGGCATGCACCTTACACTATTGAGTTTCTCTTCTTGTTTGTGATGGCGAGATATTCTTGTTTGAGGAGCCCGTGTGGTTCTCTAGATTTGTTCTCTTTCTTCATTGTAACCGTGGATCATTATGTATAATTGTAGTACCTCAATTATATCGAGGTAAACCTTTGTGATGTAATTTTGATAATATTTATGATCTATTCATTATTTTATTTAATGGTGTATTGGATGTTATGTGGTGTTGTATCTAGGGAAATATGTTCAATACATTTCTATGAGTTAGTTTTATTTTGAAATAGTTTAATGCTTTGATGTATGTTGGATCGTGGTTTAACTTTGATATGCTATGGTTGGTTTAATTTTATAAGTAATGGTGTTCACATGTAGATGCATTGTGTAGCCTAAAGGATGTATGTGGTTAGAGTAGGATAATTTACTTGTCTTGTTTTATCTTTTAAGAAAAAAATTAGTTGTGCTTCTACATTATTGCATCATCCTCTAGGTTGCAGGATGAGGTTTTACACATTATCTGCTATCTTCCTAAGATCAAATTAACAAGTATGGATTTGAGAAAGTGATTCATTTAGTATAGTTATGTGTTTTGGAAAAGTGATTCCATTAGTTTAGTTATAATGTTGATTAGAAATGGGTTTTGCAAAAAGTGAAGATGTTGGAAGTAGTATCAACAAGGTAATTTATGGATTCAAATGGCATGTATACTTTGTGAAGGTATTTTAATTGAATTAGTAGTTACATGTTGTTTGGAGTGAAGATCAGAAATATGTGACCAAATGTATATAACAATTTGTGTAGATATATATATGTAAGAACAAATGTATGGCGTTAAATGTAGAACTACAAAACCCACACTTGTTTGTCTTCCTTATGGAAAACATAATAGTAAATATATACAATAGTTTGTGCATATACATATATGTATGTAACAAAGAAATGGATGATGTGAAATGGGAAAGCAGAAGACTCGTGCTCATTTTTCACCCTACCATATTGGCATCATGGAGCTGCATGGACTCTAGCCAAACCCCTAAGCAAAAGAAGTATGAAACGTCCACAAGAGATGTTATGGTGTTTCATTGTACATCATACAGGAGGAATCCTAGGAAAATCTATTATTTACATATATAATATTTGATATTATTGTCTTAAATTGGATTTCACATCTATTTCCATGCTTGAACCTAGTTCCTACAAAAAAAATAGAAATTTACGCTAGTGGATAACCAAGGGAAATAAAAAAGGAAGGATAAAGAGCAAGTATAGGGGTAAAATTAATATATACAGTGTGAGCCTAAAAATAGTGAATAATTTTTGCAATTAGTTAACCAAGGTTGTGTATTGAGAATGAGAAAGTATGAAACCATAATAGTGAATGTACAGAAGAATCTGTGTATATACATATATGTATGTAACAACAAATGAATTATGTGAAATGGGGAACCACAAAACCCATGCTTGTTTTCCACCATACCATATTGGCATCATGGAGCCGCATGGGCTCTAGCCAAACCCATAAATAGGATAAGTATGAAACATCCACAAGAGATGTTGTGGAGTTTCATTATACATTGTACAATAGGAATCTTGGGTGAACTTTGTTGTTTCCATATCTAATATCTAATATTTTTGTGTTATCTTTGGTGTGAGAACTTGAAACCAAAAGCTTAACTTGGTTTTCAAATCCCTTTGCATGCTTAACTGTAGTTCCTAAAAACACAAAACAAAGGTATGTTAGTGCACAACCAAGGGAAATAAAAAAGGGAGGATAAAAAGTGAGTATAGGGGTAAAATTAATATATACAATGTGAGCTTGAAAATAGTGAATAATTTCTACAATTAGATAAACAAAGTTGTCTATTGACAATGAGAAAGTATCATACTTACATATAGTGCTGATTGTGTCCAACAAGGATGAGTTGCATTGATAACTCAATCATAGGAGTGTGGAAGAATTTGAAATAGAGAGTCTAGAATACATTGATTTTCTTGGATGTATATTGAAATTTTTGCAGGAATCTAAACAAAATAATATACATATAAAATAAAAGAGGCTATTTGTTGTCTTCTATTAACACATTTCATGATATTGTTGTTCCCTCATCTGTTTAACTATCAATAACATTTCATGATATTGTTTTCCACTCATCTATTTGAAGCTACCTCTAACATAGTAGTCTATTGTTCTTCTAACAAGGATTGTTTTTTAATCTTTAAAATTTTGTAATCTTTAACATGGTTAATTTTTTTGGATGGAATATGATATCATTAAGATGTATTGTTGTATATATAGATAAATATATACATGTGTACATATGGATATATATACCTGATTATTTATGTTTTTCAAAATTTCTAGACAAAGGCAAAAGCCAACCCACATGAGTAAGAAAAGCAGGTAAGGTCGATGGAAGATCTCAAAGGCTCTTACCATATATCACAAGATAATAGAAAATAGAGAAATTGTAAAGCAACTATCAGGAAAACACTTAGGGATCACAAGTGATAGATGGTGGGAAAGCCACATTCAACTGTTTGATAGAAGACAAGAAACCTAACTGAAGCAAACAATGACAAATGCGGTGCATAGTACAGAGTTTCTGTTTAGCTATTTTATGTGTTGAAAAATTCTCTTGCAATAATGCAATTTAATAAATATGGGAGAGAGTGAAAGAGATAAACAATAAATTAATCATTTATGTAAACTACCCGTGCAAAATGATTTACTGATTCCACAACTCAACAGTTTGAGCACCCTCCAAGGTGGTTTAAAATGGAGTGAAATTCAATGAATTTAATAGTAGCCTGTTATCAAAGCAACAACACAATGGTTCTTCCGATAATAGAACTTCATCAAACTACACTCTCCCACACACTAGCATTCAATATTGCCTTTGCTTAATCCACTGCCATTGTGCAATGAGAGGATGCATATCGTCGCATAAAATATATATTTCTGAAAGCAATACAGAGGAAGGTGAAAACATTAAAATGTTGAACAGATGATTGTATGTACATCAACATCTTACATATACATATACACACACATATACATATACATATACATATACATATACATATACATACACATACATACACATATACATATACATACACATACACATATATATACATATACATAAAAATATACATATATATATATATATATATATATATATATAAATATACATATACATATAGCTACAAACATACTTTTTTCCCTTCGTTTATCAGTTTTAGTTATCTCTATGTAACATTGGAATTATACTCATCACTATATGACCATTTGGCAAGAATAAGTAGAGAATCAAATGTATGAACACTTAACAAATCATTTATGCAAAATACCCATGTGAAACATACATATATATCCATGTAAGCATATATATATATAGATATATTTGTATACATGTATACACATACATATTCATATATACATGTATACTTGTTTGAAGTATCTGTTGGGATTCTCGATAGCCTAGCCACGTGCAGGGTTTTTCGGCACTTGCGGGGTTGTCGGCCAGTGAGGAGGGGGCCATTTTTTTTTTTTTGTCGCGACATGGGCGTTTGCAATTACATGGGTTGGTGGAAGTGGAGAATGTTGTTGTCATTTCCGGGGAGGTGAATGGTAAGTGTTTGATGTGGAACATTGAAAATATGTGGGTTGGCGATAGTGGAGGTGATCTCCTCGAAAGGTGGAAGGTGAATGGTAGGTTCTTTCTTGACTAATTATTAATGCATTTTTTGGTTGTTATACGATGGAGGCTGACGAATCAAGTGTAATATTGAATGTATATATGCATATACATAGATATATAGATGTTAACATATATATGTATATCTATATTTATTACATATATAGATATACACACATGTATAGAGACGTGTTATATACAAAGTTAGTTTCATGAGTGTAATGCCATATTCTTTGTAGGATCTCTTTGTATCTATTCAATTTATTTTTTAGAAGTTCCCAACAGTATTTTTGTCAACCCAACTACAAATAAGAGCGTCGAGAAATACCAGTAAAGCCTCTTTGATTAGCCAAAAAAGTATAGCTAGGGTTAGTAATTTTTTGCTATTGAGTGTTATTCTAAAACCTCTTTTACAATTTCTCTATTTGTCTATAATATTTAGGGCCATTGGATGGAAAATTTTATCATTTAGATATATTGTTGTATATATAGATAAATAGATACATGTGTACATATGGATATAAATTTGCTTATGTGTGTTTTCTAAAATATCTAAATAGAGGCAAAATTGAACCCATATATCTATTTAAAAATTTCTATTCTTGTTGTTCTATATTCCATTGTTTCTATTAAGAAAGATGAACCAACAAGTAGCAATATATACAAATCTTTGCATATAGGTGTTTATATTTGTTTATTTTTTGTTATTTGTTTGAAGTTTCTAATGGGATTTTTGTCTCGAGCCTTGAATAGTATTTGTTGTGTAATAGGTGTGTTACAATTTCTCTATTTATCTATAATATTGAATTCCACCGAATGTAGCTCAGATTTTGTATGTAATGTGTGAGGAATACAAACACACACACAAAGATATATATATGTATGTATGTATGTATATATGCATAGAAACATGTATGTATATTTTACTAACTTTTCTATTACAATTTCCCTATTTCTCTATAATACTCAATACCAGATGATGCAACTGCTATTATAGAATGACTCTATTTTTTCATAGATTGAAAATAAAATGTGCAAAGAGCAATTGTGGTGTTGGTTTTTATAGCAAATGATTGTCAGTAGACAACTTCATTTATCTAAATGTAGAAATTATTGACTATTTTTAGGCTCACATTGTATATACTAATTTTACTCATATACTCAATCTTTATCCTTTCTCTTTTATTTGTGGCGATGTAGCTCAAATAATCAATGAAGCTTGTGGGGTAATATTGATTTTTACATGGGTTGTTTGGATAAATTATTAATGCATTGCTAATGTCTTGTTGTTTATATTTCTACCTTTTGCGTTATACCAATTTTCAACACTTGGAAGAGATTATTGGTCTTTGGTAGTGGAGAGAATGTAGTGAAATCTTCTTTCTTTCATCAAAAAAATATGGATAAGATTACTAATTTTTTGTTGTTGAGTGGTATTCTAATACCTCTTTTACAATTTCTCGATTTCGCCATTTCACCATCTTGTGTTGTGGTAGAAGATGCCACAAACTTAATCTAATGGTTTTTTTTTTGGCGATGTGGACCTTAGTAATTACATGGGTTGGTGCTGATGGAGAATGATGTCCTTGATACGGGGAAGTGGATTGGAAAATGTTTGTTTCCATGAGGACCAATGGTTCTTGCCGTTACACAATGTCCATAGGCAAAGTAAATGTAATATTAAAATTCCTCCATACTCATAAATTTATGCATATATACATATCCATACACATGTGTATATATATATAATATATATATATACACATAGATACATGTATATATATACATACATGCATACATGTATATATATACATATTTACACATGTATATACATATGTCATATGCAGGCAACACTACAATGGCTCTTTCGACAATGCAACTTAATGAATACATTTTCTTCCCTTACAAAGAGACAGAAGAATGACAAATTATAGTTTGTTATAAGAAGCTTTGAATAAATGATTACAAAAGAGTATTATGCAACATACACACATATATATAGGTATATACATGTGTATAAATATGTATATATGCATAAATACATGTATGCATGTTTTTCTAAGAGGTGTGTTACAATTTCACTATTTCTTTATAATACTTAATATCTTCTTGTTGTATGTTTCTGTCTCTGAGGTTAAACATACAAAAATTTTGTGGATGGCTCAGATGATGGAAATCTCGTTGAAAATTTCTAACAAACAAGAAACACTCTACATTTCTATATATTTTCAATTTGTCCACACATACACGTTGACACCATATTAAAATAAAAAGTGTAGGACATCAATGAATGTGAAAATGTATAGATGGGAACACACGAATATATTACGTTCATATTTGTGAAAGGGTATTATTAGATAAGATGTAGGCATACCTTGTGTGTGCAACTAGCTACAGTATGAATAGAAGAAAAGGAGGCATTCTTTCCACCCCACCATACTAGGTGATGCAACAACCTAGCTTATCATGGAATCATCAACTCAGAGCATACTTTGTTGACGACAAATCTTAACCATTATGTATTGTTGAAAGCTCAAACCATTAACCTCAGAATTTTCTTTAGTTGAAATCACTAATATACATTTTTAGAAAAATATGTATAGTTGTATGATTTATGAAAAAGGATTACACACATAGTTCTAAAATAAGAGATGTCAACATACTAAAATAAAAAGATGGAGTCTAACTAAATGTGTAAATATATATATGGAAAAATTGGAAGAAATAACATGCATATTTGCAAAACAAAAGTGCTAGATAGGAGCTATGCATACCTTGTAGCTATAAGTAGACGTAGTCCAAACAGAAAGAAAGAAGGCTTGCTCTCCACATTACAGTATTGGTCCATGCAGCCACATGGGCTATGAGTAAATTACCAAGGAAGAACATAGATTTCCTACCCACAAAACCAAAACCAATCAGATATCAAAAAAATAAGAATTTTGAAGCATAATAGGTTGTGGAAATCTGGTATCACTAAACTAATAAGTTTCTTTAGTTGCAATCAGTGGTATACATTTTAAAAAATATACGTACTTATATCATTTATTAAAAACAATTTGACATGTACTTGTGAAATAAGGAATGCAATAAAGGATATATAGGCTTACCTTATATATAAATAGAATGTAGTTGGAGCATTTACACTATTGCAAATATGTGATCACAAGCCTATCTACTACTATAGAGAAATGTAGTGGGTGGAATAGGATATGTTGTGTATTTTTAGCAACCAATGTATAATGGTGAAAGGAAAAGCCACAAAACTGTTGGTTATTCTCCTACCCACCATATTGACACCATCAAGCCTCATGGGCTCTAGCCAAACCCCAAAGCTAAAAGAGCATGTGATGAGCTTGATGCATAGAGGCTTCACAAAACATTCCATGCTCTTAAAACCCTTCTCCTTAATGAATTCAATTATTTCATGAAGCCTCTATGCATCAATCATCCTTGCAGGAAGCGAATGTGATATTGAATATTGTAGTGTGGGAAAGTATACTACAAAATATGCAAGAAAATATTTTGATTCTGTTGCATTGTCAGAATATGCATTGTGGCATAATGAATATGTGTTCTAGAATATGAAAGAAAATATATTGATTGAGTTGCATTAGCAAAATAGTCATTTTACCATTGTGAATATCTTACAAATATTCCATTAAAATCCACCAAAGACATTTGTATACGCAAAACTATTTGCAAATGTATGTATGCATATGCATTCTATTTTTGATAGCGATACGAAGGCATTGATAGTACAAAATGTGTATAATAGAAAACATGCACAAAGTGTATATATGCATAACTTCATCAAAGTATACTTTGCCATATTACAACATTGAATATTGTCCCTCATGCGAAAAAACACTTAGCACTCAGCTTCCACATATCAAGGCTACCATCTTGACCAACCCCAACCCATGTTTAGATATAGACAACCAAGGAAATTGTAATAGAACTCTATAAACATCAACAAATGTTTCAATCCTTGCAACTTACCAAATTAATCATTCAAACACAACTCTCAAATCCAACACCTATTTTTTCTATGTTATGGCAACAATTATATGATGCAATGATCTATCCAAAATGAATATAGCACCATAGACTTAATTGGAAATTTAAGTTGCATTGTTTGGTATTCAATATTGTGGAGAAAATATTTATACAAAAAAATGATGTAAAAT